>OX579647.1:14933469-15467136 GCA_951230895.1 Carpatolechia fugitivella | reverse complement strand
TTACTTTATCGAATTTGATGGCTCAACAATAGGTATTATTTTTTACTTTTTAATGTTCTGCTTTTTTGCTTCGGGGGTTTTTAAATTTTTAATTTATTTTTATTTCATAATTTTTAAACTTTATAACAAATAGATTATGATATATGAGTACAGTTATAAAAGAAAATTGGAGAGTATTTTTACTTTGAATCGAAAGGACATATGGAAAGTAGTCAGATCCCCTCATCAACTATTAAAGAGCTGATGATCTTCAAACGGCTGATCAGGTCATGGTTACCTTTCCATATACTTTCAATATTATTGAAGGAATACGGTACCAAATTTCGAATCGATAGGACATATGGAAGTAAGTCAGATCCCCTCATCAACTATTATAGAGCTGATGATCTTCAAACGGCTGAAGAGATTTTCATGAAACATGGCTAAGAACATTCGGGATAAAATTATCTATGTTACAAAAAAAACTAAACGAAAATCGGTTCATCCGCTTAGGAGCCACGATACCACAGACAGATACACAGATAGTCAGACACGTTAAACTTATAACACCCCTCTTTTGCGTCGGGGGTTAAAAACTGTATTAGCGAGTGTTACTCGTATCCTACTAATATTATATAGGTAAATATGGAAATATATTTGGATGTTTGTTCCGCTTTCACGCCTAAACTATTGAACGGATTTGGATGAAATTTGGAATGGAGATAGGTTGTACTTTGGATTAACACATAGGATACTTTTAAAAAGTCTTATTTAGGGCATGGATACCGGTATACCGGTATACCGAAATACCGGTATACCGGTCAAATTTTTCGGTATTTTGATACCGGTATTTGAAGAAAAAATACCGGTATTTCGGTATTTCGAAAAAAGTGATCTAATTTTGCAATATCGGCAGTTTTTCAACTAATGGAAAGTCATTGATAGATTTTATACCATCTCATTTTATTTTTTAACACGTTTTTATTAACTCGCTTTCTTGTCTGTCTGTTTGTTTGTTTGTTTGTGGGTTTGTTCGGTCCGAATCTTGCAACTCATTTTTGAAGCACGTGCTGTTATTCGATTGTGCTGAAATTTGGTACACTTATGTAACCTCGGTGACAATGCAATATTATGACACCATGGAGCTGGTCTGATGATGGAGCCGGAAGGCGGCCATAGAAACTTCTAAAATACACAACACAACCTCGTCGTGTTTGGACTCATTGGATTTGTCTTGACAAGATCTTTCGTCATACGTGATGTCCAAGGTCTCATGGAGCTGGAAGGTGGCCATAGGAACTTCTAAAATGCACAACACAACCTCATCGTGCTTGGACTCATTGGATTTGTCTTGACAAGATCTTTAGTCATACGTTATGTCCAGGGTCTCATGATGGAGCCGGAAGGTGGCCATAGGAACTTCTAAAATGCACAACACAACATCGTCGTGTTTGGACTCATTGGATTTGTCTTGACAAGATCTTTAGTTATACGTGATGTCCAGGGTCTCATGATGAAGCCGGAAGTTGGTCATAGGAATTACTCAAATACCCAACATAACCTAGTCGTGTTTGGGCCCGTTGGAATAGTTTTGACTAGATCTTTAGTTACAAATGCAGGGTCTCTCTATAGAAACTCCACAATACAACCTCGTCGTGTTTGGGCTCGTTGAATTTGTCTTGACTAGATCTTTAGTCATAAGTAATGTCCAGAGTCTCATGATGGAGGTGGCCACAGGAATTCTTCAAATACTCAACATAACCTAGTCGTATTTGGGCCCGTTGGATTTGTTTTGACTATATATTTAGTCACACGTTATGTCCAGGGTGTCGTGATGGAGCCTGAAGGTGGCCATAGAAACTCCTAAAATACATAACATAATCTCGTCGTGTTTAGGCTCGTTAGATTTGTCTTGACAAGATTTTTAGTCATACGTGACGTGATGTCCAGGATCTCATAATGGAGCCGGAAGGTGGCCGCTGTATTTCCTCAAATACTCAACATAACTTAGCCTTGTTGGGCCCGTTGGATTTGTCAAGACTAGTTCTTGAGTCATATGTGATGTTCAGGATCTCATTATGGAACCAGAAGGTGGCCATAGGAACTCTCTCAACGTCGCAATATAACCTTATCGTGTTCGGGCTCATTGGATTTGTCTTGACAAGATCTTTAGTCATACGTGATGTCCAGGGCCTCATGGTGAAGCCGGAAGGTAATCTCATCGTAACAACATAATCTCGGCATGCTTGGGATTTTTAGTCTTAGCAATTTAGTCCTACGTGATGTTCATCTTGCAACATTTAAATACGCTGGACTAAAAAGCACAAAATAATTATAAAGTAAAAATATTTTTTTAACAACACGTTTTATTTACGCACTAAAAAGTGTAAAATAATTTTATTGAGATTTTTATTGTCGTAGTACTCTTGTAGGACTTAAAACGAAAAACGTGGGGAGCATGGAGTAGATTTTGAAGCATAACCGTGTTTCTCAAAAAACTATAGATTAGCCCTTTTATAAAAAAAAACATAAACATCTTCTAGGCGAGCGTGGTCCATCTTTCATCTTATAATGCATTTCCATTATCTAGAATAATGGTCAAACGCAAGTCTTTCCAATAATAAAAAACACAACAATTGAATTGCACTGCAAATAATATACTAATAATAACTATTTGTAAGTTTTCAAGACATAACACATAACAACCCCTGGCACTCATAAGATTTAGAAGACATTTATTAATTTTCATTACAATAACAATATGTTATGTATCAATAAGTAGTACAGACAGACATGAAAATAAGACAATGAAAAGATTACAGCGTCAGCTATGCTGTTTTTCAGCCATCACCTCGTTCTCTACTTCTTAGCATATATATATATTCCATGCACCCCACGTTTTTCGTTTTAAGTCCTACAAGAGTACTACACCAATAAAAATGTCAATAAAAATTATTTTATACTTTTTAGTGCGTAAAAACGTGTTGTTAAAAAAATATTTTTTACTTTATAATTTAATATTTGATTGTCATATTTGTGCCAATGAAACAATATAAATAATTCTTGGATCAAAGAACGTATTTTCTTTAGTATTCTTAATAACCTATTACTTTAATTACTCATTTTGTGGTATCTAGGGAGTTGATAAATAGTTTGAGTGTTTCTGCTATACAGCGTAGAAAACTTCTTTAATAACTTTTCGCAAACGAGACTTACTAATCGTTCTTGGGATCATTTAAACAGTAACTAGCAGTATTTCAAGAAATACCGAAAAAATACCGAAATTTCGGTATACCGGTAATTGAAATTTCAATACCGGTATCAATACCGGTATGAAAAATTACTCCGGTATTCCATGCCCTAGTCTTATTCCCACAGGAAGATCTTACAACGCGAGCGTAGCCGCGGGCAGGCCGCTAGTTTCAAAATACATAAAAACTACATTTATGTAAAATTATTCCATCCCAGATATTTCATGATGATAAATACCCATTAGCAACATAATGGAATACCATGGTCTTGACGTCAAAAGTCAAATGGGGATATAAGACGTGCGGGCTTTTAGAAGATTTTGTTATCTAGCGCAACTTCACAAAGGCCTCCAATTTCTCTGGTTATTATTGCGATAACGGAACACCCGAGTGACTTCATTTAGATATAATATTGAGGAATATTGCTTTCTTAGTATTTCTTTTATTGACCTATTAAAAGAAGCTGATATAAAACAAACATTCGTGACAAAACTCTGTTATGGTTGGACGATTTCATAATATAACGGCTTTTTTTAAGCTTTTGTCTCCACTCTCCACCAAACAGAAACAGTCCGGGAGTTGCCGCGTTTGTTGTTGCGATATTTGAAAACAAAGCAACTCTCCCGAGTGGGCCGTGGTAACTTTGTTAACGTTACATAAGCTCGGTTTTGTTTTTTGTTTTTTACCATTCTCCCTACACGTACCTATATTGATCCAACCTAAACAAACATATTTGCGTAATGAAATTGACCATAATCACGCAAAAAACAACAATTAACTAAATTGGCGCCTATAAATTTATACACGTCATGGCGCCTAAGTCCGACCCATAAAAGCAATCATTAATCTCTTCTGATAGTAGTATTTGTACGATATACCACACCAACAACTGCGTAGTTTTGGACACGTGGCTTGCCGAGTCCCCTTCTGTCCTACATCCCAGTTCCCACAAGATCAGCGTCTTATTTATCGCTTGCATAAGAGGATTTGAGGGGGGCATTTATAAATGTTTTGTTTGCGTTTGGGAAAAATAGCACAAAGTATCACGCTTCATTCTAAAATGGTCAAAATGTGAGAGTCGTAATGTTTAAATAATTGAAAACATCTATAACAAATATCAATAAACACATTACCCCCCCGGAAGCCGCAAACCGGAAGCGGGCCGGAAGGCGTAGTGTTGGACGGCCTCCCACAAGGGGCGCCGGTGGATGCAAGTAGCGCAGGACCGTTCACGGTGGAAACCTATGGGGGAGGCCTATGTTCAGCAGTGGACGTCTTCCGGCTGAGATGATGATGATGATGATGATGATGACATTACCCCCCTTTGTGTCGTGCGCATTCGGGTAAAAATTTAGTTCCAATTTAATAAACAATCTAAAATGTCAAGAGTGCTTCAATCGTAATGTTGTTTTAACCCAAATAAGGTACTAACATTAAATGTTTAAAAGGATGATTCCCATTATAATGCGCCGGTTGTAATAAAAATGTCCCTATAACTCCTAAATGAAAGAACAAAAGCTCTTATGTAGACGACTTTAGTTGCGTATAAATCACTGGTAACCGCTCTATTTCAGGTTGAGCCGTCGCATGTCAGAGCGGAACGGCCAAGGCCGGCCCGTACCTACGCAAAGTGGTCTGCTGTGACAGTTCATCTGTCATTCGAGGGAGGTCACGTGATGCTTGTCAAGTGACAGGTTAGACAGCAGACAACGCGGCTCCACTTATACACCATGAAATCTCGCGGGAAATGATGTTACGAGTCAGACCACGCAGCTCGAGATCGAGTTTGTCTGATCTGAAGAACGTATTATCATTATCATTTTATCACATTTTATCTGACAACTTTATATTTCTTGGTGGAAGTAGTTTATTGAAAGTAGACTGATGATTCCCTTTAAGAAATTCAAACAAATAATAATATTCATAGAGACTATCACTGTTTTAGTATTCACAAAAAAAAAAAAACTGAAAAATGGTATTATTGTTACGAGTTCAAAACTGGAGTTATTATAAATATTATATTCAGGCATAGTGAGGCGCAAAGGCAGCCGAAAACGTTCTAAAAGGTTTAATTTAACAGCATTGATAAGGAATTTGTCTCAATCTGAATTTGATTTGATCTGAATTTGATTCGAGAAATATATTTCTATGTTATTATTTTGTACAAACATAAATATATTTTTAAACAACCCATCGGATATGACATAAAAGTGGCCATAACTCAGTAGACGATATCATAAGCAAAGGCCCTCTCAAGACAATTTTAACAAGAGTGACTGATGAATAGAACTGAAAAGCACACTGCAACTCTTTTTAAATATATTGTTTGTTGTCAGCTAATGCGACATCATAAATCCTTGTCAGAAAAGCATTAATATTGTGATTAATATTTTAAACCCTTGCCCGGTGCTGGAAATTTTCATTAATCTATTATATATAAAAATCAATTGCTGTTCGTTTGTCTCGCTAAAACTCGAGAATGGCTGGACCGTTTTGGCTAATTTTGATCTTGAAATATTTGTGGAAGTTCAGGGAACGTTTAAACGGTGAGAAACATAAATAATAAGTAACAGAAAAAAAAACTACAATTAAGTTTTTCAATACAAAATGGTCAAGTTGTGTAGGGTAGATGTTGTGAAAAATGGCAGGACAACGACTGCCGGGTAAGCTAGTATTAAATAATAGCGTCTGATTAATTCGTAGTTTGATGAACGAAACTGACGTATAAATATCACTGTACTTATTAATAAAGAAAGGGTATGTAATTTATGAAATTGACAATAAAAAATATTTGCAAGCATTTCTTTTAACTTTCTTAAGTTATTTATATGACAATAATAAGGTGGTCATAACAGCGACCACAATATGGCATTCTGTTAGTGATAAGATCTCTACTTGACAATATAAAAAACGTATTGTCATATTGTCTACAAAACGTATTGTCATATTCATGTTAGTTTTAAGGTATTTATTATATGGGCGTCTGTTTACATATTTAAGACCTTCATGTAAATATTGCCTGAAATAAATTATTATTATTATTATATACACGTTTCGTAAAAGAGCTCCTGACCATGCTTAAATGACTTTTATAAAATGTTTAACAACTAACATTCTCATTAATATGACTTAATGGACGGTTGAAAGTTTTTGTTGTAAACATTTTGATTATTCAATGGTTTTAAGTGATAGTCTTTTATTTACAATCTAAACTTCTATTATTATCCTTTTTTGTGACTTCAGCGCGACATAAGCATTTTGTTAACCGACTTCAAAAAAGGAGGAGGTTCTCAATTCGTCTGTATTTTTTTTTTTTTATGTTTGTTATTAGATATCTCCGCCAATTAATAACCGATTTTAATAATTCTTTTTTCATTCGATAGGATTTACTATCGAGGTGGTCCCATATTAATTTCGTCAAGATCTGATGGTGGAACATGAGGTAAAACTTGGAAATACCTCAACGGAATGTAGCATTCGCGTCGTTATTCGCCTATTCTTTCAGTCATATCTCAGTCAGTTTTCAACCGATTTTAATGATTCTTTTTTCAATCGATAGAACGTGCTTTAGGGATAAATCCATACCAATTTTGTTAAAATCTGATGATGGAATAAGATATAAAAGCGGAAACTCCTCAACCAGTGATAGCAACATGCATCGCGCGCGATACCGTTTGTGGTGGAATGTTGCTAGGCAACGAAATAAATTTGTTTTGTCAGGTAAATATTTAGAATTTTGTACTTCCTTTTGGAGTCGGTGCCAGCCAAAAAATCGACGATTAGTCGTGGGCAACTGTTTTAAGTCGTCGTCGTCGTTAAGTCAGTACATATTTCTATATGACTATCAATAAAATTCTTTGATGCAATGCCGCACCCGACTAAACGCAGGGAAAACGACAGGAGCGGCTACCAAGAAAGTCCGGGTAGGTTTCATTCGATAAATTAATACTCGTAGTTTCGTTGTCTACAATTTTTCACCGACTCCAAAAGGAAGTACAAAATTCTAAATATTTACTTAATACACTACCTATCTACTTAATTGTGGATATTGGCAATATTTTTTTTCATGTTCCATCTGGAATGTTATTTTATTTGTTACTTTTTAGTGGAGATAACCATATAAGGTAATTTGAAGGAGGTTTCTATTTTTTTGTTAAAATTATTTTTATTTAATAATTCGATCTGACTCAGTTTAAAAAATAAAATGTTCGAACAATGGATTTAAAACAGTGGAATAAAATTTAATATTTCGATTGTTTTTTTTCATTTGTTTTAATATCTAAAGTATTTATTTTGAGTTCGACGGTGACTGAGCAAAAAAACTAAAACACAGTATCCGGAGCACGAACAATGGTGAGCTCAGTCAGCCTAGAGGCATGAGACTGATTGCAAACGTTTTCCTGGAAATGCACTCATTCTTTCGAAGAAAAAGACTGGAAGCGAGCATACTGAGCAATCAAATATACCGACCGACTACTGCCTGCAGGGGACAAATTGCGAGAACTTCTGTACGACCAAACAACTAGATAGCGTACACCGTTCCATTTTATTCAGGTCCTACGATACCTACAAATAACCATGCAGGTCTTCTCTCAGTTTGTACATTGAATGTGTAGCCGACTGTACAAGACTTTAATGTCTTTAATCGATAGCTAACATTCGTTGGTTTGAGTAAACAACCTATTGCTTTCAGTAAAATAACATCTGAAACCCGTATGTAAGCAATTCTATTATTCCTTACAAATATAATACACTCACCGGCACAACTAATCGCCCACCCTTTTTTCAGGGAATATTCGTGATTCTTTATAATTCTATCAATTACAGCTGATGTTAGTTAAAAAGTAGTTAATTTAACGTTTATTTAAGTGTGTTTAATTTATCGTAAAATAATCAATAAATCAATTGTAATGTATAACAATAAACGTAGTTAAAAATTAACCCGAAATACAAGGGTGGGCGGTTAGATGTGCCGGTGAGTAATTATTGCTAACTGTTTGTACCAGCTCCCACTACCACCAACGTCAAATAAATCAAAAAAGTAGTAGGTATAATTTTCGCTCGCCTCGTCGTCTTTCACGACTAGATTATATTTCTTGTTTCAGTGTAGGTATTTGCAGAAAAATAAACAATGTAAGTCTAAGTATCGTAAAAACTATTTACTGTTACAGACAGCATCTTTGGCGCGAAACATCGCCTGCTGTGAAAGCTCCAAGTGTCACTTAAAAGTTTATAATGAAAAATTCCGTCTTTCACAAGTTCCATAAATTTCCCGGGATCGTCTGCACTTTGAACAGATGTTCAAAGATCTCAATTCGAGCTCGCGTCGAATCACAGAAGAGAAATGTTGGATTTTCACAGCAATATATTCCTGTATGTATGAGAAATTGCTTTGAAATAAAGTTTGTCTAGAAAAGTTTTGTAAACATATCTGTCAACGGTTTTCATTTGTGTGGGCAATGCAAATGCCCGATTGATTATCTTCCATAACATTTTTGTTGAAAGTTCAAAAGGAGTGAATCTGGCACCCATCCAGCAACATTTTCATTGCAAGGCCATGAGTAAATTCCGAAGATTCATGTATTTTTTTGCCAAACAAGAGGGAAGGTCAAAGTCGTAAACATGAACGCTTGATTTCACTCGCTACTTTGAACGAATATTTTATGTAGGTTTGTATGTATAACTTGTTTTCAGACAGTTAGGTGTAATAACGGATCGTAAGAGATTTTTGATATCATACATAGTCGCTTTTAGCTATGTGCTTTCAATTAGCTGCACGCGGGAGGATTTAATTTACGCTACTGACAGCGCAATTCTTGTGGCCAATTTTTGGGCTCAGACAGTCTAAGTTTGCCAACGACTCGAAAAGAACTGAACTAAAATTTTATGTTAGAGTTAATCAAATAAAGCCATCAAATAAACAAATCTCTTCGAAACTTATGTGCGGTATTGGAAGAAAATGGTGAGAAACATACGTTTCAAAAGTTCTGCCGAGTTTCCAAGTCCAGCTGACACGGGAAGCAGATCTCGATTTCACATTTTCACGAAACTTCCGAAAGATATTTCCATTTCAGTGTCCAATGAATTGAGGCTACCTACTTGGCAAGTGTTCGTATTGTTAACAGCGAGATTAAAAAAATAACTTCTGTAGAAATCGCTTAACCGTGCCAAAAGTGATTCGAATACGAGCTAACATGGTCATGAAAATATTATGGCGTGAAATGAGTACAGCAGTATTTTTTTTATGTGCTCAATTCCCACCCAACCCACTTACGACTGTAGAAGCCACATAAATGACCAATCAATAGTCGTAACTTCTTTCGCATTTCCAATATTAGATGTAGAATTATGTCGGTACAAATAGTAAATTCAATTTCTGTAGTACGTATTAATTGACGTAATCTAATTAAGTTTTGATATTAGAAGTGAAATCATACAGCATACACAACTAGAACATTGGTCAAGCATCGAACTCTCGACCGCAGAGCTGCGGTTGATTCGACCTCACGTGGATGGAACGTACCTTTACACCAATCACACCTAGCATACCAGTTACATTTTTTTTACTTCTTTTACTACCTACCTATAGATAATATTTACTGATGAAGTCAATTTGATTGGGCGTAGAATAATCTGTCAGACTATCTGGCTGAGAGTTGAATACTAACTTCCAACACTATCCTTTGAAATATAGCAACATGAATTCTCAACATAATATCAAAACCATACGGATAAAATATCTCTCCATTTCAGTGCATATTACAAACTCTCCGTTCAAGAGAATATAGAAATTGCTACCTTGACAATAAAAGATATAAGAAAAACGCTTTGGGTAGAGGATATTGAATGAAACGGTACAAAAGCACTGTTGAATGGACTCCATTCAATGTCGTCTGAAGTGTGTCAAGTGATATCAACGTTTGTATTGAGATTTAAGACCCGTAAGATGGAGGCGGAAATAAGGTCGTAAAGTTGATATTACTTTATTGATAATTCTTTGGGAGTATTTCTAAGAACAGTAAGGTTAGTGTTACGAAATCAATAGGGGACCGGACTACTTTTTTTTTTATTTTATAAATCCAAACTTCTTAGTTTCTTCTATCGAACACAAAAATAATTTTTGCTCTATCTTTAAAATTGACCGAGTTATAAAGGTTTGAAATTCAAGATTAGACAAAGAGGCACATACCCACTTGTAACGTCATTTGTTAGTAACGCCATAGATACTCGTAAAAATCGTTTTTGAAAGAGACAGACATATAGAAATTTTAAAAAATCACTGTAAATTCGTTTTTCAACCGATTCTGTTTTTTTTTGCTTCGCGAATCGTCTGCTACTAATCTATATTTTAAAAATAATTCACAAAATATGGTAAATTCATAAAATATGGTGAACAGTCCGATCCCCTATTGTATTCATCGATACAATACAAACTCTATAAATGCTATGTATGCACTCAATGATGTGCATTTGAATCCTAGAATCAGATTATCGACAATCGCTATAGCTGTAGCTTTGGTTTGATTGCTGTTAGACGTACAGCAAACAAACCAAAGCTAAACAGTAGTGTAGTACATAGAGCTAGACGTATGTGTGAATTTGTTGTCTAAATCAAGATTAACAGAGAAACGATGCAGAGGACGCTTTGTTTTTTTACTGCAGATGGATGTAAGTAATTTCACAAATCGATACGGACGGCAATAACATAATGCATATCGCGATGAATGATTGAAGAGAAAAGAATTATAAATTGAGACAAAAAGCAGTGTTTTTGTTATTATCGTCATTTGTTGTGTATTAGCAACAAATTGACCTATCGTGGTATGGATGATTGCGCCCTTTTTCGACATCTACACCGTTACTTCATAATTGATGATACCGTACCGGGTACCCAAAAAAGCAGCACGATACCACTCACGATATACTTTGTGACATCGTTTGTCATGCGACACGATTTCCCTCCTTATAAAGACGCTTTTTCTATTAACGATCACACTGAGCCCTTTGATTGGGTAGCCATAATGGGAACCATTTCGTGACGTTAGCTTTCTAACACGACTACGACCACTACTGATAGAAACCGATAGACCGATTTTATTACGCCAAAGCTTTATCTACTTATTTAAAAATATCGGGAAATTAATGCTAACCGTTAAAAGACAATTGAAATGGAAGACTTATTTTGTCAACGAAAATAACAGGAAAATAGTGCCATAAATACCTTATTTTCTACCAATAAAGTCTCATTTCAGAAGAAGGTCGCGGGAAGCCGCTGGATGCGGGCAGCGCAGGATCGGTCGTCGTGGAGATCCTTGGAGGAGGCCTTTGTCCAGCAGTGGACGTCTTTCGAGTGAGATGATGATGATGATGATGATGCTGAAAGTCTCATTTATCTTTACCTTATTTTCCTTCCCGAATTAAATACAAAACAATTCAACTTCCTGTTACTTGTTTTCAGATATTTGAAGCCAATCGAGGTCATTTGTTTTTTTTTTTTTCAGAATCATCAGTCGTTTTACTGTTATTTTGTGCACAGAAAATTATAACGTCTTAATGAAAAATCAATAATCAACTAAAAAAGTATCCATTGATTTTCACTGCTATCTACTTACGTTTGTTCTATTTTAGGCTAGCAGTGGACTAAAATAGTTCATTGTTGCATTCATGTAATGGGCTTTAGTCTGAAACCCAAGCTTTGCTATCTCTAATCTACTTAAAGGGAATTTAAACTCTGTCATAAGGAACACAAGGTTGGTTTGTGTCTGCATCTGTATGAAAGTAATTACAGCTAATAGGGCAATCAAATCACTCATGACGTTATCATGGGAAGATCCTCTTGGGATTAATTGCAGATGACTGAAACCAAGTTTGTTTTAATATGTTGATTTGATTATTTAATAAGATGTTGTATAAGGCAACTAAGGAACTAAGGGTTTATAAGCGACAGAATGAATCGAAACTGATTGAAAGTTCAAGATACCGACGTTTAGGTGCGAATATAGCGAATCTTACTTAACCCATCATTGCTGCGAAACGTAGTTTTGATGGGTGCTTCTTGTGAACTAACTATAACTTCGCTAATCCGTTTAGCGATAAAAACGTAACTCTATGTTTGTATGTATGTACTTATATGTATAGGTATTTAACTAAAAAATAATGTAGAAATAATATCCTTTGTAGCTTCACTGTAACCTAGGTAAGCATGCCCAACGGAATTTTACACAACAAAAAAGGGTTCAGGTTTGACAACTCCGATATTCCTCGTAAATAATTCCTCATTTGGTGTAAGTTTTGCAACATAAAGGGAACTGAGAATAATAATCAAATTTTAAGATGAGCAAATCTAGTTAGAATCAACTTTTGATTTTATTTCCATCAACAAGCAAATATAAACACCCTTGAGCAGTCGATTGCAGTACTTGAGTAGAAAACTGTACTGATGCCCTTATAGTTAAGAAGCAGGAAGATGTTCAAGTGATAAAGTTATAAAAATAAAAGATGCAGTATAAAGTTGCATCACCGTTCGATGCAGTAACCGAATTGAATTTTTACGAGTGCAAGTAGAATAAATGTAAGCTCAACGACTTACACTGTACTCGTATCTTACGAGGACGAGGAAATAAACACACGAAATAAAAAGGTAAAATAAATAGATATTATAATAACTCTTCGTCACTTCACTACATTTGCTTCATCTGCAAGAAAAGACACATCATTTAAATCTTTTTTTGTTTCAAGACTTTTCTTTACTTTACATAATGCTATTTATATCAAAGTAGACGCGCGACGCTGACTTTTTTAGGGAAACTCAGAGCCTCTATATTATAGTAGCAAGACTAGAGGCGACGTCAGGCTGGTACAGTCCTTGGCTACAGACGTTACCAGGAAAAAACAAATATAGGGTGTATTCCGAATCAGATTTCACGGCTCAAAGTACTGACAGCGATTACTCGCGCACCGATTCAGAAATCGCGATAATACGGCTCATGAGCGAAATCAAAACGGAACGGCGTTTGAGCGCGCTGAAACTGCTTATAACTCAGTCTTGCCAGATGTTGATTACCGTAACAAAACTGGCAAAATTCTAAATTATTATACGCATTAAAAAAGTATCGTACAGCTGTAAAAACAGCACTTTTCGCATGGCTAGTACCCAAAATAAGAAAAGGTATGCGAATTTTTAAAAATGGAGATGTAAATAGGCACATGAAATTAAAAAAATACAAAAAAGAATGTTTGATATTTATATTTTATCAGATTGCCAATGATATTATCTTATGTATGTATGTGCCTGAGCCAAAAATATCGTAATGTATATATAACCTACTCGATACTTTTACTATCGGACATCTGGCAACCCTAACCCACAAAACTGATTGATTGAAAATATTTCAGTAATTTATCGCCATTTCATAATTGGATAACGTGTTTTTAATTTTGTTCAACCAAATAAATATAGGACACGTTAATTTTACATTTAATTTTTTTAAATAAATAAACAATATGTCAAAGTCGAATTTGACATTACGCTTACGAGAACTGCGCACTGGAGCATGGGCGCCGTTAGCGGAAGATGGCGGCGGTCATGACGCAATCCGTGACGTCACAATGGCTGCCGTAATCCCAATGACAGTGATTCGGTATGCGGTTTTGGGTACTCAAAGTGATGTCAGCGCAAATCGGAACGCGGCCTAAGAGGATGGTTTCCAAAACTGATGAGAGACATGCGATATTTGTTTCGACATTCCTGGATTTCGCATTATTTCATAATGACAAACTATAAGTACCAATGCGAGTCTAAAATATAGCAAAATTGGGACGACATTACGAACGACATGAACAAACACTCAGGCAAAGGATATCCTTATCTATCACGATGGGCTCTCTCTCTACCCGTTCCCAGATATATGGAGATATACTGGTGAGAAACTCATTTTATTGCAACCTAGTTTTATTAACATCCTTTTTAAATTACCACCGACTTACTTTTGACGTTTGAACAGATATCTGGATGGACAAAGAGCATCTCAGACCAAACTATGAGAAACAACTACCATGTTAGAAACGTTTACATAGTTAAATTTTATAGTGATGAAAGTTTTTTGCATTTATTTTCGTAACTAAAATACTTATAATATTTTTTAATGGTCGAATTCTAAGAAGGGCTCTGTATTATTGTTTGAAGTACTTTATTTTTTCTTTTACTTCCAAGTGTATTTATCTACACCTATCATTGTAAAGTACCGACAAAAATCTATTTGGTAAATTATTACGTATTTAACTTAGTCTGAAAAATTTTCAACTACCAGACAAAAAATAGATGTAGAGATGGCTTGTACGAGTATTAGTTGTAAGCATAGTAAGTAAAACAGTTTATCTGCACATATAATTTTTCACTTCCTTGCAATAGTTTTTTCGTTCATAGTAACCACAGATATTTAAAACTACAAACCTGTGATAATAACTCATACACATCGTAGACATACAATAGTGGGACATTAGAATATTGTTTCCGGGTGCGTGACTCGGCCTTATTTCGCTAATTTCCCTAATTTCTTTCACCACACGCACGTCAATTAAAACATCCTGGCTAACGAAAAACACGTCACTATTGAGAAAGGTCACTAACAATCTCTTTCAAATTTTCTTTAATTGAGTTTTTCATCAGAGTGAAGAGAATAAAAGACTGATTAATTACACTTGAAAGGAAGTTTTAAAAAAGTAGGCAAAAACCTTACTTAAAACTTCAGCCTTTTCTTTCTGACATTATAAAACTTCATCGGCGTTAAAACGTCAGATATAAAGGTATAAGGTTATCCAATAATCCGCGTTTTTTATTATTTTTTTCTCCTAGAATAGCTTGTGGTAATCCAGTCTCTATCTATACCTGCCAAACGTATCGAAATCCGTTCAGTTGTTTAGACGTGAAACATCCATACTTTCGCGTTTATAAATAATAATTAGATAGTGGGATAAAATTAACCGTACCGATATTTTAACTTAAATAAAACCAACCCACACCTAATTCTGGCAAGCAGTGCCGGCAAGGAATGTTTCGTATCTATCGAAAGAATCTGTTGCGTGCACGCACTCTAATAAGATCAGTACCGCCCATTTTCAAAGAGCATCACGAAACGATACTTTTGAGTTACGTTGTAGGAACAAATAAGGAATTTTTTTAATATTGTTACCCTACTATTTTTATATTTGGACCACTTTATAATTTTATCACAGTATCAGAGTCTCATATTTTATGATATGATTATGACTAATTTATTATTGGCGGGTACCTAAGTATCCAATATTCTCGCGATAAATTCTACGATACTTCTAGCTGTTACTTTGCATCTACTTCTCAAATGTCTAAGACTCATAAATAATGCAAGTCGTAGCATATTATAAAGTCTACGTTGCATATTTTGAAAAAATACCCCTACAATTTGCGTGTAACGCCTAAACCTTGATTACGTAGTGTTTTCGTTACGTAACCAGCAATCCGTAACTTTATGCAGAAAACATTCAACCATAAACGTTTGCTTTTTTATAAACCCGATTAAAGTACTAGAGTATCGCCGCTCATAGTAGTGACCTATTTTCTGCCTCAATTACATGCACATGCATATGCATGGAGTGGTAATTTGTTTTACTGCATACATTTACAATTGCATTCACTATTCACTTTTATCTGTCTGTACGCTACGAATTGTAAAGCTCGTAACATTTTAAGCCCGACATTGCGACAGATACTATAATAGTACTTTATGTTCACCCAAAGTTATCTAGCAAAGGAAACTAAGATAAATAGAACTATATTTGATCTAAGAAATAGGAACAATGAAGTATACAAGGTAACAATGAAGTATACTAAACAGTGTGCCGATTGAGGAGATTACCCTAAAATACAGGGAATTTCAAACAGATTTGGGAATTTGTAGGTAATATGCGGGGAATCAACAATTTTAGAATATTGCCCTTATTGGACACAATAATAACAGTGAACTATATTTTTTTTTATTTTGTATATTATTATTATATTCATATTTTGGCCCATGTTTCTTGGGAAAAGTTGCTCAGTTTCGTGAGTACGTCCTGTAAGTAGTAACAGGGATAGGAACCAAATACATCGCTGTGTTTGGTTGGTATCCTATACCAATGGCCGCTATACCATACCATACCATTGGTTGGATCCCTGTTACTACTTCATAAACTAAATCCGGCAACAGAAAACTAGTGAAAGCGCTGTGTCTGTCTTCGAATTTACTTAACATTAATTATGTCAAAACTTTTGAACAGCAGAAATTAATAAATTTTGTTGCTTTACATGAAATGTATTTAGTAATAAATGGTACAGACAGTATGGAGGACTTGAAGAAAGATATTATTGTTCCTCGTGTACGAATTTCGGATTTCTATAAAACATTTCGATCATTTTACATTGGATTAACCAAGGAGATAATGATAAAGCTAAACGGAAAGAAGGATGAAAATAAATTAGTTTCCGAATTAATTAATGGAGTTCAGGGAAATATCAACGAGATGCAGGTACAAAAGAATCGGAGATTGCGTCACATGACGGTAATCTATCCAAAAATACCCTAGAGGCGCTAGCGACATGATGTGATTGCTTTCATTCATATTGGCTCTGGTGCCATCTTCTTATTTGATCTTGTGGTACAAACGTTCGGGAAATATTGGTTTCCAATTCGAATTGAGACGATGCCTACGATATTGGCTATATTAAATATAAAATTACTAGCTTTTCTACCCGGCTGCGCCCGGGACTGAAATTAATGAATCGCAAAAAAGATTTTAAATGAAACATTCTTTTTAGCCTATAACCTGGTCAGTAATCTCTTCTATCGAATGGTACAAACCCCATCGAAATCGGTGCAGCCGTTCTCTAGTTATAAAAGGACAACATTCAGTTTTATATAGTAGATGTGCGAGAGACAAGACAGCAATTTTATATATAAATTCATAAATGCAAAAATATATTGATGAAAGATTTGCAAAGTAAAAACAAAAAACAAAATAAAACCAACCGATAATATTATCTTGTTATTTGAACAACACTCGGATTTACTTTGGAAAAGAAATGAAGTAAGTATTTGATTAGCGCAAATATTTGCCTTGGATATCTCCACAAACGAAAATTTACTGCGCAGCTGTGGATAATTCATTTTACGATTATTGTCTCAGTTTTCGTAAGAAAATGTAGAAGAAAACATCCACAGTTTCTACTCTTGTGAGTGTTTGTACGAAATGGTGAAACTCCATCACACTATAACAAAATACTTTGACAAAAACAGCATCATACCAGCGGAAAGGAATAATAACTTATATTATTTAAAGAAGAATTACAAAACAACATTCTCAGCATATTCGAAATTACAAAATGATGTGAATCTCATAAAAACGTTATCAGCTCTACAAATTAATTTAATGTTTGTCAACAATCTATCTACCCATAGGATCGTAACGACAGTATATATTTTTATAAACACGAGTATATGATTTGAAGAAAACAACACAACTTTATATAAAATAACGTCATTATAAAAATTTGCAACACATTTAAAACGATACGAAATCGAGATAGAGTTTTTTGTAGTTTGTGCTTTTATTTGTTTTTTTTGTAAACCTTCTTCCGTTGCACAACTTTCTTTCTCTTAACGCATTTATTAGAAAAAACATTTTGTTTTTCATTTCGAATAATTTAATCTCACTAACTTCTCAATGTTCAATGAAGATCACATTTAATTTAGGTTCAAGAAGACGATATTAATTTATCTTCTTACTTATTAAAAAGCACTTTTCTTTATCTGGCGTCCCATATACTACACGATAACCTCAGACACTAAGATGACCATATTACAAACCCGTTTAGTAAGATTTATTGCATGTTGTTGCATTTGACACACACTTATTGCAACAGTCAAGTCAAGTATGTCACAAAAGAAAACGAGAAAGTCAATAAAATATTTTCAATAAACTAGCGACATGAAGAAGAACACTTTTATAAAGATGAAGAAATAAGAGAAGAAGAAATTTCAAGCCATCAAATCGAAATTACTGCAGCTGCCAAAGAAAAAATTCCTAATCGAAATATAGAGGTTGGAACAAAAGATTTTACATAGGATATATCTGAATAGAAGACACCATTAGAACATTACTTGTTTTGGTGTTATAGAGCTATGAAGGTTCATAACATGAATAATGTAGACAGGTAATTTGTAAGACTAGTTATAATTTAGCTACCAATTTAGAATTTTCACCAACATTGAAACAATGCCACAACGTATGCTAAGCAAACATAAATAAAGTTGAATTACTCGTGGGAATGACAAGAGTCACTCAGACCGCCCATGGGAGCCTTGGAAATAATTATGAGACAGTAGAAGAGCTACCATAAAAATAATACCATCTCCTGGGTATCATGACGCCCTGAACTGTGTCGTGACTTGAATGCAGAAAAACGTAATACTTATTTGTTAGTTCCTTTATTTACTAGAAACACAGACATCCTGGTTGAAATCAAGACGATATTAATTTACGATGTATATGAAAAATTCTTGACAATGTTTGAGATTGAGTACGTTCTCAACCTCTTAGAATAGTATCCACTTACACGTAGACACAAAAAGCATACAAAAGCAGGTACACTGCTATTATATCAAGAATCGAAGAATTTCAGATAAAAAAGTGTTTATCTTATATAAGAATAAATAAGGGAGGGAGAAATTATCTGTAAATAAATATATTGTGGAATTATGTAAGCATAAGTAAGGGTTCACAAACAATTCCACGAGACGAGCGATGACGTAATTGGATAATTTTATGACGGATAGACATGCAAGCTCCAAGAAATACTCCTTTCTTTACACAATTTGGTTAATACTACGTTGCTACGGGCTAGACCCATAGTAAACCACTTGGTTATACTTAATAAAATGACAATACATATTTGCATTTTGCTTTAATAATAATAATAATAATAATAAATGTCTTTATTCAGGCAAAAAACCCAGCGTGCAATAGTACTATATAATAAATAAAGCTTAAAACTATCCTACACATAAAACAGTACATTAAAAATAACAATACTATTTTTTGTTTTGCTTTGAAACTATAATAATTAGTGAATTATTTACTTACCTATAACTAACAGGTGATCGCAAGTTAATGGATAAACTTCTATCTGGCAACCGTCTCCGCTTGTCACCTTCACGCCAGCTCCCGTAGCTCCTTGCAAACGTAGGAACTCCACAATTCTCACTTGCGTTGAACAAATCTACCCCCAAATCAAAAGGGTCTAAGGTATCGTTCAGAAACTCCAAACTATCGTTCAGAAATGCAACTGAACTGTTCACATCACTAACATTTTCAGAAATGGAATGGTTCGTCGGCTCGTAAACACCGTTATGTTTTGGACTAGAATAGATGTAGACTTGGTTCAGCTGTGAATCGTTTTCAGTTCGAATTTTGAGAGCTTCTGGACGAGATGAGTTGGAGAGGTGGTGGTAGTCTTCTACGGACGTATACCAAGCCTCTAAAATTGCGATGTGACTGTCTAGTTCGCGACAGGTGAGACGGAACTGGTAGTCTTGGCATCGTTGCTCTTCCACAATTTCTGAAAAGAAAATATTAATATTTAGTATCTATTTTTATTACTACTTACATATTTTATCAGGTGCAGGTTTATTATTTGTATTTGTTACGACAATAATACCTTTTCGCCATTTTCTACAAAGTTATTCGTGTATGGAAGAATAATTCCTTCATCGAAACTATTTAATTACGAAAGTCGATTCGTGCATGGAGAGCTGAAGGGTAGGCAACTTTGCTTATTAACAATGCTTATGTCAAATGGGTACATTCCTTAACACGGCAATAATTTCGGATCCTTAGCAGTACTCTATCGCATTTGAACCCTTGGCAAAACTTGGCATTTACCTTCAGATGCATTAGCATTAATTCATTGACAACAATATTTACACTAGTAAAATCAAAAGATATTAGAGATTACAAAATAGGTACATCACAAAACACAAACCAAAGTAGGTACAGGTAGGTAGGTGCACTGCGGCAATCTAGGCTGTCGACTTCTGGTGCTAACATTTAAATTTTTATCGTAAAAGGTATGTACTTATATTTTGGTTAGTTTTAAAATGTCTATTTTAGATACCTCAATTCATTCCGTCGTTTTTTAAAATCCAGTCATTTGTAAGGAAAATATAAATAATAACTATGTTATACATTTGTCATAAATAAATTATTTAGAATTTATCAACAACAAAGATTATCAAAGAACTATAAACCAAACGTGAATTTGGCGACACTTGTATTCACTAGTTAATGGGCTAATTCGCGAAATACCTAGTACGACAAAAGTGTACAATACAACGCCTTAAAAGGTCAATTTGCTACAACTGCTAACTTCTCTGTGGCGGCTCGTGCCGTAATCTAATTTTAACAGTGGATTTAGTAAAGGGTAAGTAAGACCAAAATGTTGCAAGAAGTCTTCAGTCATATTGACTTTTATATTCTCCTATGGCTCATTTACACTCGCGTACGAGTTGCGAGACGAGGCCCGAGGCGAGGCAAGAGACAAGAATGTGTTTTTTTTTTGGGTTTGAACGTTGTCCTGCGCTAGCGCTAGCTGTAAGCTTTTGAACTACCTTAATGGATTAGTCGCAAGAAGAAACGCTTCGGTTTCTAGAATTATTTCTAAAAGTACCTATAATTTGGGATCCCAAACATAAAGGAAAATAACCAAAAGTAAACGATGCGTGCGCGAGATTATCAGAAGAAATGTGTTCTTTTATTTTTAATTAGCCGAGTAGTAGTACGTAGAGTAGAAGAATTGTTGCCGCTAACACTTCGACGTCCTTCAGTGTTGCTAGCTCAAAAACAACTGAACTCACCACGAGAATGTAAACAAAAGGCTCATTTACCCTCGATCACTCGAGGTGCGGAGCGAGACACGAGACAAACAAAGCACGAGGTGAGGTATACGAGGCGAAAGTTTAAATGTAACATTACATTCGAACGTCACCTTCAGTCACGACATCATCATCAGCAGAAATAAAACGAAATAATACATTAAAATGTTTACGCTCCTAGTCAGATAGACGATCCGAACCAGTGTTCACGAAATCATGAGACATTAAACCAACTTTTATGTCAATACTACTATTTATTACCCCTGACGTTTGAAACATAATGATTACATCACGATCCACGTTTATAGCTGGCAGAGTAAAATATAAACTTTTTATAAAAATGGTCACCGTCTCATTGAGTGCTTACTGCTTTTATTAGACCTTTTAATGACGGCTTAGTTTTATAGCCAACAACGTTTATTGAGATTATGAGGAAACACGAACTTTTTACTTCATCAACCTTTATGGCAGGGTTAATAGCACGTTAATTGGAAAAGTTGCATAGGTATTTGTCTGAGTGAGTCGGCGGAGTTTAAAAAAATGGTTATTACGCTTTAAATATTACATAAAACTCTATGAGGTTGGCACCACCTAGTAGGTTAATAAAATACCGGTGTCAGGTGATGTTTTAAAAACAAACTCCGCCTATCTATATAAATTAAAGAACGGCAAACAATAAATTACCTTACTAAACAAAATGAAGAAATGAGAAAATGTATGAATGATCTTGCAAAATCCTGCTCTTACAAAAAATTAAACACGAAAAAAAAAGGATCTTATAGAAATCACTTGCAAACGCTACTGGCAGATGATCCTTCATAGAATAGAGCTTTTACTTGGAACTAGAAAGAGGAATGTTACACACAAAGGTTCCACAATAAGTACTATAGGAGAACCAATGTCGTGTGACTTGCCAGGTCAAAACCGACTTGCAAATCCCGGTGTCAGAATAGGGAATCGGACTACTTTTTTTTTTATTTTATAAATCCAAACTTCTTAGTTGCTGCTATCGAACAATAAAATAATTTTTGCTCTATCTTTAAAATTGACCGAGTTATAAAGGTTTGAAATTCAAGATTAGACAGAGAGGCACATACCCACTTGTAGCGTCATTTGTTAGTAACGCCATAGATACTCGTAAAAATCGTTTTTGAAAGAGACAGACATATTGAAATTTTAAAAAATCACTGTAAATTCGTTTTTCAACCGATTCTGTTTTTTTCTTCGCGAATCGTCTGCTATATTTTAAAAATAATTCATAAAATATGGTGAACAGTCCGATCCCCTATTATTGAGTTGCCAAGAGGAGACCAGAATAAGAAAGAGAAGGATGATCTCTGATCCCAGGATTAGAACAAATAATCACCTGAGCTCGGCCGGGATTGTAGAGTTGTTCAATGAATCCTTACAAACAACTAAAGAGGCTACTAATTGGAACGAAAGACTAAACCCTTAAAACTTTTGTTATGTGGCACAAAATCTCCTTTGACGAAAAAGACATATTTAGCTACAAAAACTCCAAATCAAATAAAATATACGCCATCCATCAGTTATGTCACCGTAAGATTGTGAACGCCGTTAGTTTATAATCTTACTCGCGATATTATAAACTTACGGAAAATTGTGTGAACTAAAACCAACCATTTACATTTTGACGTATTGTTTCTCGTTAGTTTATAATCTTACGATGTCAAACCGTAAAATTGTGAACCGTGTTAAGACAAACTTCGAACTTTTCTACTAATATAGGATATTTAGTCGCCATATTCTTTTTAATCAATGTTCAAATAGGCACATGACGTGTTTATCAAAGTTTAAAATCCCTGCGTAAGCCGTTGCATAATTCATCGGCCCTACATTCCGGCACGGCCCTTATTGTGATGCATACGATATTGTAGCCAGCTAGCTTTCGGCGGCGGAGGAACGTGAGCGAGCCCGGAAATTTTGGGATTGTACGAATAATTAAATCGACCCTTTGTCCGTTAGGCACAAATGAAGCGGTAACTTTGTTGGGTCATAAATAAACTTATTTACCAAAAAGACTACAAATGGGAACATATTTATTTACTACATAGATATAACAGGCGGTGAAATTGTCTTTCAATAAAAAAATGCATTATTAAATACATATTCTGGACATATACAAAGACATATCGATACAAAAACCAACTCCAGAATACAAAATACCAGGGTGCGACGAATTTCCTGTGCTATTAGATATGAATTAAAATGTTGATCAAGAAACAACGACAAACATAAAAAATATATAGACGAACTTAAACCAATTCGACATATTTAAAAAATCAGCAAGGGAATTTAACCAGGTAGAAAAGAAAATCTCTTTGACAGCCATGAAAATTACTTTTAGAACTGGGTCAAACAACTTGCGAAATGCTGATAATTTTCATCAGTGTAGGCGCAGCAGCGGATCGACAGATTGGGCGCGCTCGTCCAAAAGGCAGACTAATGTAATTTGCTATGCACAGAAGCAAGTGCTCAGTAAAATTTCACCCCTTTTCGCCCACTCTTTCCCACATGCAGCTTTTGATATTATGCATTTCTGTCGCACATAGACTCACCCTAGCTTTCAATTTGGATGGATCAAGTGTTGCTATGGCAACCGCCCAAAACAACCTTGTTTGGATAGAACACCACTACATATTGATCTCTTAGGCCCCTTTGATCAAGGTCAAAACATTTGCAAACTCAAATTTTTAGGGGTCAAGTGAAAATGGTTATTGTCTGGCGAAGGCGAGATTAACAAGCGTTTTGTATCGAAGAAAATGAAACGTTAAATGGGTGGATTAGAGTGTAATTTGGAATAATTAATATATTAAGGTGCGAGAGTGGATTTTCCCCGCACGCGGCCGCAGGGAGATTTGTCCCGAGGTAGTTTATGTTTATCGTCCATACTACTCCATAGGGTGTAGGTTTTAGTGTAATATAGTAGCCATAAGATCAGTTGGCAAGGGAGCAGGGAGATGTAGTTACGAATGCTAACATTAACTGCAGTTTTACAAGCCAAACAATAGAAAAATTGGAAGGGTTCCTTGGTAAAGAGAGACCTCTACAAATTCTTTGAAGCTGTGGCGTCAAGTCGTTTAATATAATGAGATAATGTATGTACTATAATACATTACATCCAGTCCACTACTGGACTATGAGCCTCCTCCACTTAAGTGGAAGGTTTTGCGCTGCTGCCCGTTCCCTGTTCAATGTGTAGTCCCTAAGTCGCCTCTTACGACACCCACGGGAAGAGTAGGGGTTGGTGACAAATGTATTCTACTCTGCCGTCACCACACGGCTACAATACATTGCTATTTAGTTATTAATTCCTATATTTAATATCGTATATATAGGACAACTATTCCCAAGAAATAGGGCTCGAGAAAATAGAAGAAATAATTCAACTTCCCATTCAAAAGATAAAGGTGATATCACTGTTTTGTATGGAAAGTTCGTTTTATTGACGTCCCTCAGAGGACAAATAATTTTGTAAGTACCATGATATTTCAAACGTCACGCTGACAAAAACCTGTATATTCAAGAAACTTTAAAAACGAGGAGAAAACAATTAACGTCAACACAAGATCCAGATTTGGTACGTCAAAAACCAAGCGACCATTGTTGAAGGGAAGCTGAAAATCAATTCACTTGACAACGAGGGGTATAAAATACACCCACACACTTCGCACTGCAAAGAGGGTAGTTTTGTTTTCATAAGTAAAACACCCTTTTATCTCGTACATAATTTGCAGGAAATGCGGTAGAGTTGAATGAATGAATATACTTCACTCACTACTACTTACTTCTTCTTTTCTTAGTTGATTCTACAAAGCGAAGACAGACTGCAACTGCCAAAATATAAACAGAGATTATAAGAAAAGAGAAGAGTCGTAGATTGAAGAATTGTTTATTTACAGATTTTTGATGCTGGACAACACTTACCAACTTTTCTTTTCTATACTAACGTATTTAACGCAATGATATTTAATACTATTAAAGAAAGCATTGTCTTGGATTAGAAATTGAGACATCTTCAACACCAAAGGTACGGTACCACATAATAAAGGTTATGAATAAGTAGAGCGCATATTAAATTTAATTTAGTAAAGGAAGTCGTGTGATACAGGCCAGCAGGGACTGGAACCCTTACGGTTTTGATCAACGATATCTCGTACTCTTATTATGCTGTAATTATAACGTTTGCAAATCCAACAGGGTAACCCTATCAAGGAATCTGATAAACATAATATATTAATTTTAATTATCATTCTGTAAATACTTAAAACCCTAACGACTGAAGGGGTTTTTCAACGGACAGTACGGTCCCTACAGGCCAGTTAGGCACCATCTTTTCTTTTCTTCGTACCAAATAGCTATTTTTACCAAATTGAATGGACTTGCACCATCTTCTCGTTTATTCTCGCACTTGTCTTGCTTGTCGTTCAAAACTCGCAAGAAGACAGCTGCAGTCCAGACTTTATCGAATTTAAAATTTCTGCTCTAGTTACTTCCGTTGTGGAAGTTTGCGGAAACAAATGTGCCAAGCTAGTTCCATTTGGAGGATAAGTCTAGTCTGGCATGTTCTAAAACATTCAAACAAACATTCAGTCAGTTACATATAAATATTATGTCCCTAACACACACCCCGCTTTGCCTGGGGGGTTACTAAATAAACACTTAATTTCTTGTTTAGGGTTTCAAACTAAGCCTAATTAGAACGAAATAAGCTAATCAAGCAAGGTAATCGATGCCGTGTCGGGAACAATAAAGACAGTGGGAACGTTGTCGAGAACCTACTCGTTCTAGATGTTCCGATAAGCACGAATTCTTCGCAAAAACGGGAATATGAGTACACCAAAATGACGACGAAGAGACTGAACTAAATCAAAAAGCTGAGCTAAACAGGTGTGACGAAAAATGCAAAGGTATCCACATTTTTGTTGTTATCATCATCATCATCATCATCAACAGCTCATATTCGTCCCCACCGAGGGGCTCGAGCCTACCCTGAATTAGGGTGATAGGCGACCACGCTGGCGAGTTGGTCAACTACACACACAACCTTTGAATTTCTTCGCAGGAATGAGCAGGTATCATCACGATGTTTTCCTTTACCGTGAGAGCGGCGAATAAACGTACATTACATATCAATTCGAAAATTGAATCACATTGGTACGTGGTGGGGATCGAACCCGCGTCTCCCAGACGGAAGACAGCGGTGCTAGCCATTACACCACCGAAGCTTCCTTTTTTTAACTTAAACAAAATTAATGAGGCGAAGGGAAGTACTACACAGAAAATAAAAATTGGATTTGGCTTTCTGCATCACAAAAACAAGGTCTCTGTAATAAGTATTTGGGTTAACTCACTTTAACATGTCCACATTTTGTTCCCGCAAAAAGGTTCGGATATGTGCTTGATCTACTTACATAATACAAAATGTCGTGTCCCAATTCAACGGTACACAGTATTACTTTTGGTACCAAATGTACATTGTTTTTTTCTAGAGCTATCGGAACATATTCTGACTAAATCTGCGCGCTAGCTTATTATTAATCCTTGCCTGCTAATCAAACGCACACTTACGACAAAACAGTGCTACACAGATTTAAAATATTCCCCCCTCACTCACTTCTTATGAAATTAAGTGAGGAGACTCTTTTCAGTCTGACATGGGCCTCGATTCGGGATGTCACACTCTAATCCTTAAGTTAGTCCGTCCTTTTTACATTTTAAAGATTTAAAAGGGACAGGAGATGGCCATCCTAATATTAGAGCTGTCAAACATCGAATTTGAACCTTATGGCCGTGTCGATTGCCCAATTTTAGAGAGCACTTAAAACAAGCGACTTAAAAATAACTGAAAGCTATGCCCTTATTTTAGGTTATCATTCGTTCAAATGAATATCATTCGTTCATCACCACTCTTTCATTGGTCATAAAAACGAAAAGGATAGCTGGATTTTAAAATTTAGAATTAGAGCATGACATCCCGAATCGAGGCCATGATCACCAATCTTTTCTCAGATTTGCGCGCACACTTAGACACCACGCTGACCTAGTGCGGGGTTGATCGATTTCACACACAACCTTTAATTTTCTTGCAACGATCGGATCGAACCCTTGTCTCCGAGACAGGAGGCAGCGTCCCAGTCACTAAACCACCGACGCTCTTCACTAATATTTGAATTCCCATTTTCACACAGTTTTTCGATCGGTACAAAGACACTTGATCGCAAACTAACATTTGTTCCCGACATTCTCATTTCTCAATTCCATCTCCATTCCCTTCAACGTCACCCTAGGGACACGGTATCAGGTGTGGCTCTGTTTGCTCCGAGACCCACTCTATTATTTACCGATATTTTACGAGTGCAATCGTCTATCCTGCTTCACCGCCAATGCAAGCTGAAAAGGTTTTCAAAGTAGAAATTTAAAAATGAGATCTTGCATTTACTACATTTACAACTCACATGATGAAGAAGCAGCATAACTTTTGTTGGAAGAGTTCGTACAAACTAGTGATGAAAGAGACTCAGTCTTTTAAGGCTTCTAATAAAGACTCGCCTTATTTTTGACGCCTCACGACTGACTCAGTGTTTTAGTCCCCAACCTTTAGTCATAAGACTAGTCTTTTTAGTCGAAGTCTTTTAACGTAAAAAACTGAGTAGTTAGTTAGTCCCCAGCCTTTTAAGTCCTTTAAGCTGTTTAAGCTTAAAGGACTAAAAAGACTGGCGACTCATCGCCTGGGGAGTCGGGAGTCGTAAGGCGTATGTTGACTGACGCAACTATTGCTTATAGTACCTCCTCCTGCTATCTCTTTCTAACTCATTCACAGGTATACCAAAACAACGTCAAAACAAACAAATTAAGTAAACCTCTCTTGCATACAACTTTAATGCTACAATTGCCAACTTTATTCGGTCGGATAAATTTTCTACGATTGTTGATCGGTGGGTACTTCAATAAATAATTTAATAAAAATACCATAATACTAGGAGTGAGCGAGCACTGCACTTAATTTGTATTTATAAATATTGTTTATTCATTTGTTTTATGGTTTTCCTACTAAGAATATAAAATAATCCATACCTAACAATTGTGTAGTGACTAGTTTTACATCAAGAACAATGAGTACAAGGAAGAGAAACAGAAAATCAGAAATACTGGAACAGTTTGATAGAACCGACTCATCGGTAAAATGTAAACTGTGTGAAAGGACGTATTCAACCAAAACTTCTCATTCTATGTTGAAAGCTCATTATACTAAACACGAAAATAGTACTAATCTTGACCAGAGCACGTCTCGCAATAGTACAAGCGGTACGTATTATGACCAGTCGGTCTTAAATTTTATTATTCACGGTAATCATCCTTTTTCTATTGTGGATGAAGAACATTTTAAAAACCTTTTTAAAGAACTAAAGCCTGCTTATACAATGCTCAGTCGTACACAATTAAGTGTAAACATACAGAATCTTTTCAAAGACAAACAGGAACAGTTAATTGAGTTTCTAAAAACTGTACCAACCAAGATCGCCTTGACTTTAGACTTTTGGACATCTGTCACTAATAAACCCTACATGGTTATAACCGCACATTTCATTCTTGAAACAAAGTTATCTGCAATAATATTGGAATTCGACTTGCTCCCATATCCACATAGTAGCGGAGAAATTTTGGATAAACTGGTTGAAATACTAGACTACTATAGCATTGAAAAGAAAGTCATGTCCATTACAACTGACAATGAGAGAACAAATATAAAATTAATGCAGTTATTGTCATTATTTCATAGTAAATATGAAAATATTATTCACACAAGATGCTTCGCACATGTTTTGAACTTGGTTGTAAAAAAAGGTTTGAAAACGATCGAAAAACCAATTGACAAAGTTTCAAAATTAGTAAAAGTTATCAACACAGCGCCAAAAAAGAAACAGATGTACTTTGAAACTTGCACATCATTAAATGTTCCTCAGCTGAGTCTCATCCAGGAAATGTCCATACGCTGGAATACTGTCTACTTAATGCTAGAACGTGCGTATAGTATGAAAAATGTTTTAGACCATATTTGCCGAGAAAAAAAAGAATTTAATGAATACTTGATACAAAATTGGTATGAAGTCAACGAAATAATTCAATTTCTAAAGCCCTTTTATGATGCAACTTTGTTGCTTTCGAAATCTAAATATCCAAGCTTATATTATGTAGTTCCAATAGTGGACGTCTTAAAGGAACAAATTCTGCTGCGAGCAAACAATGAGATTTTTGAAAATTGTGCTTCTGCAATGATTGAAAAATTAGAAGAATATGTACCACACTTGTACACTGATTTTGCGAAATTTGCCGTTATATTGGATCCTCGATTAAAAAATACTTATTTTTCTCAACAAGGTGGCGAATGCGAAGATATTCTGCCGCGTTTCAAATCTTATTTTACCACGCATTACGCAAATTTGAGTAGAGATCAAACATTAGCCACAACATCTCAATCCCAAAATGCTGGGAAAAATATTTTTTCTTTGGTGTACAAACAAACAAACGCGGTGCAAGACGAGATACAAAAGTATCTATTGATGCCACTTGAAACAGAAGATACAGACGTTTTACTTTGGTGGTCTAATCAGAAGTATCACCTGCCTAACCTGACGCAAATGGCTAAGGATATATTAAGCATTCAAGCATCCAGTGTTCCGAGTGAACAAGCCTTTTCTAAATCTGGCAACCTGATCACAAAAAAACGTTGTAGATTAAGTGATAAAAGTATCAGAGCCTCCATGTGTCTGTCGTCATGGATGGCTTTTCTGTAGTTATAATGTTTTTTTAATGTGTTGATTTTTTATATTTTTTGTTTGTAATGATGATTATTATAATATAGAAAGATTTAAATCTGATACATTTATTTATATATTTATAAATCTCACGTTAATTATCCATTATATACACAGTTTCACTCCATTATCATCATATCAGCCGGAAGACGTCCACTGCTAAACATAGGCCTCCCCCATAAGTTTCCGAAACCCTAAAAAGTAATCTCATTTCAGCCTAAAGAAAGATTTACTTTAAAGCCAGTTCTTTTGTAAAGGACTGCAGTCGTTTAAGCCTTTTAGTCGTTTAAGTTGTTTTAGTCTCCAAGTCTTATACGTTAACCGACTGAGTCTTATTAATTAAGACTAATAGCTACAGTCTTAATTTTAGAGTCAAGTCGTGTAAAAAGAGGCTAGTCTCATTTATAAACGACTAAAGGACTTTAGTCTCTTTCATCACTAGTACAAACATTTTTGAAAAGTGAACAAACATTGAGCGTAGCGGAAAGGTGTTAAAATTCAAGCAATTAATCATCGTTCGAGGTGGTGACTGGCATCAAACGCCGTATAAAGTGTCGGATATCGACAATTAATCATCACACCCCAAATAACATCCCTAAAGTGGTATTTAGTCTAGGAGCTCGTTTCACAAAACTACCTACTTCCAAGTTAAAATTATAATTCGAATTGCATTGCGTTTCCAGTTAGATTAATCAAAACTTTAATCTTCCTGGCTTTATATTGGCTACGCAATGTACATCGAGTTGTATTTGTAAGCTGTAAGATTTTAGCTTGTGGGACGAGCCCCAGTTCAAAGCCAAATGACAAGGTGTAACTCGTAGCACCAGGGCAGACTTTTGTGAAATGGTAGTGATTGATGATGGTTTTTTCCTCGTGCAAAACCGGAATCCAGCACAATAACAGAAAAAACCAAATCGATCCTAAAACACACCTAGTAATAAACCACCACCAACACCTATTCACGGCCACATAGCGCGAAGATCGGATGGCCGATGGGGCAAGAAAGTCCTTGAATGGAGACCACGTACTGGCAAGCGCAGTGTGAGACGGCCACCTACGAGATGGACCGACGACCTGGTGAGGATCGCTGGGTCTCGTTGGATGCAGGTGGCTATGGACCGGTCGCGCTGGAGTGCGATTGGAGAGGCCTATGTTCAGCAGTGGTCTTTAACAGGCTGAAATGATGATGGTGATGATGATGAACACCTATTCAATAATGAATTTCTGGAATTCAATATTCTGTAAGTGCCAAAGAAATCAAAAAACCGTATCAAACAATTTTGCCGAAAGAAATCTCAAAGTCAAAAAGTCAAAAGTCAAGATTTTTTTATTCGAATTTTAGATTTTTACAAATCATTTTTCGACTTCAAAGCTACCTTGTCTATCATGAAAAACAAATCATATTTAAAAAAAGGCGTCTAGGCTTGCTCTTAGTCAGTTTGATTTGTGTTGCGTGTTATACTTGCTACTATTATTTCTTCTGTGGTTATACTAAGTTCTCTAGCAGCAAAGTTGCATGAAAATTAAAGTTTCGGCGAACAAATTGAGAACTTCTGAAAAACCCAGAAGTAGTATCAATAGGGGATCGGACTGTTCCTAAATATACTATATTTTATGAATTATTTTTAAAATCTAGATTAGTAGCAGACAATTCGCGAAGAAAAAAAAAACAGAATCGGTTGAAAAACGAATTTACAGTGATTTTTTAAAGTTTCAATATGTCTGTCTCTTTCAAAAACGATTTTTTTTGTATGGAGATTATATGGCGTTACTAACAAATGACGTCACAAGTGGGTATGTGCCTCTCTGTCTAATCTTGAATTTCAAACCTTTATAACACGGTCAATTTTAAAGATAGAGCAAAAATTATTTTAGTGTTCGATAGCAGAAACTAAGTAGTTCAAATTTATAAAACAAAAATAAAGTAGTCCGATCCCCTATTTCTGCTATAGACAACCACAAACATCTATGTAGACATACGATTTGCAAATAGTCGAACTTGTGATTCAATTCTGTCATTGTGCGGATTGATCTATTGAAACGGAACACAATAGTAAACTCTCCCCAGCGTTATCGATTCGGGGGATAGCCAAATTTTATTCCCTGCTACTTATTAAGTAAGCAAAAAATGAAAACGTCCGTGATCAGATTGCGTAGAATGGTTCCGTAGTAACTGTACAAATATCAACATGACAATACTTAGAAATTATTTTTTTAAGATATCCAATCTTTTTTATTTTCTTATTAAAAATCATCGAAACGAACGAAACACTTCTGAGGCGGCAGCTCAGGTCAGGTCTTTAAATATTTATTTTTGTTCAACCCAGCTTTTTCAAATAGAAAAGTAATATATCATATAAATCGCAGTAGTAAATTGATTCATTCGTTCAAATCGTTAATATGAAAAATCAAATGATTTTGAGATATGTACTTAGCTACAGTGTGTCAAGAAAGTGATGAAATTATAAAATAAATGGTCCTCAGTTTAGTTATATGCCTGTGGAACCCTAAAATGTTCGACCCAGAAAAGTTGGCTAGCTTAATAGCCTTATGTCATATTTTTGAGCAAAATCATAATGTGTACGATCTGTAGCACAAAAAAAAAACAAATCCCATAGGAGTATGGGGTTAAAATTTTAAGGGGTAGAAGAGGGTAGAAACGATTTGTCAAAGATGTCGTCATCCTGTAGCTAATTTAATATCAATTTGAATTCGCGACGATTCGCAAAAAACGACAATTCGATAATCAATGGTAAATCATTCTACAAGGAATAGGATGAACATTATACCGAGACTAATCGAATTTAATACACACAGACAGCAATCTTGGAAAACGTGATAGCTTTAATTGAAAACTGTGAAATACCATAAGCAAGTGGAAGGATTTCGGCCTCAAAAATCAAAATCTATTTATTTCCATAGGATGTTATTACATCACTTAGATCCGTCCGATTTTTTGGGTGAGTTCACTGTGGAGAAGACTAAGCTAGAAGCTACATGTTCAACTTTAATAAAAATAATATATTGTACAAGAAAAAAAGGTAATATACCAGGTGTTACAAAACTACAAATAAAGCCGAAAGGGTGTGAATCTGCTCCTAAAACTGAACAACTTTCCCCAAAGAACATAGGTCGAAAAACGATTTAAAAAAATCGCATTCCCATACAAAATGTAGATGGTCTCCATACAAAATTTACTCGTCTTTTTGTAACACCGTGTATAGAAGGAAATCAAGTGCGGATTTCACATGACGTTACGTGTAACAACAATGTATGAAAATTTAAAAACTCCTTATGTAACGTAGACATTTCAAAAAATATGCACCGAATCAAGATTCGCGTTCCTGTTTAATTCCTTCAAGGGAATTGTAGATCATCGCCTATTGATCTTAAAATTAATATATTTTTATATTCTCATACCTACCTATAAGTCCGTTAACCCCGCAGAGGTACAAAATCCACCACAGCAATCCGAAACGCGTGCATCGCCCTACGGACGCCGTCAACATTTTTCCAAACTCACATCCTGCCCCCGATACATTTTCCACAAAAACTGGAAACTTTACACCGGGAATCCTGCCACATATTTATTACTAATCACCAGATTATTTCATTAAATTGTTAATCGTTCACCGACTTGAACTTTAGTAATTGGATTAAAGGTTGAATGGCAGCGAGTGTAAACACGCGTAGGGAAAATAGAGCAAAAAGCGACGCGGCCGTCCGACGACACAGCTTGCGCGGCACTGCGTTCGACGAGGCGACTCGAGCATCGGGCCTACGGTACGCTTGCACGAATCGACGCCAGTTCGAAGTACACTGAAGTCTCTAAATGCAAGACCCTCTGTGCCGTATTACGCTAAGCGTCAATGTAATGTACTACCCGGCCTTGCATCATCTAATAATGGCCTTAGCGTTACAGAATAGGGTACTTCGTAGACATCTCGACCACGCTTCGTAGCTCGTAGCGGGAAAGCCCGCTAGAATTGATCGCTTTATTCGTCAAAAACCTTTTGTTGTACGCTCGTGTTCAAGAACTGTTTAATTAACATCTCAGCGTAGAAAATATTGTAGCTATGATGGCATGAAGACTAATATTTTTTCCTGTCTCTCAAACACGGTAGAAATAATAAGTTTCAGAACAGTTTGAGATTTTGAGAATAATGTAAGTCGCTATGCAATTTCATGCAAATTATAGTAAAATAAATCCCTCATCTGCCATAGAAAAGTGTCACATTTATAATGTAATCGAAAACAAGGATTAAAATTTTGCCTCGCCTGATTTAGATTCACAAGCTGTAAAATTTTACTTCGCTTTCTTGGTTTTAGACGTAAACATCTGCGTCATTATTAAAATCCTAAAATAACCTAAAATATAAATAGTAAAACCTGGAAAAATCGTATTTCTGAGGGCGAACGCAATTAAAACTAAAACAAGTGGAAACAACAAACTATCAGCCGTCTTTTCAATAAGGCTGACTTCAAAGCAAGCACCCCGCGTGCCCAGAATATATTACTACCCACGGGTGAGATTGTCAGTCGAAATCACTACTCACATACTAAAACAACCGATTTCAAGTCAAAATTGAATAGAACTTCGTTTGGTATTTAGGTTATCGGCAGGTATAAATGAACCTTTTAAAGTAATGATTTTAAGTACCTAACATATTCTTTGAAATACGTTTTTTTGCTTACTAACCTAATATCTTGATAGTTTATAGATAAATACATTGTAACGCAAATCATTTTTGACTAGTTTTTAAGTATATAACTGAAGCTCACGGATTTCACAGTCAAACTGTACATGCAGTTCTTTGGTACCTAGTTTTAGATTAAGACTAATATTGTTCTAATAAGTTAATAATTTAAAAAAAAAAATTAAAAAAATCGCTAAAGATAAAGATAAAAGTGTCTTTATTCGAAGTAAGATTTAGCTAAATCATTTTTCGACGTCAAAGCAAGATGGCCCGTCCAATCAGTTTTTGGCCACAGCATAGAAGCGAGATAATAAGGACCCGACAAATATACATCTGTTTTCCTTCTACAATCAATGACTTTCACGAGTTAACACTGCTGAAAGTTCTGGCAACCGCCAGTAAGTGCCGCAACTTGATAAAAATCCGTTTTCTACACTAGTTTCAGAATGCGACCGTTCCAAGGGTAAGCTAACGTAACTTTTGCAACGGTGCTAAACTAACTTCAAGCCTTGCTACAATTTTTTTTTTAATAATAATAATAATAAAATAATTTATTGTGTCCGAAAACTTAGACTAGGTACAAGGAGATCGTTTATAAGTCTAAATTATACGTCTAAGATATTTAAATTAGCAGGACAGGGGTCCCCAAACTAGGCGTTGCCTGTATCTTGGGGAACCAATAAACAAATTAGGTCTCAGAATTGTTCCGAAATAAAAGAAAAGCGTTGATAAGACTATGAAAGGAAGTAATAATCTGATAAGGTGTTGTAATAATATTAGGTTGGGGGTGTATGTGCATGTGCTGAAGATGACGTGTATTGTGTGATCAATAAGTTCATGTGTGTTGAAAAAAAGGTAAAAAAATTCTCTGTAGAGTCGTAGTCTAATGATTGAAGCCATTTATGGATTATACCTTTTGCTTCTGATAGCGTAGAAAGTTTAATGTCGCATGATTTAACTATTCGGTTGTATATAGTCGGAAAGGCAAATGCAGGAAATCTCGCTGCAAACTGGGTCCTGACGCGATGGGTAGGGAATCTGAAGACACGCTTATTAAGCAGTAAAGAATAATCTTCGTGCTTAAGAATGCTAGAGTGTGCTCTAAGACACGCTTTGGCAATATATATTTGCCGGACTCTAAGGACCTGAGCCTCCTTATACAAGATGTTAGTAAAAAACCTGAAAGGTTTCCTTAACATTACCTTGAGCAATGCACGCTGGGCTCTCTCAACGAGGATGAAGTGAGTTTTTGCTGCACATCCCCACACTCCAATGCAGTAGCTTAGAAGAGAATGACAGATAGCATTATAAACGATTTTTAAAACATTGAGCTCGCAAACGTCTCTCAACTTTTTCATTATGCCGATCGTTTTACGTATTCGAGACGATAGTGTGGTGATGTGTGGAATGAAATTGAGTTTTTTATCAAGAATTACCGCTAAGTATTTTAGATCTGTCGTCTGCTGAATAATGTCACAGCTACACTGAAGGTGGGAGGAAGAGGTTGGGTTTTGCAAACAGGAGTGCATTTTGATGCCTGAAGTTTTAGGGCTTTGGAAGAGGCGGTTATGTGGAAACAAATTTATTTCGTTTTTTTTTGTGTTTACCGTCAGTAGGTTCTGTTGCAACCATTTGAACACAGTAGACAAACCCTCCTCTGCCAACATATAAGTATCTTTCCAGTTAGCGCCAGAAAATAGAATGACAGTATCATCTGCGTAGCATATGATTTCTGCCGAAGGGATGACTAAAGAGTGGATGTCATTCATGTAGATTAAAAAAAGAGTTGGGCCAAAAATGCTTCCCTGTGGCACGCCAAAACTGATGGGGCTTATATTGCTGTTAAATGAATCCAACTTGACGAGTTGTCCTCTTCCCATGAGGTAACTTTTGAACCAGGCCAAGGCTTCCCCACGGACTCCAACAAGTTCTAGTTTGCGAAGCAAGATGGGATTGACACCGTATCAAAGGCCTTGGCCAGGTCAAGGAATACACCAATGCAAGGATTCTGTTTGTCAAGGTATGAGGAGACAAGATCTGTTAGTAGGGATACAGCGTCTTCTGTGGATTTGCCTCTCCTGAACCCAAACTGTCTCGAGCTTAGCAACCCTAACTTTTCTAGAAAAGCTACTAGGCGATTGTTGACAAGCTTTTCCAGTAATTTAGAAAATACGCTAAGAAGCGAATTTTGTATGAACAAATCATATTTAGTTTTCGTTATGTTAAAGCCGAAAGCGTTTTTCATACTGATCGCCACCGCTACTTCTTAAGAAGAATAATCATCCCTTTGTTGGAACGAAAATACGGTTTTCGTTTTGAACTCGTTTTCGTATCGTTTAAACCACACTCTTCAAACCTATTTTATCTTTTTGCAGCATAAATCATGTTCGTGAAGAAAAATACAAGTTCTATGAAAAAATAAAACAATAACGAAGCAGTAAAAATCAAATCAAATAAAATATTGCTTACCATCATACAGCGTCTTGATCTCCGAAGTCACCATCAGTATCCTATCTTCATATCCATAGGAATATTACGAGATCCACATCGGGAATTCCATGGTCACAACAATAGCTAACGCTACCCTCTGGCGATTGTCATGGTTACTTCCACATGTATTCGTATGTTCTTCGTGGTTTTCTTAAAATGTGTCGATTCCGCATACGCCCAACTAAACTAAACTAAAATTAGTCCTGTTACTTTCTATCATTTTTAATTGAAAAGGGACCGAAGATCATCGGTTTTGTTTTTGTCTATGACTTCACGACTAACTGTCAAATTTAGTCTTGTTTTAGTGCCTACCTAACACCATGACGAATAAAAAGCCACTAAAATTGACGTATCTCCCCTAACTTTATGTATTATTTTGTCATAATTTTCCGTCTAAATTCAATATTAGGTTGATGCGTGGATAAATCTTTGCCGCCTATTATCTTACAAACTGAAATAAAATACTTTACAATTTCAGTAAACCAGCTCTTATAACCCGTTCTTCTCTTCTTCGTGTTGCAATATCACTTCTATAATATTATGCATAAATTTCGCCACTGCCACAGCGTTTTCTGTAACCCTAAACCTATCAATATACACCGTGAAAGAAGTTCGAACATTTTTGTATGGAGACTGGCCTACCTAAAGTTGCAAGTACATAAAAAGTGACATTTTGGTGTACATATATGAAACATATGCCAATCGATAGATAAAATTATTACAAACAACAAATACTCTTTGACAAAATGTCGTAAATGATATACTTTATGAGTTATTTTGGTTTGAAAACATAAACATAGTTAAAATAAAATCTCCATTTAAATTGACAATATCAACATATTAAAGCATCCCACGTCACTACTAGTATTAATTTTGATTTTCGTGATAATAAAATAATGGGATAAGGTATAAATAATAATAATAGGATATCATAATAAGTTATTTATTTATTATTTTTATGATTTAGTCATAATTAACTAAATATGAAATAAAGTAGAATTCTTTAAAAATGATAGATAGCACATTACATGGAAACGGGATATTTAGCTAGGTGATATTTTTTGTACATAAACATACATTTACTATAATTTGCATAAGATTTTTAGCATTATTACCCATTTCACAATTGTAATCTATATGTAAATTATGTAAGAGTCAGTTGATTTTTTAAAAACACATCAATCTTTTTGTATATAATAATATACTTATGTAAGTCAGATTTACCTTTTCCTAGCATTTAAGTTTGATTAAAAACAGAATTATATAATTCTTCTTTTCGGTTTTTGCTGTTATAGGTGAAGTGTACGGGGCTGTATCCACTAGGATAAAAAATACGAAAAAGGTTACATAAATAAAAAGATATTTCAAAGTACGCACATGATATGGATGGACTTATGAATCCGACTGACTGTACGTACACATTTATTTTATTTGTAAGTATTATTATTATTTTATACATTTGACTGTCGTGATATTTTGTACATACATACTTGCTTAAACCAGCTGATTTTGTAAATACACATGCAGTGATTTGTACTTTGATAAACAATACTAACTCATAACTTGATGCAAAGCAAGTAAAAAAGGATGTATAATTAAACTTATCACAATACAACATGCTGATCGATATCAGATCCCGTTTTTATGTGATGTGCTATCATTTTACTTTATTTAATATTTAGTTATTTAACTAAATCATAAAAAAAAACTTATTATGATATACTTATTATCCCATTATTTTATTATCACGAGAATCCAACTTAATACCAGTAGTGACGTGGGATGCTTTAAAATGTTAAGTTTGTACCTTTAAATCAATTTAAATGGAGATTTTATTTTAATCATTTTTATATTTTCAAACCGAAATAACTCAGAAAGTATATCATTTACGACATTTTGTCAAAGAGTATTTGTTGTTTATAATAATTTTATCTATCAATTGGCATATGTTTTATAGATGTACACCAAAATGACACTTTTTATGTACTTGCAACTTTAGGTAGGCCAAAGAGGTTCGATGCTCTTTACATCGTTTTGTTCCCGCCGTGTAGTGATAGTACCCGTCAAACTGAACAACTTTTCACGAAAAAAAAATACCTGCGACAAAAAAATTTTTGGTCTCTCCATACAAAGTGAGACTCCCGACCGACCCATTTTGTATAGAGACCAAAAATTTTTTTTACAGGAATTTTTTTTTTCGTGAAAAGTTGTTCAGTTTGACGGGTACTATCACTACACGGTGGGAACAAAACGATGTAAATTTCATGCTGTATAATAGGTAGCTCCCATCAGATAGCTGTAACTAACATTTACACAACATTTCATAATTTTCATTAACACTTTTTTTTATTTACTTGTATATTTGGAACTATTAGGAGTGGCAATAAAATTCAGTAATAAATTAATAAAAATGCAGAAAGTTCCTTAGTTTATGATCAAATATATCTCAATTAAACAAGGCAATTCACTTAAACATACGTTTATTTTGTGAGTTACTTAAATGTAATTTAATAGGTAAGAGTTACATAGGTTACAACATGAAGAAATTAATACACTTTCGTTACAAATATACGTAACGACTGCATTGGAAGATAGTTATATCAAAAGTAAAATATCCATGAAAAATGATTGGAAACCATTTATATTTCTTACAAGTTTTACCTAATTTGCTTATTACTCATAATTATTATGTAGGTGCCTATGCGTAAATACAATATTGTCATAAGATAGAAAGAAACATTCATATTTTTTTAAGAGGGAAGAATAGCTTCGTGATCCTAACGAAATATGTATTTAGGAAAACATTTGCTATCGCTCGTGCGCTCATGCCCCAATCCAATCGTGCGATAGAGAGCTTTGCAGCTCGCGACTGAAGAATGGGTACTTTACTTGATGAAATTCCCATTTCGGGAGAAAACGGTTTCCACTAAATAAATTTCAACAAGTCACTTTGATTTTGATGTCGATCGTTTCAGCACAATATATTCTAGGAATATAGGTTTCGCTTTAAAAAAAAAATACTTTGGTTTTGTTCAACAAACGGCTTAATTCGACACAGTTTTAATCACAAAAATGATTAATTACTTGAGTAACTATAAGTTTGAATCTTGAAAAAAGGAAAAGCTATAAACCTAGTCATTCATTGTGTCAATAACGTACTACAAAATCATGTAGATTGGAAAATATTTAGAAGTGGAAAACGTTTTCTCTTTTTGTATGGACGAGCACGTACTATTCTTCCCTCAGATAAGAAAAATATATTTTACAAATCTACATAACGGGTCGTTTATTAACCACGTTTCGCACTAAAAAATACACGTGGTTTTCCCTCCCCCACTTGATAAATTGGGATGTTTTTCTGACCACCCCTCCCCAAGTTAGAACTACGTGATTACGGACGACCCGTAAGACTAAATTAAACATAAAGTAAGTATAGGGTTTTTGACTGTGAAAACATTATATTGAAAATTTTTAAACAAAATAAATTACTCTAAAATGGAATACAACCTAGTATTTCTGTTTTTGATGGCGATAGACCGGCGGCGGATCAAGTGAGATGTTAATTTTCATATTTTTTGGCAATGTTAGACCGACTAACGAAGTTTTATTTTTGTCAAATACCCTATTATAGAAGCTCGGAGGAAAATTATTCCTCCGAGTAATAGAAGTCATAGTTAGAAACTACTCGTTAACTATTAGATAAGCCATTTATATGTAATTAAGTTAAATTAATTATAAAACATTTTACTAATATAACACTTACACGCACACAATATTTTTTATTTTTCTTTCCTTTTCTGGGTAATTCATCAGATTGCTCAAAACCAAATAATCATGCTTTTGGGTCAAATTGTACCTCATGGATGATGATTAAAGGAAGCTAAAGATAGGTACAGTCAATGATATTTTAAGAAAGATACGTTACGTTCATACTGCACGCGCAAAATAATTGTTCCGCGACACATATACATACATATTCATAACATTGTATATCGAAACACACGCTATAAATGCGACAGGAAATAGGCAAAGCGTAAGAGTGAAAGAGACAGCTATTTGTAATCAGTACAGCCACGAAAATGTCGCTATGTCATAGATTAAGCGACAAGTAGAAATACTTAGAACCGACACTATTTCAAGTTGCATGAATGAATTGATAGTTATCCAATCTTGTAGCTAACCTCATCGGTAGGAAATCTACGGAACAATAATTTACTTAACACAGAAACAGAATAATTCAGCCTACATTCATAGAAATCTTATTGTTACACTTTCTACTATGGTTACACTGACAATTTCTTGCCTACCTATTTTGTACCTACTGTATGCGTACTTGATCATAATCTATGACCTTAGCGTATGAGCTATCTTTGTCACACATGTGATTGAAACAATGTTCTATTTCTTTTATCGTTTGGAAACAAGCTGTGATTCATTAAAATTACAAATTATAGATTAATCTACTTAAAACTTACATATTTTTATGCACTTACTTGTGATATGAGATCCCTTCATCTTTCTTTACCTTTTTGTCGTAATTTTTACAGTAACGTTACGAAATACACAGGAAGGCATTTTAACAATTTTTTAGTACGTAGTCGATACGCGCGCTCTCAATGACAGGTCACAGCTCGACTGACTGCAATGGTCACAATTAGGACCAATTCACGGCACGCGTTTGGTGCGTTGGTGGCGTATCTACCTCTGTCGGTATATAATATCATTGGATACATTGTATGTATCTCTAAAACAAACCTTTTTTTTCTAGTTAGTTTTAATTAATTTAATTCACTATTTTACAGAATATTATCTTAACCAATGATATTATATACATACAAGAGGTAGATACGCCACCAACGCACCAAACGCGAGCCGTGAATAGGGGATCGGACAATTTTTTTTTCTATTTTATAAATCCAAACTTCTTAGTTTCTGCTATCAAACACTAAAAGAATTTTTGCTCTATCTTTAAGATTGACTGAGTTATAAAGGTTTGAAATTCAAGATTAGACAAAGAGGCACATACCCACTTATGACGTCATTTGTTAGTAACGCCATATAATCTACATACTAAAAATCGTTTTTGAAAGAGACAGACATGTTGAAACTTTAAAAATCACTGTAAAGCTTTTTTCTTCGCGAATCATTTGCTACTAATCTATATTTTAAAAATAATTCATAAAATATGGTAAATTTAGGAACAGTCCGATCCCCTATTGGTCCTAATTGTGACCACTGCAGTCAGTCGAGCTGTCACACTTATAGCGTGTCTGTATGTATAAGTGTCGCGGAACTTTATGTTGTGCGTGCAGTATGAACGTGACGTATCTTCCTTAAATTACCATTGATCTTAACAAAAAAATTGTCTTGCGTTTACATTACAAAGAAAGATTAGAGACAAATAAAACTTTTGATTTTGAGCCTGTGAAATATTAATTACTTTTATATTAAACCTATGAATTGAAGGTCTTTCCTGCCTTGGCGCAAACTTGTTTTATTTTTCAATACATTGGGGATACAGTCAACCCTCACTCAACAACTTTAGTCTAAACTTAACGTTACTCAATGGAAAAACAAACCATCGAATGTTACCTCGCTATAAAACTATAATACAACTCATCGTACAAAAAAAAAATATACAACGTAAATAAAGCAAAAGTATTGACACTTCCGAACATATCTCGACTAACGATCACATGAGTTCTGTGAAAGATTACCATTATGACCAGTAATAGGGAATATGCAGTTTTTTTTATTCATTAATCGAAATATATCAAGTTCCAGTTCTCAGAAAGTTATAAGGCTACAAAGTTGATGGTTGGACAGAGAGGTCCGATGTGTCATGTGACGCCAAATGACACGCGGGCCATACATTCACCACAGAAAGTTTTGTTTTTGTAAGAGGGAAACAGATATGTTTGTTCAATAATGTAGTACTAGTTTGTTTTTCGAATAATTTCTGTTTTGACTGCTAGTATTCTATTTTTGTATACTTTCAGACGAACTAAGCAAAAAAAGATATTTTTAATGCATATTCCCTATTGCCAGGTTATATTCAAGTGGTATATTTATGAAAGGTAATTTCGTTTCATATGGAAATTACGGCTGATAGGGATGAATGGAGGAAGAAAACATACTGCGCCGACCCCAAATGATGGGATAAGGGCAAGCGAATGATGATAGTAATACTGTCGTAGCGCATAGCTGATTAGGTTCCTGCGGTAGGCGAGCGGTGCGGGCGGGAGGGGTGGTTTCGTTACTACGCGAGACTTCTCAATTTATCCCATTTTTATTTATGGCCTTTCACTTTATAGTATTTCATTTTATCGCCAGTATCAAGTGGTTTTGCTCAGTAACTTGAGAAACACAGACAGCCTTATCCTAAGACTAGGGAGCTGTGTACGGAAAGGACTTCAGTAATTTGATAGCGAAACTAGTGAAACTACGTGGAGCCGCCTGACAACATCAAGAAATTAATGTCAGTAAAATGTAAACGTTATTAAAGTTCATAGTTCAGAGTCATTCATTGGATAAAGCTATCTAAATTATACACCAAAATAAAATAATTAAAATTAAAACATGGTCCGCTATTACCAGATGTTGACAAACGACCCAACGCGAGACGTCGACGATTGACGACGTCGGGATCGCTGTCACTTGTATAGCGAGACAGGTTATGTTAAGGGGGTACCCTATGTGAGCACTAGCGCCATTTGGATAAAAAATCATAACTTAGTGAAAACACAAAATATCCAAAATATGAACGATCAAATTGTTTCATTAGTCTTGTTGTATTTTTAGAATTGATAAATTCAGTTATCTATTGTTAATTGTAGTAACAGATAGCGAAGAAAGTGCTAATAACGGCCGTTTTTAACACTTTCGCTATCTCTTACTACACCGTATAAGATTTTATAAAATTCAGTATTTCTAAAAATACTTTAAAATGATCGTCCACTTTTTTAAATATATTTAGTTTTTTCAGAGTTATGATTTTTTTCGTGGCGCTAGTGCGCAGTCAGGTAGCCCCCTTAAACGGACTAATCGCTATTTCTACCAGAGTGGTAAAATAGCGGGCACGGATTTGGGGGGGAATAGACGTCTCGTACCCCTAAAAATCTACGGCAACATATCTGGGGGCGCCTTCAGACGGTTTTACGTCACTCCTCCCGCACCGCTCCCTACCGCAGAAACCAAACTTATTAAACGCTATGACGGTAGTTTATGAGTTTTAGAAACATACATTTTCGTGAACAAAACAAGAACGTTAAAATGTGATTAAAAAATGCCAATATTTTTGCTATATATTGATCCTCTTATAAATCACATAGACGTGACACAACTTTTGTCGGTAACGTCAAGTATGGTAATACTTACAGCTAATCATATTTATCTAACATGCTTCCTGAATTGTAGCTGGCTAGTCTTTTCCGGTTGTTTTTTTTTTCGTCGTTTTTCAATACCTTCTCAGATTTAACAATACATTTTAAGAAAATGAAATTTTACGAGAGATTTCACACAGTCATGCTCCAATCCTAGTTTTAAAATTCAACTATCCTTTTCGTTTTTATGGCTAATAAAAGAGAGGAGATGAATTCAGATGAACGAATGATATTATTTTGAATGAATGATAACCTAAAATAGCTGTCAGATTAAGAAATTTTTAAGTCGCATGTTTAAAGTGCTCTCTAAAATTGTGCAATCGACACGGCCATAAGGTTCAAATTCGATGTTTGACAGCTCTAATATTAGAATGGTTTTCTGCTGTCCCTTTTTAATCTTTAAAAGGTGAAAAGGACAGATGAACTTAAATTAAGAATTAGAGCGTGCCAGCGAGAATTAGCCTCAATGACGAGTGACTAAAGTCTTTAAATATTATTTTGATTATTATACAGCTGCTATCCAGGTATATATCTCTACAGTAATGTAAGAATATTATTAAGCTCTGAATTATATTATAAAATTTATAAATACTCCTGCCTAATGCATTCGTAAAGAATAACTTGATCTATAACTTATCCATCTGTGGCCCACTTGTTAACAGTTCACTATTCAAATTGTGTAAATTCAGTACCTATTAAAACTCCAATAAAAACTTCCAACCAAAACCAAATCTTTTTGTTTACCGTCAACACACACCGCGATTTAGGTCCTCATAAATCATCTAAGTCTAACGATTAAGAAATTAGAAGTGGAGGAAACATAAAACGTGTTATTATTCATCCCATCAAAGGGCTCTACAATAATCCCTATATTTAATTACAGGACTAGCTAAAGCTACAATTTAAATAACAGGTATATATATCATCATACTGCTGCACAAATATAACAATATACAAAACGTATAGTAGCTGTACCACAGTACATGTAAAAGGAACAGTAGAACGTCTTCATACAAACGGCCGAAACACGCCACGTACCGTACGTATTCTCGGTAATACTTCAGCACACATAATAATATATGTCGCGTGTGCTTCGAAGGTACGTCAGACAGCACAGGATACCTATTGCCATTATTCAAAAATGTTTTTACGATAATATATAATGAAAATAGTAAATTGATGTTAAACATGTACTAACCTAAAGGATTCTGCGAAGTCGTTTTACTGTAGCCTTGTACCACTGCGGCTGTACCTTTACATCTGCGGTAAGAATTCGATTGGAGTCGCGAACTTGAAATCTTCGGGGAATAATTTCGCGGCGAACGGGTACATCAGTTTGTACGACTGTCGTATGGTGACGTCGGCCACGCCGGCGATGTCTCCGATCTCCTTCTGACTGCGTTTGTCTTCTGACGCCTGTAATAAAAAAAGAACTTGGATTTCGTAAAAGCTTCGCACACACTTTTAAGGTAATAATACATTATTCATAATTTATACGTTTAGCAAAAAAAAAACTTGAACGAATGTTATGAATGAATCTATTGACTTAACACATACCAACGTACGAACCCTTGCCATTTGCTTAGAAATTACTAAACGGTTGTTAACTTACTTAATTTAAATCGATAAGTTTCTCACGAGTTTGTTTTATGAAGTAAATAAACCAGACTTTCAGAGCTCTAAAGATGATTATTAAAATGGCGAATCAATCACTGACCGACCATGCCTTTTATCTCTTATCTGCACACTGATTGCAGGCGATGAGGGGTCTAGCTGCGCCGAGCTATGGTGACGATTCGGCATACGCCCAACTAAACTAAACTAAAATTGGTCCTGTCACTTTCTATTATTTTTAATTGAAAAGGGACAAAAGATCATCGGTTTTGTTTTTGTCTATGACTTCACGACTAACTGTCAAATTTAGTCTTGTTTTAGTGCCTACCTATGATTATGATTATGATTTAGGTAGAAGGGATCGGGCAAGTTATGTCCCAATGACCACTGCGACCCGAGATGGATCTATTGTAGTCAGCCCTTCGATGTTAAATAGCCTCCTCTAGACCAACAGTTTTGAAGAAGCTGACGGTCGATAAGGAGCTTAAAGCCTGGGCTTCCTGGGTGGCAATTTTGGGTCCTCCCAGTACCCGGCCTACCTAACACCATGACGAATAAAAAGCCACTAAAATTGACAGTTAGTCGTGAAGTCAAAGACAAAAACAAAACCGATGATCTTCGGTCCCTTTTCAATTAAAAATGATAGAAAGTGACAGGACTAATTTTAGTTTAGTTGGGCGTATGCCGAATCGACTCCAATGTAATAACGTCACACTATCTCATCAGCTGGTCGAGACAATTCGTATGAAGTTTTTTTTTTTTTTTTCAATTTATGCTAAGTTACCACCCGAGAAGTTTAGTAATTTCACATTGTATAATTTTCTTTTTTTTTATCGTATGGGTTGTAAGGAACCGACCTCACAAACCCTGGTGTCGCCAATGAGTTGGCTCGTGTATCGACTAGATAGTTGCCGGGACCAACGGCTTAACGTGCCTTCCGAAGCACGGAATCATTTTTCTTTTCGGACAATTAGGTGATTCAGCCTGCAATGTCAACCAAACTGGGGAAAGTCTCACAAAGATATTTTTGCTTAACGGTGTCCCCACCGGTAATCGATCCCGGAACCTCCGTAATAGGCGTCGAAATCTCGACAAGTCAGCCACGGAGGCTGTTAATAAGTTAAGTTATATAATATAAGACAAACAAACCTGTGAAGCCATATAAATAGCAGCCGCTGCAACTGAAATAGGACTGCGCCCAGATACGATGTCCAGCTCCCCTGCCTTCCTCGCGATGTGTGTCGCCGCCCGCTGTACAGAATTCGGCAGCCCAAGATTCGAGCAGAACCGAGACATGAAATCCGCTGTCGTGATGAGGTCCACGGAGGTTTCCAGAGCCTTCAAGATTAGCTTGAAACACCGCCCGATTTCCTTTTTACTGATTTTGCTTACAGCGCAAATCTCTTTGAACGTACGAGGGACGCCTTCTTGCCGACACGCAATGTATAAGCAAGCGGACGCTATTGCGTCATTGGACCTGCCTTTTAAGTTCTTACCATCGTGAACCTGAAATTGGAGGAATTGAATGTTTTTATTAAATTACTTATTAATAGTGTGGTCTACCTGCATACAGCACTAGTTCTGATATTATATAAGTAGTTATCTACATAATGATAAAAAAATCGATAAAGTAGAATGTTATTGTGTAAGGTCATATTTACTAGGCAAAATGATAAACTGATTAAATACAAAACTTGAATAAAAAACCTTAAACATTTTGTGTTTGATGAAGCTGTAAGTTATGTATGATACAAAATAGAAACCAAGTACAAATTCATGCATTAGAACTTCCACCGTGCAAAAAGCGGTATGAAAATAAAATACAATACTTACAGTCAAGTTCATTCTTTATTATTTTCAGTGATGCTTATGTGCTAAATGTAAGCCCAAACCAGGAAAACAAAGTGTGAAAAAGTAAAGTGATAATTAGTACCTACTTTTAAATTACTATTCACTTAAATATTATTCTGACTCTTGTTTTTAATTAATTTTGTATTTTATTCCAAAACGAAGTCAGTAACTTTACTACCTTTAAAATGCAATTTTAATTGTACAGACAATAATTTTAGTGTTTTTTTTATGCAAATTGTACAGTAACATATTCATAGAAAGCGTGACTATGTTGTAGTAGGTTAACAGACTTAATAAGTACCTAAACAAATTATCTGTACAGTGTGAACATTTGTGCTTGCTATAGCTAGCAAGTACCTCAGTCAAGTAAAATAATGACTGTGATCAATGTTACTCCTATGAGATAATCTAAAAACCAAATAGGAACTAAAAAGTTACAAGGAAAATTAAATATTATGTAAATAAATGGAGTTATGTAAATCAAATAACTTGTATTGCATAATTAACAAGTATGAAAACAAGCTGCACATAATTTATTGAATTATTGCCCTGCAATAAAAATAAAATGCACATTCCAGCACACACACACACATAGCACCAAAGCAAAAGAAAATGCAAAATATTACAATGTATTTTGAAAGTTATTTAACCATGATAATGAAACCAAGGAAACCAGGGGGCCATTTCACGAAGCTACAAGTTACATATTACAAGTACAATTCTATGTACATTGCGTAGACAAAAAGATAAAACGATAAGAGTATACAGTTTAGGCGAATTGGCTACGCAATGAAAATCAAATTGTAACTTGTTACTAGTAACTTGTTGCTTCGTGAAACGGGGCCCAGTCATTTGCTTTGCAAAAACACTTCTAATTGCTAAATTAGTAAAATGTATAGTATGCATACTCTTCTTAAACCAATTACTAACAAAGTATCAATCAATAACTTGTATTCATCATCATCATCAACTTGTATTATACATGAGGTTAAACTAGTATTAATTAAGTAGATATCACTTATTACATGGCATTATTATATAGTCAGGGTACTTGTCACAATTTGCTACATGACATAATATTCTGCTGGTTTAGATTGGTACTTAAGTAAAGTTTAACTATCTTGATACATCTTTTTACCAAAAAGCTATAGCTAAGTTTAGGCATCAAAATAACAGTTATCATAAGTTAACTTGTTTCTTAACAGTTATAACTTAGTTTAGAAATGTGTTTTGTAATAAAAAGACATTTATGAAGATTGTATCAACAACAGCTTATTGAGTTGATTGAACTTCACCATCATCATCATTCATTCTCAGCCAACATTTGTTAGAAAGAACATACTTTTAAAAAAATAAGAACCTGTTAACATGAAACATGCTTAATGATAAGTGTTGCTTCAAAATGTAAAAAAATGGTAATTATTAGCTTACCTGTTTAAATAAGTTATTAGCTCTGTCCACAATGGTTTTGGGTAAATTGATTCTGTCGGCCATTGTGTTTATTTCTCGGAATGCATTTATTAGGGCTCTGTCTGTGCTACTGATGTTCCGTCTGTTCTGGTATTTGGACACTCCGAAACTATCAAACGAGGCATCACCTCGACCTGGTCCGATGATAGTGGACAGATCGCCTCCAGATAGAAGTGGGTTCTCGGGTCCACCAACACGAGAAGGGTCCACTCCGGACTTCTCGTTGCTGAATGTACGCCATTCTGAGCCCACATCTATAACCCTGCAACAATATATCCAAAATTTATAAATTTGGTCACCATATTGCAGCAATATATAGGTCGCGCAGTGAACAAACAGCCCCTTGTGCCAATAGGTACTTTGAGAATACATACACAGGCGGGAGGCAAATACCACCCTCCACTTTCACCGAGGAACATTAATCCGTCGCGGAGACTATACCTACCTATTGTGACGCCCCTAGTAAACATCTTACAGATGCATACAATTTACTAAATCCTTGCACATTAGTAACACATTATGATTGCGACCTCGAATTAGAAAATATGCCAACATATATTCTGTACCTACACTGCAGCTGGCAGAGGTCGTGGAAAGCTTGCTTTTGACTGTGTCGTAAACATTGCAAAATTTTATTGTTACCTATCACCGACGACGAGCCCGCATTCGGAACATATCATGTCCCCAGCGCGGTAATCCTCGATGAGCGGTGCATCTGGGTGCGCGTAGCATACCACCTTATTCGTTTCAATTCTAAAACCACAAACGAAAGGAACATCTCAATATCAACAAGTAGAAATCGACACCACCAGCGCAACATCTTTTGCAACACTTTCACAAACAAAATATCCACTTCATGCAAAAACTTACGTAAACTTCTATTAAACATAACTAAACCTTTACTTTTTTCTATCCAAAGAACTGTAAAAAGAAAGCTATAGCAATAAAAATAAATTAGAAAAACAGACCTCGACGTGCTCGCCATGATTGTCAAGAAGCATAGACAAAAGACAGACAAGTTTGTTTTTCTTTTCTATAGTGATCAAGCTAACGCAACTACCTCGCGGGAAATCCTGTAAGGCTTTTTTTGATGTGATGCCACATACAGACCTACCATAGTATCTGTGAAATGTCCAAAATCGGTGATTAGTATGGAGATGTTAACTTGCATGCAGCAGAGCTGTGATTGGTTGAAATGTAATTTTATATTACTACTAGCTCCGCGCCGTTCATTTCACAGATAAGTTGGTAGGTCTGTAGCACGGAGACAAATTTGTCTCCGTGGTCTGTAGTCTCAGTCTGCGATACTATTAAAATAATAGAAGTGTTCCAATAGGCATTTTTCTTTTTTAATTTTGGTTACCTACCTTTAATAAGTCCAGCAGTGGACTGTAACGGGCCGTTGATGTTATTATTAAGACTATGCCTTTCTATTAGGGTGTGTTCCGAATCAAACTGTCAGCGCCGTCAGTGATCAGAAAACCAAAAGATTGTATGGGATTTGTTTGCCTGCTGACAGTAATTTGGTACGCGCTTTGAGTGCGCTAAAATCGATTTCAGTGCATCTCGGAACGCAGGGTTAGATGGCTGTTTTATAGCTGTTTTACATAGCCATAGATAATTTTTTTTACGGCTCTGAGTATGGAGTATTGCAGCAAGTTTCAGTTTTATGGCTCTGGGTACAGAATTTAAACCAGCATGATGGCATTGTATTGTCGCGACACAAAAAGTTCCATAAAAATAAACCTTGTTGGATTTCTCCTAGGCCGCGTTCCGATTTGCGCTGACATCACTTTGAGTACCCGAAACCGCGTACCGAATCACTGTCATTGAGATTACGGCAGCCATTGTGACGTCACGGATTGCGTCATGACCGCCGCCATCTTCTGCTAACGGCGCCCATGCTCCAGAGCGAAATTCACGTAAGCGTAATGACGGCGTAATGTCAAATTCGACTTTGACATATTGTTTATTTATTTTTAAAAGTTAAATGTTTAATGATTAAATGTAAAATTAACGTGTCTTATATTTATTTGCTTGAACAAAATTAAAAACACGTTATTCAATTATGAAATAGCGATAAATTACTGAAATATTTTAAATCAATCAGTTTTGTAGGTTAGGGTTGCCAGATGTTCGATGGTAAAAGTATCGAGAAGGTTATGTATATATTATGATAGTTTTGGCTCAGGCACATACATACATATAAGATAATATCATAGGCAATCTGATAAAATATAAATATAAATATCAAACATTCTTTATTGTATTTTTTTAAGTTCATGTTCCTATTTACATCTCCATTTTTAAAAATTCACATACCTTTTCTTATTTTGGGTACTAGCCATGCGAATAGTGCTGTTTTCACAGCTGTACGATACTTTTTTAATACGTATAATAATTTAGAATTTTGCCAGTTTTGGTACGGTAATCAATATCTGGCAAGACTGAGTTATAAGCAGTTTCAGCGCGCTCAAACGCCGTTCCGTTTTGATTTCGCTCATGAACCGTATTATCGCGACTTCTGAATCGGTACGCGAGTAATCGCTGTCAGTACTTTGAGCCGTGAAATCTGATTCGGAATACACCCTTATACATAAGGAATCAAAAATAAAAAATTAAAGAAAAAAAACCTTTTTTAAAAACAAGCTTTTATTATTTGTTAAGAAAATGAACTAAAAAGTTAAAAATAAATTAACTCTAATTAGAAGTATAACACTTTATAAGTTCATTGTAACCTTTAACGATAATTAAGCTTCTTTGTCTACGACAAAATAATTCCATATCGTAATCATATATTTTTAACACCAAAACTTTACACCTTAATTATTAAATCTTCCCGTTTTTATTACAGTCTCAATTTTATAAATAAAAAAGCGTGTTACATTGTGATAGCTTAATTATACCATCAAAATGTAACACGCTTTTATTATTTATAAAATTGAGACTGTAATAAAAACGGGAAGATTTAATAATTAAGGTGTAAAGTTTTGGTGTTAAAAATATATGATTACGGTATGGAATTATTTTGTCGTAGACAAAGAAGCTTAATTATCGTTAAAGGTTACAATGAACTTATAAAGTGTTATACTTCTAATTAGAGTTAATTTATTTTTAACTTTTTAGTTCATTTTCTTAACAAATAATAAAAGCTTGTTTTTAAAAAAGGTTTTTTTTCTTTAATTTTATTTTTAACTTTTTAGTTTGTTTAATTCGAGATTTACTACGACGTAGTTAGTAGCGCGTAGCAGCGTTTTTCCCTTATGTAGTCCGTAGTACGTTCACATAATAATGTGCTGCTTTGAGCACTTAAAGTTTATGTATTTTATTTGTATTTAAATATTTCATTTTTTTTGTTTGTAGTAGGGTAAACTAATGTTTAAATTAGTTATGTAATCACAAGTTAGTTATTTGTAACATTTCTCATTCTATCCATTTCTTTTAATGCATCAACATTACAAGGTTTCTTCGAAGTCAACTTGGAGCAGTCAAGTTCTTCGATTCGAAGTCCTCCTAAAGACTTAACTCTGCTTAAAGCCACATAAGCTTGACCAGCAGCAAATAATTTAGAGCCTAGATAAATAACAGCATGATCTACAGTAGTTCCCTGCATTTTGTGCACAGTTGAAGCCCAAGACAAGACAATCGGAAGCATTCTTCTTTCAGCTGTGCCGTAATTAAATTTAGCAGGAAATTTCCAACAAGCCCAAACACGACTATGTTATGTTGTGTATTTGTGGAGTTCCTGTGACCACCTTCCAGCTCCATCATGAGACCCTGGACATCACGTAGGACTGAAGATCTAGTCAAGACAAATCCAACAAGCCCAAACATGACTAAGTTATGTTGTGTATTTGTGGAGTTCCTGTGGCCACCTTCCGGCTCCATCATGAGACCCTGAACATCACGTAGGACTGAAGATCTAGTCAAGACAAATCCAACAAGCCCAAACATGATTAAGTTATGTTGTGTATTTGTGGAGTTCCTGTGGCCACCTTCCGGCTCCATCATGAGACCCTGAACATCACGTATGACTAAAGATCTTGTTAAGACAAAACCAACAAGCCCAAACACGACTAGGTTGTGTTGTGTATTTAAGGAGTTCCTGTGGCCACCTTCCGGCTCCATCATGAGACCCTGGATATCACGTATGGCTAAAGATCTTGTTAAGACAAATCTAACGAGCCCAAACACGACTAGGTTGTGTTCTGTATTAGAGGAGTTCCTACGGCCACCTTCCGTCTCCATCATCAGACCAGCTCTAAGGTACCATAATATTGCATTGTCATCCGATTTATACATGAATGCAAAATTTCAGCTCAATCGGAAACTGGGAAGTGGATCAAATTTAACTTGCAAGATTTGATTACAGACAGACAGACAGACAGACAAAGGGACAGGTGAAACTAAATAAAAGCTTGTAAAAAAAAACATTTTCAACTTTACTTTAATAATAACGTAAAATTATTAAATACAAATTATAGAAATAAATTTCAAAATTATTGCTTTTTTACCCTATTTGATAGGATTCAAACAATGTCAGGCACAGAATTAATATAGTATGGTTTAATTGACGCGGAACCTAGCGCCACATAGTGGGCTTTTGTATAACTAAAAGAAAAACCCTCATTGACGCGACGACGACGACGATGACGACGTTCCGACTTCCGACAAGATTGATTGAACACGCGGGCTTAACGGAGGTTATCCCTGCGTTCCGAGACGCGCTGAAATCGATTAAAACACCCGTAATATTCAGAATGCGCCCTATGTGAGTGACTTTCACGCAGGATAGCAACGTGTTGGACTGCCCTGCCCACTCAATTTTCATTGTGTCGTGCGTGACTTGTCCCGTTAGTTTGATTGAAATCTTCCAGTCGTCTATTTATTATGCTTTTTATTTCATCCTCGCTACAATGCCTAGAAAAATAGCAGGATTCTCGGGAATTTCCGCACGGTAGTCGCATCAGTTTGATCACTGCATTGTATGTACAATCTCAACCATAGACAAAAACATTACGTATGATATGAGTGAGAAAGTTCAAAAGATATCTACAAGATGGCGTAACAAATCGCGTTACGTTGCCGTCATTTTCGTTGTTTCTTTTTTATACAATTTTTCAACCAATAAATAGGTATTAATTATTATGCAATAACTTTTTAGTAAATCGGTTTGTGATGCCGGAGGAGGATAGGGTGCGAGTCCGTTTGAGGCGAATAATAATGAGGGATTTTCTGACAGCTCTTTAAAAAATAAAAATAATAGTTCTAATTAAGACGATAGATGGCGCCAGACGGGCGGATGTACTTCGTGGATTTTTTTTTATCCTTTTATGGCTCTGGGTGAATCGCCAGATTTCTTCGGATCCACGAATCATCAACGCCATCTATCGAAGATTCGTGAACAATTTTTTTTTATTGGCTGTCGGAAAATCGCAATGAAAATCCACCATTATCTTCCCCACGCCCCGCCACCACTTTCGCCAACGCTTATAAACCATTACTCGTGTTGTCATTTTGTCACAGAAATTAATAGGTAGATTTTGTATGAAAAATTATAACAGCGCTGCCGCTCCGCTCCTCTCCGCTAACATTCAATGCCAAATATATACCTAACTAGCGGCCCGCCCCAGCTTCGCACGGGTAATAATTTATACACATTTTCATTCAACCAACTTCAAATAGGAGGAGGTTCTCAGTTTGCATTTCAGCAATACGCCCGCGACTGCGTTCTAGCGGTCCACCCGGAATAAAACTTTTTCCCGTAAAAAGTATCCTTTGTGTTATTCCAGGGTACAAACTATCTCTATTCCAAATTTCATCCCAATCTAGTACCCGCCCCGCACTTCGTGCCTACGCTACGGCTGCTTTGCGTGGGGCCCCACACTGGTCATTGCGCGGCGGCGCGGCTGTATTATTTTCCAAAATTCGTAATATCTTCTGAATGGAATGTCCAATTTGAGTAATTCAAAAGTTATCTGTTGGTATTGAAACACTTTTGAATATGATTAATACAAAGGTATGGTTATCATCATGCTCTGGTTTTGGTCAGCATTTTTATTAACTTTTTTTTTTAAAGTGGTTATAGTGACATAACTACAATAGTTGGACATATAGTATCGCAAAGTTTTTTTTAGATATTGGTATGTTCTCTAATATTGTAGAACATTTTTTGTTCTATCATCAATAGTTACCGCAGCGTATTATGCGATGAAAGAATTTTTAAGTATTTTTGTTACACCTTGGTTCACGTTACTGAAGTTTTAGCAAGGATCCCTTATTTTTTCTAGTAATAATATAGCCTATGTTATTTAGGGATAATGTAGCATTCTAATGGTGAGAATTTCTAAAATCGGTTCAGTAGTTTTTGAGTTTATTCGTTACAAACATACAAAAATACAAAGATTTCCTCTTTATAATATTAGTATAGATAGATAACTATAATATTCTGTGCTTCTTTCTATATGCTATTTATTACATAAACTTTTTGCGCGTGATTTTAGCCTCATGTGGCTGCCCTTGGTTGGCTCGATCCGACTGCATTTGAGTGCAACTAATCATTTTATATCAAGTAGTTAGTTAGACACCGCTAAATATCTATGTTAGGCACACTATTTATGCCCTTTGTTTATATTACGAGTATATTAACTACCCTAGCGGCTCCAGGTGTGCTGGCTGGCTGCTCCTCCCGAAACCCATCCACCTCCCCCAAGACCAACATAAATCTGTTAGTTTTGTGTACTAGGTACGTATATTATATCTGATTTCTCAGTGAAGTCGCACTACAATACAATACAATATTCTTTGCACTACAAATTCACACCTTATTGTTTTATTATTGAACGATACGTGATTGTGAAGAAGATCCTCGTACAGGATCGAAACGTTGGAAGACATAGTTTCAATTTTTACGTGAGAGTTTCCGTTTTAAATAAATAATAATACCCTATTATTTGTGTAGACTTTTGAAAAAATCTGGAATATTAAGTATACCTCGATAAAATCCACCCCAGCCAACTCTCAAAAATGTATCCTGGATCCGCCAATAAACCTACTATCCGTGCCTTAGATCTAAAATATGACAACCTAATGCAAACGATGGTATCGCTTCGACGACATCCTAAGTTCATCACGCTAAATATTAGGTATAATAAATGTTATAAAATATATTTGGATGTTTGGATGTTTAGATGGTTGTATGTTTGTTCTGCTTTCACGCTTCAAGTACTGCACGGATTTGGATGAAATTTGGAATGGAGATAGTTTGTAACCTGATTTAACATATAGGATACTTTTTACGGGAAAAAGTCTTATTCCCACGGGAAAATCTTACACAGCGCGAGCGTAGCTGCAGCTGCGGGCGGATCGCTAGTGGGTTGCTATTGTTATCACAAAATGTTTCAATAGAGTCTCGTCATTTATAGGTAGGTATGGTAGGTAGGTTACGCGTCAAAAATTATCATAAGTAATGCGCAATATCAGCAGTATGGTGTTAGCAACGTGAGGGTGACATTGATAACGTGAAGTACGAGTCATCATACGTTAAGTAGTAGGTATCAATGATGACGGACTTTAAAAACGTTTGGTGCTAACAAGACAGAGGGAGCAAGCATAATTTCCTAGGATTTTGCCGAATTTTAAACTATATTAAAAAGTTCATTAAACATAAATAATTTATTCTAGTTTTGCCTGCCTTGCATCAGTCAACGTGACGTAATCACGTGAAAGCATTATAAAGCTCCCTTATTTATAAGGTTCTACGGACGTAGCCGTCTGACGCTACGATGACGTACGGCCATCACGCCCCATTCGTAGCAATTATACGTCATAATTTCGTAGCACGTAGCGCAGCGTGACGTAGACAAGACAATAGAAGTTCAAAAATTCGTTACAAAACCATTTTTCGACGTCAAAGCGTACGTACAGGTAAATTCTCCCAACCATAATCAAGCTTGTAAAGAAATGGTGAAACTTTGCCCCGTGTTCCCTTGAAAGACGTAATTGCACGAACAAAATTTTGTAACTATTTATTTTTGAACAAAAGCACCTGATCGTGAGGACAGTGACGTCACGGCTTTAAATTCGTAAAACGAAAATAAATCTGCGGAAACCATGCGTGGAAACAATTTGTCCAAGGTGGAAACGTATAAATCGATACAGGGCAATTATATTTAAATAAGAATAAAAAGGGCTCTTGGCTAAATCACGCAAAGAACAAACATCCATACATACTTTCACATTTATAATAATTAGTGTGATATGAAATATTATTTTGCGGCCGCTCAGTCCTAGCCTAATTTTAATCGCATTGTATAATATGACCCATAACTTTTGCATTATGCAATAGTTGGATTTGTTTGCCTGGATTTCCTTGTTCACTTTTGTAAACAAAATAATAAACAGCCGACTGCCATATAAGTTTCGAATTAGCGGGAAAACACTTTGGTATATTTTGATGCGTGTCCTGGGAATTTTACTCTTACTGAACACAAAATCCCGGCTGATGTATCGTACATCACACTAATATTATAAATGTGAAATATGTGTGCCGTGTGGTGACGGCAGAGTAGAATACATTTGTCACCAACCCTTACTCTTCCCGTGGGTGTCGCAAGAGGCGACTTAGGGACCACGCATTGAACAGGGAACGGGCAGCAGCGCTTTCTGATACAGTAACCCGCCTGCCAAGCGTGGAGATTATGGCAAAAGCCTCCACTTGAGTGGAGGAGGCTCATAGTCCAGCAGTGGACTGTAACGGGCCGTTGATGTTGATGATGATGATGAAATATAATTGGATGTTTAGATGTTCGTTCCACCTTCGCGCTGGCTCAGCGACCCGAAAAGGATCTTGGCCTCCGATACAAGATTCCGCCACTCGATTCTGTCCTGTGCAACAGCTTACAGCGCTCCAATCGGCCACTTGCATGTCACACAGGCTTCGATCGGAGCACACAGGTCTTTTTGCACTTCATCTATCCAGCGATTCCAGATTTTCTGGTGGGATTTCTTGCTTCTCATTTCCCAGCCTTCTCTATTTATCGTACGTCGAAGATCGTACGTAACTCCTGTCTTGCCCCTTGGTGCTGTTAATAAATTCTGTTATTGTAGACCCCAGTATGATAAGCTCTAAATTCCAGGAGAGCCTTCTGTGAAAATTCTCTTATAATATGTATGGTATAATTAATGAGTAATTAATAATTAATTAATATTAATGATTCAACTGACAAGATAAGGAAAATCAACTGTCTTGACGTCATCATTACTAGGATGCGCGAATCATCCATCACTTTGTAGAAAATTGAAGCACGCCTGGCTAAACCGCTACAAAACTATTTCAGCTAATCTCCTTCAAATTAAAACTTTAAATAAATTTAAAAGGTCAAGCCCGTCCGGTGCGGCGTCGTCGTCGGCGCGAAAAAAATATTCTTGCAAATATCCGATTTCGATTTTGGACGCAATGGCGTTTATTTGGCAATACATAGTTTCTGTAACGCAACATTTCATAACAGTGAAATTCATAATAAGCTGCCAAATGGCAATGCCTACTTGCCGGCGTCTATCAAGGTCGCAAATTAGTTCTAACTCTAACTAGTATGCAAGCCTATAAAATTAGGTCTTGAACTGATTTTGCAAGAGATTCACTCACACCTTTATGGCTAACAAGGAGCTTACAAATCCGAACTTACAATCTTGTTGCAAAATGACCGTTTTAATGTTGTCAGAGTACAGGCGATATAATTTAATTGAATCTAGCTACGCCAACGGAAGAAGCAGCGTGAGTAGGCAGCTCACAAGGTGGACCGACGATCTGGTGAAGGTCGCGGGAAGCCGCTGCTGGATGCGCGCAGCGCAGGACCAGTTAATTATTGTGGAGACCCTTGGCGAAGGCCCTTGTCCCAGGGCATATCTTTTTGCTGAAATTGACACCATTATTGTTATGCTGTCCTGATCCAACTGTACTGGCTACATATAAACTGCATAGACAGAGTGCAGCTAAAACTGCACGCTAACTGCAATCTGACTGCGCATTTAAAAAGCAGTCTGAGGTTTCAATAGTGACATTTAAACTTATTACAACCACACTCTGACTGCTTTAAAACAGTAAATTTTCGACTAAGAAGCAGTTTGAATTAGGTCCTGTTTTAGGTCATCCATACTTGTAGTGATTATCAGGTCTTAAAACTGTAAGACCGGACTGACCAGCCAGTATACCTTTTTTTTAGGCCGGAAATTTAGGTAAAAAAAGGCCGAACGCACACGACATTTTTTTTAAAGTAAAGCAAGGTGTAACGCTAGGACGAAGAATAAAGCAAGGTGTTTTTATAATTTACCATCAAATCTTATTAGAATACAATGAATCTGCAATAATTTAAAAATTCTAACAAAATCTGGACTATAGGATACCGTCTAATGTAATGCCATGATGCCTGGGTAAAGAAAACCTAATTCTCTTTTGTCCATCAGTCAGGTGATTCAAAAATATTAGATACGTATTTTTTGTTTTATCAAAATACTTAGTTAAACCGCATTAAAGTGGGAGAATGGGGGCTAACTACGTCACAGCTCGGTATAAATAGACTTAAGCGTGACGTCATACGCTTTTTCAACTCAATATATCTCCGTAATTTTTTAATTACGTGAAAAAATAAAAATAATTTAAATTCAATACTTTTTAATAGTCTACCTGATAGATAAAGAAAAAAACTAGTCATCATCCCTATTTGGCCGCAACCACGCAACCAAGAAGTCTTCCTGTGTCCGGCTTTATCCAGACGCCTGGCAACCCTATTCGTAGCCATAGACTTATTTACTGGTACACCTGAGAAAATGTCTAGACGTCTCCTAGCCCCCAGCAAGATAGGATACCTATAGAACCATATCCTAGACGTGCTGGTAATTATTAGACGTCGAGATTTTTTTTTTATTAGGGTTAACAAACAGTTACACATTAAAGATACATGATTAAAATTTATAATATTAAATGTAAACTAAACGTGTAACCAGCACCGCTAACCACAGATTACTTATAAACTAGGTATCGTATCCAAGGTGGTGTACGCACGCAATCTTTGTCAAGTGCATTACGGTGTTATGTATACAAGGGTAGAATTTGTTTATTAATTGAAAGTGAAATTTATTATTAATAACACAAGTATTCAGTAGCTGCTTGCTAACAGCGTGAATTATTGATTTTTCGGCAGTGAATCTCTCATAATACATAACTCATAATGTCATAATATAGTACCTACCCTAAGTAAATAAATATGGGGACGTCATCACATCACACACTGCGAATGCAAATGAAATATGTGTTACATTACAGTATGTTGTAGGTACGGCAGTGAGCACACCATATTATAATGTCTAATTGATCGTTTCAACTCGCTGATATGAAAACCGTCCTCTATTTAGATAAGTAAATAAAGAGGAATCCAAAACTATATTCACAACGCCATTTTATTTCTTTGAATTGTTTACAACTAAATAAAGTCAATTTAGATGTTAAATAAATACTTAGACCCCCTACAAATTAAGTGCAACGCAACCTACGACATTGCTCGAGTTTGGCCGGCATGACAAACTTATCGAATTCCTCTCTAATTGAGCGCAAGCGCAGCCTGTTTTCCTTGGACGTTATGGCCCTGTTTTGGCACCCAAGGTACCTACAAATTAATATCATTTTCAGTCCTAGTGCTTCTTTGTTATCAACAGAAAACTCTCCTATAATATATATTTCTTCAACAATTCCATCTTCATGTTTCTTCGCCAATAGATTTAATGTGTACAAAAGATTGCCCTAATAATTTAAATACTCGTAAATTTTAAGTATTTTAGTCTTTCACACGGATTCAAGTTACGGCTCGTAGCGTAGTTCGTAGCGCCGCTCGTAGCAAGTAATGCACAAAACGGTTTTAATTTTATTTTTTGCTAGCATATTATAACACAAAAATAGCATCGCTTTACCTACTTTGCGTGCGCTTATGATGTATGAGAGCTTAAAATATCTTTGTATGAGAGAGACGTGGTAAAAAGGATCGGAGAAAGAAGAATAATCCAATTAGAACTTGTAGGAGGTGTTATAATCGAAGCCTTGGGGAAAATCTTTGTTTTCTCTGATTTCAATATCCATTATGTGTGTTTAAAAATATACTCGTATATTTCTTTTCTGTAGCAATATTACTATTATATGTTCTGTGGCAATATTATAATTTCAAGCACGCTTTACTAAGCTACGTTCCATTGCTGTCTGACAAATCTTAACTTTGCTTACCACTTACACCAAATTTAAATTCAAAATCTTTTTCAGAAGTAACAAAGAAACTTCAAACATGAGCCCTCGCAGGGGCACTGCATATAAAAACAACAGACAACTCAAAATATTGTACTCGTAAAAAGACTTAAACTTTTTGACCAATTGCACTTTCTGAGTAATGAATTAATTCCACGACAAAATGGAGCTGACCCCCGCGCCGAGTCGTATCTGGTACAGCACATTCTCGCTGGCTATCCAACGAGGCAATGCCGCCAGCGTGATGGGCACATTCCCGCCGGGTACGATTCGGGGTGGTTTGTTTGATTAAGTAGGTAGGTTTAAGTTTTAGTTTTAATTTCGACATGATTTATTTAAATGTTATACTTTGGACATCTTAAATTAAATTCTAAAATTAATTTAAAAAATAAAAATCTATATACTTAGGTATCTAATGAAAAACCTTGTAGCGATCAAGTAGCAACTGTGCCTCAAGGCGACATTACCTGCAAGTTGCAATGTTCACTCGCCAGATGCAAGGTGTGTAAGGTAAGTGTACCTCTACGAAATTTTTGTGCAAATTGTATGCAACCAGTCGCCAACATGCAATGCTGCGTTGCCAACCATAGCTTGCCCAACCTATTTCTCATTTTAGCGCTCATTTACTGTTTTAAACCATGCCTAATTTCAATTCAAAGTTTATTAAGCAGGTATGTATGTCTGTAATCTAATGTATCAAGGATAGTAAGATTTAAATTCAAAGAAAAAATATATTAATATTAATTTCAATACATTATGCTCGGAAATTTTAACTTACGAAGGCAATAAACTGTGTGGTAAACCTAAATTAATTATACAACTAGCAAAGTATAATAGTACGTCCGCCCGTCTAAGACCGACATCATCAATATTTCTGGTGGTTTTCTTCATGATATTTGGAAAGAACACGCTCTCGTGATCTCATAAAGCTGAGTCGAGGCCGCAATCCGCCGCTGCCGCAGTTTTTATGGAGGAGTGAAAATCGCCAAAAATGCTCGTTTATCATTTAAGTCTGCGATTTTGTTTGCTTGTAACGTGTAGTCCTCGATGGATTTAATATCGTGAATCGTGTATATTGTTAAGACGCAAAAAAGTCGCCGAGGAAACTTTTAAGACCGCCCAAACTTCGGCATTTTTCCTTATTAATTATTCTAGAACAAAATTGAAACTTATTTATCTATTGCATAATATTACATCATTTTATACGTATTTATGCACAAGTAAATAAAACTAGTTGTAGGTTCTAATCTCGTGATCGTATACTACGTCGCAGTTATCGCACGCCACTCTATTATGTTTATGATTTTATGTGATAAAGATCGTATAAATTAGACCAATTTTTACCCGACTGCTTTAGAAGGAGGGTAATGTTTTTCGAGTGTATGTATGCATGTATATTTCTTTGGCACGCTCTACAGTCGGCCTAAAGAGGTGTCGTTAGATTCGTCTTACTTGTGAGAGTGAGACTGGGTACATCAAAATTGTAAAAAACTAAGATGTCCGAATTTTGGCGCCAAATATTCATAACTCACAAAAATGCTATGACTGCTATATTGTGAATGAACGCTATCAACCACGATCATTCAAAACAAAACAAAAAAAAAACAACTTGTTTGTCTTTTTTTAATTTAAAATTTTCACGCTTCCAGGTTTTTTTTTTAATAATTGTTAAACGAACCAAAGCTATTCTTAAAAAAATTTAAGTATATACCACTAAACTGACAAGCCTGAATGAAGACATGAATATTGTGGACGAAGAGAGAAGAGGTGCCAGGATTGGATAGTGGTCACTGTATAGTACCTATATACAATATGTACGATATATACTCCTGTGACATAGCGGGATGATCATTTGACTTAGGCTAATTTACACTTCGGTAAGTAACAAAGTCAAAGTCAAAATCATTTACTTCCATAGGATGTTATTACATCACTTAGATCCGTCATTACATTTTTTTGGGTGAGTTCACTAACACAATGGCGGAATCTGTAGAGAAGAGCTCCTGTGGAGAAGAGAACCTAGCTTGGAACCTATTCGGTAAATACCTTACCTGCGATCTATTTTGGTAGGACAAAAATCACAAAATATATAAACTACGTAATAAGAAAAAGGTCTTTGGCATTAAAAAAAATGTAATAACGAAACTAAGAGATGTAACATCCAAAAGTTAATAAATTTTTCATTTCATTTCAAAAATGCTTTAGCTGTTATTAAGAGGACGGATACTATGTAATACTTGAGGTGTAGTGTAAGTGTGACGAGGTAATACAGTTTTTTTTTACAGGAAGATGAGTAATTTGATGAGCGAAGACAAAGCCTAATAACCCTACCCACTGTCGGCCCTTTTCTGACTAATGTTTGCATACAGAGAACTCATGAGTTTTTCAACAAAGCAAACTTATGTGGGTTTATTCATGATGGTGATGGTATCATGTCATTTGCGATGTGTATATGAGCAATTTTATGACTCTTACAGTCAGAATAACTGGTGATATATCTACAAGCTTCTTGTGTTTAAAGAAGGCAGGAGGATTTGTCTCTGTTCCTTTCATAATAAATAACTCAGTCAGATATAATGATAATTTTGTGTTACTTTTACAAATTCATTATTATCGAGATTCGAGCTCGATGTGCAAGATAGGCAATCTCACAATTAGTAGAATAATATCCCTGCTGCAGCAGTGTACTTTATATCACTGTCTTTTGAAGCATCCACAGTTTCGAATTTCACAAATGTGTATCAAAATTACATATAATGAAAATAATATAACAAAAGTTAATAATCTTGTGGCCCAGCAGCCGCCACGGAGATGCAGTGCACCACACGAAAGATTTTGTAGAGGATAATAATATAAAGCGTGGCAAAGACCAGGGTTAAGTCCGAAGAAAAGATATTTATTTATGTATTTATATAATTTATATTATAAAACTGGAAAAATAGTAACAAGGATAAGCTTTTCACTATTGGAGATCAGAACATGAAGTGAAGAATTTGGCAGAAAAAAGACAAATCGAAACGTAAGAAATCTAAATTTGAAAATGAATTTAAAATAAAAGATTAAACTGCCAGCAAGAAAGGTTGCCAGTCATAAAACAAGAAAGAGGACGAATGCCTCGTTACAATCTTTAAAAAACTTTTAATATATCGTACCTCTAACTTTCCTGTAATTTATAAAAAAAATATGTACTCTATCTAAGATGGCAGAAACATTTTGCTGTCTTGTGTAATAAAAAAAAGCTTCGCTCTAAATTCTTGATCGACCGGCATGACAAAGTCTTTTCCCAGAACTGCCCAGAGGAGTCTATGATTCAGGTAAGTATGGAATACTAATGATGCAATAGGTAAGCAATAAATTACTTGCAATTTCAACTGTTGACTCCACTTATTGCAAGAATTACGCCATGTTATCCTTTTGTTGGCTAGACGGGATGACGGCTTCGATCACAGAAAGGATGACGGTCCGTGGACCAGAGCAGTCGCCAAGGGGAACAAAGAGGCTAGTAGGTAGATTACCAGGCGATGATGGTATGGCGTTTACCAAATTGGCAGGGTCACGCTGGTTTCGAATGGCAGAGGAAGTGAAGATTGGCACTATTGAGAAGAGACTTGGCATGCCCAGCAATATGTTGACTGAAAAAATAAGAACCTTTCTTCTGAACCTGCTCCTACTCTTCTTTCCCTCGGTTCCGCGTAAGCCGCTTCTAAAGAGAAACCATCGCCAATTAATATAGGTAGATAGGTAGAGATACCAAGAGTATGATGGTATTAGAAGATCAGTGAAATTGTACTTTGTAGACAGAATTATGTTAATTTTTAGGAAGTGGAACTAATATTTGCGTAGTCACCTACACTCGACACTATCAAACTTATCGATTAATTATTCATGCGCTTGATAACCAAAATAAAGCTATTCATTGTTTTTTTACTAAGTAATAGAGAAGATAAACGATTTTGTTGCCTTGACCATCATCGATTCAGTTTTGGAAATGTACCCAAAAGGAAACATTATCGCTAGCTAGACACACCTTCAATCAATATTGTTTTCCTTAAACTTTTTCCCTAAACACGCCACCGTACTGCTTAATTCCTCAGTAAAGAAAGAGGCCTGCGTGTCTCATTAAAGGGGAATGCACGGGAAACCTGACTAACTCCGGTATTCGGGAACAAAGAATTGATGCATCGGTCGATGCTGATTCACCGCAACGGGAATCGTGCGCAGGCACACACTCGTTACACAATCTTGTGAAATCATTGCTTTAAACGTACTCCATTACTTGCTAACGCTGGACAAGGAAGTGTGCCCATCTAAGTAAGTGAGTCATGGATGACGATTATACGAATTGTGTTAAATGGTCTACAGTCCATCGTCCTATTGTTTTAAAGCGCGGATCAAGTTTCTAAATATTTAGTTATAGCTCCAAAATCCGATTGATCGCGTGATTCAAGCTTCTATGAGGTTTTTAAGAGTAGTTTGTAAAGTTCTCCTCTATTCAATCAAAATCAGACATACCTATATTTATTTATAAGAGGTATTTATAGGACATAACACACAACACAGAAGGCATACAAAACAAGACATACTGGAAACTTGATTCGCAATTTTGTTACCGTAGAGTTAGAGCGGCTAAAAGGTTAGAATTAGACAGACTTTCCACGAACTGAAAACACTTTGAATTTACTCATGCATACCTACTAAGCAATTTCAGGTACTGTAACATCAGATTGTGACATTTAAAACAATTTACATTGGTTCTTACAATGTCAACGACATTTAAATGGAAAGTCACCCTGAATGTCCCCTTTCAACGGGGACACGGCCTACGGGGATAACGAGACTACATGGAAATAATTTTCATTTCAGTAAATTGAAAATTATGTTAATATAAAGGTTGACTGAAGATTTTCATCAATCCTTTTCAGATATTGCGATTATTTACGATATAGGCAGGATTTTAAAAAAATGGACGTAATGTAGCATTATGCAGTTCAGTTCAATGACTGAAACAAGTAATGTATGCGGCGTTTGAGAACAAGTTATGTAGGTAGACTAGGTAGGCATACAGGGTTTCCTGTTAATCCCAAACTGTGACCATACCAGAGGTTTTTTTCTGTATCATAATAGGTATATTAAAATGTTGACCAACCATTTTACGAGTACGTCAAATATTATGATTAGGGAAACTGATGTTATAGGTATATAAAATTCCGTCTTTATAAAAGTTGTAATATAGAACGATGCCTGCCTATTTAAGTTAATAGTAGCTAATAGGTAAGTAAGTAAATAACAGCTAATAATAAATTGTTGGTATGAGTTTGATACGTTAATAATTTTGTTATATTTCTCCGACTGATCTCGAACTAAAACAACTGCAAGTATACGCAATCTATATGGGTAGTACAATACAATGTACAATACATTTAAGTGCATGCTCTTGATCAGTCGGGTTTACGGTGCGTGTGCACTCTGGATCATAAAATAAAGGTAAGGTAAACTGTTAAATAAAAAATGAATAAAGTTGTTGTATATGGTATATCAGTACTAACAGCTGATGTGCTGCTACTTGTGTTGACACTACTGGCAGAAAACATAACAGCTAATAATAGTTGGTATGAGTTTGATACGTTTATAATTTTATTATATTTCTCCGACTGATCTCGAACTAAAACAACTGCAAGTATACGCAATCTATATGGGTACTACAATGTGCAATACATTGTAAGTATTGCATGTATTAGTGCATGCTCTTGAGCAGTCGGGTTTACCGTGCGTGTGCACTCTCTTTCAAATGGCTAATAAAATAAAGAATAAATAAAGTTTTTGGATATATCAGTACTAACTACTGTTGTGCTACTACTTTTGTTGACACTGGCAGAAAACATTATATTTAGAAAATTGGATGGAAGAACATATTATTTGTTTTTTTGGTTTGCTGTTATCCTTGTTCTTTGGCTTGCTTTGTCTGGTCATCTAATCTGGTGTATGTCAGTTATCGTCTTTTTGTCTTTGCAGGACCCTCTGCCGTGTATTCCCTCTCTTCTTATTGATAGCGGGTAATTAAACATCTTGCCGTGTGGTGACGGCAGGTAGAATACATTTGTCACCATCCCCTACTCTTCCCGTGGGTGTCGTAAGAGGCGACTTAGGGACTACACATTGAACAGGGAACGGGCAGCAGCGCTCTCTGATACAGTACCTAACCTTTTAATCTGCGATCTCCAACCCGCCTGCCAAGTGTGGAGATTATGGCAAAACCCTCCACTTAAGTCGAGGAGGCTCATAGTCCAGCAGTGGACTGTAAAGGGCCGTTGATGTTGATGAATTAAACATCTTATAAAAAATGTCTTGAATTTTTAATTATACGAGTAACTAACTAGAGCTGCATCAGCCCCTATAACACCTGCTTGAGTCGGCTTGATGCTGGAGCACTGCAGTGAAGTGACCTCGTCTTTCATTTGTTTGTTGATGCATTGACCCTGACTGCGGCTACTGAAAGCAGTAATGGCGATGAGGGTTATCGGCCCGCGTTGATTGCTGACGATAAACCAACCAGAAACCGGCTTCAGGAGTGGATTCTGCTAACTCTAACGTTATACTTACTGGAAAACATAAAATAACAAAATATGATTGAGTTGTTATATGTTTTTGTTTGTGTTGTGTTTTGTTGTTTTTGTTCGTTTTAGTGTATAAAATAACAAAATTGTAAATTAGCTACGTTAGTATATAATTAGTTCGTTCTGTAAACATAATAAATAATATCATTCCTCTCTTTGCCAAAAAGACTTGTTTTTAATATACTTACGGTGATGTACCTACATTGTACACTGGTTAAATATCGTCTCTAATATTATGAATATTTTATTGTTTGTTTGTACAGCTTTTACGCCTAAACGACAGAACGATTTTGGATGGATAGATCAGATGTTGGATTAACGAATAGGCTACTATTAAGGTCTAACCACGAAGCTGTCATAGAAAATGTATGTACCGATATTTTTTTAGACTCGTGACGATGACGATTTTCTATGACATTTGCCACGTTCCGGCCCCGTCCCTGACACGGCAGTGTGGATAGACCTTTAGTGGTAAAAAATCTTAGTCCCACGTGAAAAATCTTAATCGACGCGGACGTAGCCAACTGCAGCCAACTAGTTTCAAATAAAATGTTTACATCTATGATGTTGAGGAATGAAGTTATTACTAGTGGCTCTATGAGCTGTAGACCTCGCGAGTCTGTATATCTTTTCATATTAATTTTTATTTTTTCTCCACAAACATCCCCGACCCCTTGATTTTTTATTTTTTTATTGGTTAAGAAATGTGACCAGAGGAAAACAGCCTCAGCGGTAAACCTTGTAAGCTGGCAACCCCCATAACTCCATCATTTTTTAAAATTTCCAAAAACTAGCTCGACAAAAAAAATCGTTTAATTTATCGAACCTGCTCACAAAATTTCACGAGAATCGGTTGAGAAACGCGACCTGTAGAGTAAAACAAACAAACAAACAGATGGACAGATGGAAATACAAAAGCAAATTTGGCCAAGCTGAAACAGAGACACTTCGCTCGCTTCGCTCGCTCGGTCAATTACAATTATCAACCTTACAATTAATCATCCAAGAAAACAATAAAAGAAAATAGTAGCTTATGTGAAACGAAACGAGGAAATAGATCAATTTGTTCATCTATTTTTGTCTTTGTGTGAGGACATCAATCCGACAAGAACACAAATTAATCAACACAGATTAGGTAGGTACTTAAGTACGAGTAGTTATCTTAAAGAGACACGTGAATGAATCAGTAGAATCGATTACAGCTCCCAGGTTAATTAAAAAGTTGTGCTCCGGTAGGCAGCCGACATTATAAATGAGAAGGAGGCACAAAACACAGATTATGGGTTGGGTTGCTTACTTGCGCTATGATTTCTTTTGTAAAGAATGTTTGAAATGGTTTGGACTTGGTTGGCGACTTTGTGATGATGACCGCAAAGTTAGTAACCCCACCGAGGGGCTCAAGCCTACCATTGTAATGGCATAATTACATATGAATTCTAAATAAAAAATACATTAATACAATAGAGTGTAGAGCTACTCGCCTGAAGGGCACTACACTAAATAATAAGTAAGTAGTAAGTAAGTAACACTTTATTGCATAACACATATGGGACATACAGAGAAAACATTATTATAAAATGTGCGCAAAGGCGGCCTTATCGCTAATAGCGATCTCTTCCAGACAACCTTTCTTTTTATAGAGAAACAGTGTACGGAAACGGAGTAGTGAGTGCGTGAAGGAAATGTAAAGTTACTTTAACCTAATAATCATGTTTGTTTGTTGTTTTGTAGTATTTATATAATTTAATATTGTAAAATTATCAATGGTGCACCACAACCGCTCGGGGGGTTTGCCAACGTGGCGAATTATAGGAGGATACTGAAAAACAGCATTCATGCTGAGGATCCGTCCTTTTTACCAGCATTTTGTATTTATTAATTAATCTTTGACTTGTAACCTACCTTAGTTTTGTACATCATTGTGAAATCATCATCATTGATGTTTGGTAAATAAAGTTCTTTTATTATTATTATTATTATGAAGATGTAGGCATCAATTTGTAAGCTATTTATTTCTATTTATTTATACGAAGATCAAAAACACGTCCTCCCTCACTGGAGCCAGCTGGCATCCAGAGTCCTCAAACAAAAGACAATCTGTTCGTAATTATATTTTCGCATCGTCCAGTACTATAGGGTTCGAACCGGGAGCAACCCAAGTAGAAGGCAGCGGCCCTAGCCATTACACCGACGACGCGCCTTCTACTTACTATAACAATTAATTTATTTATAAGTGGAGCATGTGAACTAGCCATTCAATACAATAGCACATATTATCACATGTAGATAGAAGGAATAACACGTATACTTGTGAATTTATAAATTAAACAGAAGCTTTATCTAATCATGTTATTATCTACGTCACTCGCCATTACATTACAATACTTCCGCAGATGCGTCATACTGTACTGTTTAGAATAATCATCCGATTGGTCATAGAGATATTTTCCACTGTGTCACCTTTCTATGTCACCTGGTTAATAGCATCATTCATGGAACATGAACCATCTAAATGGGACTGCCCGAATGGCCTCTTTGTCTTGACTAAATTGTTTACTCGTATTTGTTCATTAGGTAGAAATATGCGACCAGACCCATATGATACTGCTACATGCAAGTGAAATAATGCTGGAAGCATGTATTAGTATAAGACATTTCTCAAATTCTCAACGCAAACGCGTGCACTATTATATTGGTCATCGTAGCAACTTGCTACGAATGCTACGATCTCGTAGACAAATATCGTAGAGCTTCCGAGGCTGACAAAACTTTTTCAAAATTTATACTCTTTCAGTAGATAAGTTTGATAATAATGTTCATATCTTATTATAAATGTCAAGTAGATAGGTACCTAAACCTACATAGTTTACAAATATTGCTAATAATAATATGTAATAAATTCGCAAGTCCTATTTATTCGTAAGATTTAAAGGGTTGTGTCAAGTTTAAATAATGCATCTTTAGTAATACATGTTATGTCAACTACCTATAGGTTTGTAACAAAATGTCGTTAAAAAGATTAACAACATATATGCATGTTTCTTTCCTTCGTAGAAGTTTGCTACGATATCGTAGAACTTCTGTGCTTACAAAACACAATATTCTCAAAAGTCATTCATATAATTATTTATTTTAAGTTACTTATTATGTTACGAGCGAGCGGGGATCGAAGATTGAAAAATTTGTTGGGAGAAATAGGTCAATAGGCAACGTCACGTTTAATACTCGATCGATTGACGACGACGTAGCGAATGCTTTTTGAAGGGTAATGACAAGTCTCGAACTTTCTGGTCGTTTCGTTTGTCAAAGATCACTGATGACGGGCGATTTCTGGAAAATTCTTTGGTACAGTCCACCACCAATATGTTATTGTTTTATTTTACCATGACGCGACTCTGAAGACGTGTATGCTCAGTGATGATGACTATACTTCGTGCTTCTATTTTACAATGATTTCAATAAATTTCCATGGCTAGGATCTTTATTGCACAATAAAATTGTTGTGCAATTTTTTTTTCCGAATTAAGTCCCGTTTTCTTTATGCATTCAGTGTACGTCAGAAATCTGTGTCGACAACACCGTTAGTACGTAAAAGATTTTTTCAAAGTCTAAAATACATATTTTTTTGCTGTTTACTGTAAGGTAAGCAAAAACATGATTAGCCAACGATATTTTTTTATTAGCTACCTATCCTAGCCTGCACCACGGAATATAATAATAGTACTACGCCTGCACTAGAAAATAATGTCCCTTTGTTTGATATAGAACTGACCAAAGAAAGCTTTATTTTCTAAGTTTATTTTTGCACTTACAATGCAAGTAAATAAAAAAAGCTGCTGTAGCGTGTGCCTCGTAACCTGTGGAGAGAGGCAGTCTGAATAGAGCTAGTTTTACTTGGTTTTACTACCCATTGTGTGATATGAGTAAAGTGGTTTTACTCATTTCCAACTCTAAGGGCAGTGCCCTTCTTGTTTCTTTTTTTATTCTTTATTGAACAAGGACAAATGCATAAATATTATTTAAACTATGAACAGTTTAAAATAAGATCCTAAAGTTTTACCTAGGTATGGTATGATATATATAATGTTGGAAAATAAGTATATTAATGGTATTAATAAAATTAACAATACAACAGTATACGTACCGCGGTAATCGCGATAGGCTTGTTAGATAATTTTACTTAGGTACCTACTCACCTAATTTATGAATTACTTAACCTTACCTACTTTTAATACAAATATGATGTTATTTAGTAGCCAGTCCAGTTTATTTACAGTTTACCTACCTGCATAATGTTCTACTAGGTAGTCACATAATGAACACTACGAGACTCGTTGAACTACTTTATTTTTCTATTATTTCATTTCATAAGTCCTCATTAAAGTCTAATTAAACCCAAACGTTAATTTAACCAATCTTGTGAAAAATTATTGAAACCAGAGTTTAAATTATTTGTACACATTTGACATTACGTACGCTATTGCTAAACGTAAATGAATGGTCTCAGTCTGTCTCTGTCTGGAGTGAACGCGCCACGCGGTGTTGAAAGAGACAGATAGAGAGCTGTCGTTGTCTTTGCAAACCGCATGGCGTACGTCGTCGTACCGTACTACGCAAGCTATGTGTCGACATTGGACGTTGGATCGGTTGCCGGCGCGAGGCTTTTGGAACGAAGCGATGTCAGTCTCGCAATGGCGTTAGTGGGATACTGTCGTGTGTTCATTTAGTTTCGCAACAACCCGAGCGGACACCGGCCCAAAATATTGGCCTGTCTATTCCTGCTCGAATTACTCGAAAACAATTCCTGTAATTCAGAACACAATCAAAGCGACACTCTCGCCACCACGGACAGTCAAATTTTGGTACGATTTCCACTCAGGGCGAATCATTTCAAGGTTCGTACTTTATTCGCAATATCCCAGTTACTAAACCGATCGTCTCTCGTTCAATTTTGTAACATTTGGAAATTTTGGTTGCAGATCATGTTCATCTCATCGTAGTTCCTCTTCGGATAAGTGTTTGTGTGTGTTGTGAACTTTAGTGTTTATTAGTGTTGTGTCAGTGATGGAACCGGGATCGCCGTCGTTGTTGTGGCCGCTGCGGCTGAGCAAGCCGGAGGGCGAGGGCAGCAAGGCGGACGCGCGCGCGCAGTCGCCGGCGCTGGCCGAGCGGCTGGCTGCTGCGCCCGCGTCGCCGCCCGCGCCGCCCAGCCCGCAGCCCCAGCAGCATCAGTTCCAGGCCGCCCTTGTCGCCGAAAAATACCTCCTCCTAGAACAAGTGGAAGGGTCCTCCCTTTGTCGGTGTGTGGACGTGCGCACGCAAGAGGAGTATGTTTGCAAAGTGAGTAGTAGTTGCTATCAAATACCTACTAGTACTAGTCAGTCATTCGATAAGTACAGTCAACACTTCTACCGTTTTAGACGAAAAGGATCATTATTGCAAAGCATATAGAGTTCCTCGGTTTGTTTAAGATTAAGATTACCTACCATGATACCTAAATCCTATTTGAAAACTGCCAAACGATTCATCTTTCAAATTGATAACTTTGTTTTGACTTGGACCTTGTGGCTGTCTTATTTGAAGGTCTTGCATAATAGTTTACCTACCTTTCGGCCAATCAGCCAGAGATCTATCTAGTACTACCTACGAATAAGAACCTTGGAATAGGTGCAGCTAATAAACTTGTGCATTTTCACAATGTTAGAATAATGAAGCAAACGACAGACGTTCTACTTACCAATACCTACATAGTGCACTGTATGAGCAATCTTTTACGTAAGCTTGCAAAATTCTGTGCCTGACTCAAGACAAGACATTGCGACCAGACATTGCTGAACGAAGGGTAACCCAATCCAAAGGTCAAGTAGGTATGATTCTGGCAAACTATGACTGGACCTAACTCTGCCCTGTACGAAAAAATGTTAGCAATGTTGTTGGAAGTTTTTTTATATTGGAGCAATTTCTAGCACATTAGACTAGACCAAACTGAAGCACAGAACAAATAGGTAGGTTAGTAATGTAGGTATTAAGTATTAAGTTTTACCTAAAGTGACTGCCAACTAACGAGTTTGGCTCTAAATATCATATTGTTCTTGTCAATATTAGCACTGTATCAGCACAATATTAGGCAGGTGAATTTACTTATATTTAGGAATCAATACACGTGCACGTGACTAAAATTGACAGAGCCAGTAGCTTTGTATCTAATAACTACCTAACTAAATTATCGATCTTCTTCTAAATACTCTTTAAAAAAAAATACAGAAAAGTTACGTAAGTTTAGCCGGAATGTAGGTCAACATCCTATTATTATTTTTAGATGCATTTGTTTTATGACATGCTCCATGAATAAGAGCCAGTCAATTCAAAATTCTGCTCACCCTTTCAGGGTAAATTAAATCAAATGCATAATTTCTATTCATGTAGGCGCGGCGGGGTGATTCGTCTTGGGGCAATACAGCTAGGTAACCTGTCACGTTTTGAAATTGTGTCAGGTTTCCTCACAAGGTTCGTTGCGCAGCTTTGTTTGATTCATTTTGTACGTAATCTCGTATGTAGTACTCTACCTGTAGGTACCTACTAAGCTTTAATCGTTAATAATCTCTCTTTAATAGTTAATTCTCCTAGAAAAATGGTTCACAAGAAGCAATCTTTGTTCCCAGGAAGATGGAGATAAACAATCTCTATGACGCGAATCATCATTATTTATTACCAATTTATCGCATCCGGTTTAGCATGCGTATTGAAACTGCGACGAAAACAAGCATTAGGACCATTTTTGTAAACAACACCAAACTAGTTTTTTTTTTTGTATTTTGTTTTCAAAGTCTCTATATGTCTAATCTACTGGCCCGATGTTACAAATATGACAATGACGGACATAAGACACTTTTTACCATTAGGAAATTAGTACATAGCTTATAGATTTTCTCGTTTATTTTTATGGACTTTTGTTTTTAATTTAATGGCACTACCCTATTACAAATTACAGCTAACTTTGCTGTCTATTTAAATCTATCTATTAATAGTACATAGTTAAGTGAACTCTGCACATATCTGGCAAATCTGGAAGGGTTCCACTATCCCACGGGATTGCGACCCCATGTAGAGATAAGGCCAGTTGCGATAATGAGCCCACATGCTAAGCCGGCCCTTTGCTACCAATGAATGATGTTAGAAAATATTTAATTCTTGCCAGTGACATTTTAAAATGATTTAGGTAGGTGTCAATTTACAAGCTCAATTTCCAATGTTAGAAATTAGATGAAATGTGCTTGAAATTAAATATCGATTGTTCTCTAATTTAAGGAAAGATAACGAACGTTTGTTTATTTTTTGTTTGTTAGGAAGTATTACTTTATGCTACAGCTACTATTCAATTAAATAATTTATATTTCTGAAATAAGAACACGCGCAAAAGTGGGACCATTGAGTTATATGTAGGACTGTCCCACCCACACCAAGAAAAGAGGTGATTAACTGTTGTTCTGTCACATTGAGTGTAGTGTTACTATCTAGTTCCTAGGTTACTATTGCCTTTGATCTTTGAAATTATCAAATAAATGCTGTCAAATATGTTGTGTCGTTTGTACCATTAATTGCTACCAAGTTCTCAGAATCACAAACAGCAAATTTCGAAAATAACGGGGCAATTTAATTAAAAATAACCGCTAATTCACGACACTCGCGTGCATTGTCGATTGCATCTCTGCGCCTGAGTCGGTGTCATACTTTATATGTCACGGCCTCGCTGCTCGATCGCACTTGTAGGCCAACGCAGCCATCGCACTTTTTACAATGTCATGTGTCGCCTTTTGCAATCGATAACAATAAACGAGCTATTAACTATTTTACCTCCAACCTCCAAGTTGAATAGTTAGAATAACCTACATAGTAGCAATGGCATGTCTAAAAATACTAAATTAAAAAGAATTGTCTATAGGCGTAGTCGGTCGACTCCTAAAATTACTCACCTTTACGGCTTTACCTAAAAAAGTTAGTATCACAATCGCATGACTCACAATGAGCGCAACACGCGATCACGAACTAGTTCTATTCTCAGATTCGTTATTTCAAATATCCTTGTTTTTCTTAGGTACTAATTTTAGGCAACACAGGATACATAGTTCCAGTAAACAAAGGCCTATACGGGTATTGTCAAGGCGCAGAATAGGCACTTCCCTCGTGAGAACTTGGCAAGGTTAAGTGTGGCAACGTGATCGTTGCTAAACGCCCAGCGTATTTACAACACCGACTGTTGCCGACACGGTCACATTTGTATGACTTTTCGTACTATGTGTTACCTACGCAATTTGTCTCAATTTTTGATTACATAGACCAAAAACACCAATTTTCTTCCTTTAAGCGTGATCGCGTATCGGAGTCGCTGAATCGTCGTATTCACACGTGGACGCCTCTAGTGCCGCCGAAAATAGGTGCGACCTTCTCATTGACATTGTGAAATAGACGAGTTGATAACGCGCCGATCCGTCGAATGTCACTCCGAGGCTAGCGGGCCCCCTCCTCTCGCCCTCCCCACTAGACAACAAAGCGAACGCTCGAGCGAACTTGAATGATTCTCATTGCTGCACCGACACGATCGTTGCTAGCCTTACTGCTAATAGAAACGGAGATACACAGCAAACGATGTGGAATTATCGTTCTGCATTGCAAAGCGAACAAATAAATAGTATGCAATCAATTTACAGACAATCGATGCGATCGGTATACGGTAAATACGGCTTCACTAGCAAAACGGATGCTTCCAAATAAGGTTGTTGGTTGAAGGAAGACAATACTGAATATATGCGCATATAAAACGATACCACTTGATATAAGTACTTATTGGAGAGGATGATATCAACCTTTTGCATTTTACACCTTACTGTATAAAAACTCGTGACTTGTAAAAATTTGGTAAATGACTTTGTACTGCTTATTGTATGTCGCAGTTTAGCAACACCTCGCGATTAAATAAACATGATAAGTATGTAGGTTAGCTGCTCCCGTAAAACGCATTGATGCCAAATATTATCAAGTGTTCTGTCAACATAGCAAACTCTTATCGATATCTTTTTCGCAAATACCTCGACAAATGGGTCATGTTTATTTTCGAACGACGACGCCCAAATTTACTCCAGCATAATATTAAAATAGCGCGTCACTTAGTCTGGTATTGTACGCTAAAATAACTGACTCTCTATTTTTACGACATGAGTCAAAAAGAAATGGAATCAGCTCACGCGACGTGATTCATCATTCGTGGGTCGAGAACATGATTCGATTTTTGCGTTCACTATGTGTCGTTGGCATTTCGTGCTCATTCCCAAATAAATTGTGACTATGGTCGTTAATCCAAAATAGCTGCTTGGTGCCATACTGGCTAAAGCTCGTACAAAAATATCGTAGCGTTGAATATCTTAGATAGACTTTAATCTTTGGGAGAAACAGTCGCTTGATGCGTTGAGGACATTTCATTCACCAACGACTAAGAATATCTGCGAAGGGTCAGCTTAGTTCTATTCACAAACAGTTTCAACCTCGTTTTGCAAACTGCCTTAGTCCTTTCAAGTCTCATTGAAATAGGCCCCTTTGAATCTATTTAACGACAGGAACTTGAACTCTATGTGGATCCCTTTATATGTAGTTAGTCTAATGTTAACAGAGTGATTCAATTGTTTGCTGGGCTCTTTGATAAATGGTTTAACTTTATTCAACTTGTTCCAAATGGAGGTCTTTATGAAAAGCTATTTAATAATGGTAATGCCAACGAATATCACGCGAGCGAGGTAAACTAGGTCATTTCTGTTGAGTCCCCTTTAGTCCAAGGTTATAGAATTAGAATTTAAGGAAACCTTGTATTTAACGATAACGCATTTTATTTTCGTGATGATAAAATGCTTGTTTCTTTTGTCCTAGGTCGTGTCACGAGATTGCAGTAGCTTACTCCAAGCGCATTACCGTTTAGACGGTCATCCGCACGTCAACCCCATACACGAAGTTCTAGTCGGCGACAAGAGGGTCTACCTCATCTTCCCTCGGTCCCACTCCGACCTCCACTCGTATGTGAGGGCGCGGAAACGACTAAGGGAACCAGAGGCTCGCAGACTCTTCAGACAAATGGCGGAAACAGTTGCAGCGTGTCACGAACAAGGCATCGTATTACGGGACCTCAAATTACGGAAATTCGTCTTCGCGGATCCTCAAAGGTGAGTTTCTGAAGTAATTTTATTACATTTATCAAAGCGGGTAACGCAACGCGGGTGACTTAGAAATTCGTACGACATTATATTAGGTTACAGCAGCGCAAGAGTCGGTCGGGCGCGGTTCCGATTACTACTGTGTGCTAAATTCTGCCAATGGAACTGTCGCAATGGTTCCGCAGCTGATATCTCCAGCGCTGCAATCGACCGCCTCGCCCCTGATCGATCGATTGCTTCCTCCAAGTTTTTTATACCACGCCCACTGGAGAGATCGATCGTGAGAAAAAAGTGTTTTGAACTGACAAGAAAACGAAAAGGTCGGAAGGGAAACGGAAACGATGCATGTATTATTTTCTAAGTAGCGCGTCATTTCCTTTGTTAAGTCGATAGCGCGTCGAACGACGGCGATAAACGGTTATCAAACCATTCATTACGGTGTTCTGCTGTACGTGTCAACTTAATGATGATAGTTGTCGGTCTAGATAAGTTGAAAATTGTGGTCGCGTTTACGTGGCGTCAGATTCTGCCAGAATCGGTCTGAATCGAATCATAATTTTCATTGTTTGACCTAACCACAAATGAGAGGACCTTGATAAACATAACTTTATTCAAACACCGAGTTTATATTTATCAAAAGCATACGATACGCAATTAAAAAAAATGCAGTTCCACAATAGGACAATCGCAAAGATTACTCAACGCGTTTATTAATTATGACCGCCCGCCGGCCGGTAGGAACCAGCGTATTTTCGAACTTTTGAAATGTTATCTGGCCTCCATTGTTGCGAATATCTCCGGCAATGCTAGCGACTCAAGGCGAACGGTGTCATTGCTGCGTACAATACTGCGCGCCGCAATCAGGTCAAGGGTCCGCTCTGCACTGAGCGCGCCATGTTGCGCCCGCGCAGCCGCGCATATACGCACCGGCCGCAGCCACCCCATGCGGGTACCTGTAGCGCCCTTATCCGATCAGGTGGACTCGGCTAACCCCTCTCAAAAAATAAAAAAATTAAATGAAAAGATTATATTATGCACCCCTTAACACGTATCTCATTATCGACATTCCTCGAACTTCAAAATTTAATTCCTTTTTTTCACCTGCCCCTATCTCGACCTCTTTGTTAGTTTTTGTAAGAATAATGTGTTTGTTGATTCAACTTGAATGGTTTAATTTCTAACTCGAAATTCTTTCCACATTTTTGTTACTTTGTAAGGAGATAACTTTTACTGACTTACACTAGGGAGGATTTCGCCCACGAGCGGCCAATGTACTTACAGTCAACCTTTGTGTATTGAGTTTGTCCTTGCCGCCTGTGAGGTCGAGACAATTTTCAGTAGCTACGCCTCCGCAACTGCGGGAGGGAGCTACATAATCGAAATGGTATCTTTGACCTTCGTCTTCGATCGTCCTGGGCTCCTGGGACGTTAAACGAATGTGCCTTTGACGCGACCGCTACCCTCAGACTAAAACAAAGCCTGTCTAGTACAATATTTTACATTTTAACAGAATTAATACGAGTGCTCTCAAATGGCCGCACAAAGAGGTAAAAATTTAATACATCCCGCGCATTGCATCGTCAAAGCGAGCGTTGTCAAAAGCGTCGGCTTGCTAATTTCGCGATGCGGAAAGGGAAGCATCGCGACCACGCCTCGAATGTAAAACTTTACCCTTGCCTCTACGTGTAGCGGTGCAGCACACACAGCACACCGCCGCAACTTGAGAAGCCTTTGCCGAAGTTGCCGCTCAAAGCTGGAATGTTTTACATTTGGTTATTACTCGGCTACTTTGCAAAGGTAAACTTTTACCACATCCGTAGAGGGAAAAGAGTGATCGATTAATAAAAACTAGCCGTGAGGCTGCGGCTTCAGTCGCGCGTTTTTGGAATATCCCCAGAGATATTTGCTCTGTAGCCGATGGATATCTTTTTCCAATCTTTCCAACCTTTGACCCAAAACCGGTGACAGTCAGACACGAGTTCTCGATGTAGAGAATAATATACAAAAATACGAGTAACGATTCTCTTAAAAAATAAATGAATGTTAGTCATTAATATCCGATGGACACCACGTGTGCCAATAACATTATTGATTAAAACTAGACGCAACCTCGTCGAATGATGTCTGATCATTAATTTAATTAGACAGGATATTGCAAATGCGCTTCCAGTTTAGCCATGTGCCAGCAACGGAAATATCGCATTTTGTTTTTAAGATATTAACGGACCTTCGACTGTAGGTCAGGTAGCCGGTTGCAGCTGTCGAACGCGCCGCCTTGTCTCTAGCTAATGACCATGTATATCTGCGAATTTTCCCATAGACCCTACAAAACGGGCAGCTGACCTTGCACCGGCCCTAATAAATTCTAATGATTACGCTGTTAGTCTGCTGACCACTCTTCCAGCTGGTGTTCGCAGTCGTGAGAATGGTATTGTGAAGGTGCAACCTGAGCAAGTGTCCCGCCCTGTACCTCCGTTCTCACGTCGCGATATAAAGGCACCCCTGATTATAAATTCGAGTCATCCGGCGGGACGCCCGGCGCGAACGACATCCCGCGATCCCGTCTCAAAGGTAAACAAGAACATTAATATTGATTCCGTACTCTCTTTGACGCTTTGAAGTGGATTTTCTTGACACTCGCCTGTAGTTTTTCTTGTCCTTTGAGATGAAAGCACTTTTTTCTTTATGCAACGAGCACTCGACTGCTTTTGAGGACTAGCCTTTGACATGAAAATCGAGAAGTTGAGTGTCGCTGCTTCTCGGTTATTAAAGTAACCTTGTTTGATCTTTATACTACAAAAGCAAAGTATTTGCATCCAAGTGAATTTGCATTAATTTATCTATTCATTCAGATTTGGTTCTTCTCGATAATAGAGAGGTTTTTAGGCCAACGTAAATCTGGGTTAAGATTCCGTTAGAGCAGGCAAGTTGCTCTACGCTTCAGGTTAATCTCTCTCTAAAAACGGAATCAACTTTCACTCACTGTCACCGTGAATACTCTGTAACATGGCTACAAAATAAGAGGCTCATGTGTAACTAGAAACTACATATCAAGAGAAATCTCGGGCGTCGCATCCGGGCACAGGCCTTGGGGTAAGAAATCGAGGCCGTAGGGCCGATAACGCAGGTAGCGAAGAGCTCAGCGGAGGAAGAACATTAACTGCAGATAAATAGAGATGAGATCACCTGTGTGCCAAATACATGCAAGCGAATACAACAATTTCCTTATTCAAAGTACTTCCTCAATATTCAATTCTCTGCTGAAATTAGCAAGTGACGCGTCTTTGTCGGCTGAAAGCCGGATGTTTGACTACAAACTACCTTTGTCCGGCATCAGGATAATGCATCCTTAATTTTGGCGCAGCCGACAGGATACGCTGCGACGGAAGGAAATATATTGACGCGGAACTATCTTTTGTCCACTTGGCTTTCTTCGGCTAAAATGCAATTTGCTATGTGAGTTTTTACAAGGAGTTAGACAAATCTTGTAACGGTTGCAGACAGCGCGGAGCCTTACGTCTCGCGTACATCTTTTAGATACGAATCCTTTGTAAACAATCTCAGGTATAAAATTTGTCGTGAACGTATTGTGAAGATGCACCCCGCCTACTCCATAGCAAAATAATAATAAAATAACTCGGGCCAATCGTTCCAGGTAACAAAACAAAATCCGAGTTTATTGCGTAACGCGGTGTTCAACAGTCGTCGTAGTGATCGAATGCGCTACAAAACAATGACGATGCTCCAGCGGCATTTGATTACGCAACCTGATATTTACAAAACGAGGTAGCAGTTCAGAATTATATCGATAATTTGATCGCACACACCGGACGAGGATATTTAGCAACTACCTCTCTGCGGGATGATGTTTATTCTTGAAGACCGATCGGATGAAGCGCTGCGGAAATATGAGTCGGCTCTGTGTTGGTAAATTCGCGCGTCTGAGAGTAGTGTGGGGTTAACGGGACGGGATATTTACAGTACTGGCGCTCGTCGGCGGATGTGCCAAAATGGTTAGCGACGCGACGCGATAGACGCGCGCGACTCGCCACCCGGCAGACGCCGCCGCCGCCGCCGCGTCGCATTCCGGCCCGGCCACCGACTGACTCTCCATTTCCACCTAAATTAGAACATTTAGGACCGATTTAAACTTAGTTATCCTCTAGAGAAATCCAGCCACCCTTACTTTAATTTTATCCTGCACGCTATGTGGTATCGTCTCCTGTACCCCGAGGTGGTTTCCGATCAGCAGCGGTCGATCTGCCTTGCGTACCAGCGCAGCGCCTACGCTGTCGATTATTTTGAAAACGTTTTGAAACTTAGTTGCTAAAGCTTCATGGTGCAAGACAGCACATTTCAACGACGTATTTGCATAATGCTGGGCGCTCGGTAATCCACCCGTACCTGCATCTTAGTTTCGACAGTTGTATAACTCGGGTTCAACCGAACATTGTGAGAGTTCTACTCATTGTTGTGTTTTCGTAATGGTTCTATGGCAACTATTTGTGAGGAGACTCCGTTACTGCGTAGTTGGCACGTGTGAGCGGTAATTTCGCGCGGGTGTGGCATCTGAATAGATGGTTGGCCGCGCATCGAGCACCGAATTACCAGCATGATTCAGGCGTACCGGAATCCGAGTGTGGCGTTGATTCTCGTTTTGGGGCGTTTGCTGCGCGGCCTCGATCGGAGCGCGGTGAGGTCGCGCGCAACTGTGCCAATGTCGCGATCGCAGCGCAGGCGCCGCCGACGCTGCACCGGCTCCTCGATCGTGCGGAACCGAAACCTCGAATGCATTGTTGAAACTATGCGTCCGTCATCTTTGACCCATTCACGCTAGCTCTTCACTTTGGTTGGATAACCAAAAGACGATAAGCTTTTTTCTGGATGAGATGAGCCATGCGCATGTCAACCGTGACATCTCGGAATGCTTGAAAACACTTCCTTCCTACGCGTCTCCCCGATTCTGAAAATAAATAGTCGGACGACGCAAACACTCGTCATGGTTATAAATAAAATGAGTTCGCACCTTTTTTGGTGGTGCGAAAACACCGGACGTTGCTTACCGGACGCGGACGATAGTGCATTGCTCTCACGCCACTGTCGTCGCTGCCGTCCTGCCTTCAAAATGAAACAAGCAGTCACCTCACAGCGACATTCTCTGAATTATTACCGGACATCAGTGACATCCATACAAAAATAATTCGATTGTCAACGGCCTCAAATGCGCTAATGGGCTTGTGTTTACCTACACGCACTAAGCAGGGGTGCATAACACAACAGGTATTGTTGTACAGGAAGGGCGGAGTTCCGGCCCGGATCATCTTCGTTTCCTGACTTTTGTTACCATTTTAAAGAATGGAATTCCTTTCCTTGCATGAATTACATTGTACAATTTACCATTTCGGCATTCGAATTAGCTGTCGGGTACACAGCTGAGAAAACGCACGACTTGCTATTAAATCGATCTGGTTGCGTAAAACAAAGGTCTGCGAAACCTTGTGCAAGCGGCGCGCCCGCGCAGCGCCAACATATCTGCGGATTTGCGTAACCGCGCACTTATCCGCCGATACGCGCCCGTGTGTTGTGACACGCTCCGTTTGCCCACATTTGCGCTAGAACGTCTAGAACAAGACACCTTTGAAACCTGCCTCGAACAATGCCTTGCCTACCAATCACGGCCAGCTATTGGAGGGATATAATTATCATGTCAAGACCATACTTGCAAATTAGTTAACTTCGATCAACTTGGCGCAAACAAACCTGTTATGGCGACGTCCTCTTCTGTAAAATCCTTGTCCTTTCAATTACAAACGTTTAAATGATTAACTGAATAAAGATCATCTACATACAACTTTTTCCTTGAAAAGAACGGTCCATACCGGAGTCAAGTCATGATATCAGCAACGTGTGACTCAACATTCGTGACTCCATGAAGACGCCTGTACAGAAAGGCATTTTGAACTGGCTTAACCTTCGCTTCGCAGCGAGGTCTAGAGCATAAGGCACGCTCATTAAACCTCTTTGCAAAAAGTTTTTACACTCTGTGAGCACACGCCACCTTCTTGCAGGAGATGGGTGCATTCACATCGCCCTGCGGGAAAAAATATGCACGTGCCAACAATTAAACAGGGACGAGTCGTATCGCGCCCTTCAAGCGTCACACATGACCGCTCAGCGATAACCAAGATATTCCGAAGAATCACAGACCGGCACGTCGACACGCGCCAATCTATAACCACAATTTTAGTTTTTATATCTATTTTCATTAGCTAATTAGCTTTTGCCTTTGGCAACAACCAAGGATAGTTAAGATTAAGCCTCGTCGCTCCTGTGCAGGGATTTTATTTTCTGCTGCGCTTATTTTTATTGCGTTGGCTTTTAAAACCTGCCTCGGGTGAGTCGCCTGCGCCGTTTCGTGTTCGCGGCCGAGGTTGCATCCGCGTCTCCGCGTCGCGAAGGTCGCTGACCGCCGAAAATCACCAACCGTAAACATGATCTTCGCCATGATCAACACTGACGTAAGACATTTGATTCTAAATTAAATTCTACCTGGAATTGTTCCAGTGCATTCAAAGGCCCGACACCGGTTATGGTTTTGTTTTGAAACAAACTTTGATTTTATTGAAACCTGTCAGCGTGAATAATGAAGACGCCCTTAGACTTACCGTAGCAACTGACAAGCAACTTCTACTAATTACCTACTTGTCCTTCCGCATACGCACAGCTTTCAAGTTACACAATGCACAACGGTTCAAAAATATTTAGTCCTGCGGTCTTCTTTAAGAATAAAAGTTGAAAGGTTTCGAAGTACAATGTAGCAATGAATCAGACGCTATGACATGTCGAGTCCCATAAGAAGAGCGTGCGTCAGTGCATTGTGACGTCATGCAAGAGGGAAGTGAAAAATGGAATGCACCAGAGGGTGAGGGGATGAATCATAGGTTTCTACCGGGTCACTACCCTACACCCACTCCCCTACCAGCTATTAATACTGGAATTCAAACAACGCCTACACGGATCCCGAAATAACCATTATACAAACATCTATTTTAGGAAAATCTAAGTAATAATACCAATTGGGCTTATCTCTGAAACTTAGACCGGAATCTGTTATTATCTAACGAGATAGTGGGTGAACTAATGGAAAACGTTTAATTGAATGTTAAAATGGAAATAGCGTATAAAACCTGAAGGTGCATTAATTGCAAAGTCCATTTGCACTCTGCGAACAAAAGAATGCAAGTAAAACCTTTGGAGTCGCAGAATGTGTTTTATAGTCGGCGAAAATATCATGTATTCATAATGTAAAAAGTGAAAGTAGTACATAGCGTGCTGTTGAAAGGTATAAATACTACGGTTTCGTATTCATGGAAACGAGAGTGCAACTATGGCGTAGCCGTAGATGCAACATAAACGACTTAGCGTTCGCGTTAAAAGTTTTATAATGCAGGGGACTGACCGAACGAGCGATCCAATGTCGTAAATCTTCGACTTGTTTTGTTCCTTTTATCAAGTTGAAATAGTTGCCTTTCATCGCTTTCAAAGCGTATAAAAAGGACTTAGTTTTGCACACGAACTCGATATTGGATCATGTTCTGACGTAAAGCTGCCTACTCGCTTAATGATTTCAGCTTCAGGAGTATGCGGAGGCGGCTTACGTCAAACAATCCCACTGTATGATCAATTGATCGAACGTCTACTGAATAGTAAATACTTACTTACCTCTCTAAATCTACCTAAACCTCGAACGGGGCGGGGGCGGCGGCAGAATTTGCGATCCTCTTTATTTTTATCGGAGTAAATTTAGTACGTTTTCTACCTACGCCAAAATGTTTGTTACAGAAAGAATTTTTGCGGAGGCGGTATACAAATATGTATAAATAAACATAATAATATTCAATCACGTAAATATACAAAGAATATATCCGTAAAAATACTCCGACCTTCGAAAAACGGAGGCGTCTACTTACGATAACTCTCTAAGTCAAGTTCAAACTGCTGGACGAAAAAGAGAGTTCTTTCTAAGATTTGCAATTAAATACTCGGATCGTCGGGAAGCCGGCAGCATGATTTACTGCTCGGGTGTACCGACTTCCATGTATGTGAAGCGTTTACCTTGGCAGCCATCAAAAAGGAAACAAAATGAAACCGGTCGGCGGTCAGACGGTGGCCAGAATCCCGATTAATACTCAATCTGCACCAGCGATGCGCGTCTGCGTGTCACTAAAAATATCACGTCCGGTTGTGTATAAAGTATATTTAATTGTTTACCTCGCTGGCGATCGAAGTCATGACTGCGCTGTTTACGTGGCCGTGGTTCGAGTACCTATGTAATGTCCACTTACTGGCCTCGCTTTTCAAAAACAATGGGCATATACTACCTGCCTTTGCTTATATTACAGACTTCCAGTCACGGGGTGTCTTATGAGCAACTTCCTGTTGAGTTCTTATTACCATTTCTTTGCCGATACGTCGATACGATAACCTCGACTTGTCACGCCATTATCATGAATACATTATGCTGATAGTGCCACTTATCCTCAAATACTGCATAATAAACGTTATCCGCTTGTCGCGATCATTAACATATTATTTTCTTCTGTGGTATATAATTATTTTATCCTGAGTTAATAATTCTACGGTAATTTCCAATTTCCTGTGCAAACAGACGTGTCATTCTCGGGAAATCATTACTTGCCCGGACTTTTACAAGATAAACAAACGGTAATGTTCCACGCAATTAGAGCTCCATGATGTCATTCTACAAAATTCCCCCAAACAAAATGGATTCTGTTTATCTTGTTTCTACGGAGTGTACCTAACTACCTAATGACGCAGTAATACTTGCGCAGAACGCAATTTCCTTAAACGAATCATTAGTTTAACCGTGTCATATTCCCTGCGTTCCGAGACGCGCTGAAATCGATTAATCGCGTTCCGAATTACTGTCAGCAGGCAAAACTCATTCGTTTTTTTATTTCTTTTCTGATCGCTGACAGCGCTGAAAGTCTGATTCGGAATGCGCCCATTGTAAAAGCGTATTACAGCTTACCGAATAAGTAGAGATGGACAAGTAAAAAAAATGATATCGATAAATTACAAATTATAAAAAACTATTCTGAGAAAAACTAAAAGACAAAGTCCATGTACTATTTTATTTATTTATTTTATTTATTCATGGTTACCAACAGCGATAACAATAAAAATAAAAATTATATAGCTTATTTACAGAACAACAACAATGTAATTATCACGCGTTCAGAATGTTTGTAAATAAATTTACCCGGGACAAAGACGAGTGTCCTCTATAATTTAGCTTGTGCGCATCCTAATCTCGCCCAACTGACGTAACTCAGTTCACGGTCAGCGACAGGAAATGACGACAATCCTCAATGCACACAAGCGGCCAACATTACAACACGAACCTAACTTGCCAAAACAGTTCACGTGACCGCTCATAAATAAAGGCAATGTTCGAGAGTATTTTATTTTGCGTTTGTACGGCTTGACATTCAAAGCTGCAATGTCGCAACACTCGCAACCGATCCGTCAACCTCAAATAATATACTCCATTATTGGTATAGAGTTGAGCCGTAATTCTAATTTACTGGATAACTTTTCTTGCAATCCCTTCAATGTCACGTTTCTCAGTCAAAGAGTTGTAAAAGATGAGGAAATTTCGTTCACGAAATTTTTATTGTTGTGTTTCAAAGTTTGACGTCATTTAAGCCTCTAGGGATTTTGCGTTTTGGTCGAATCGATGAAAGTTACTAGCAGTTAGCTAAACGATTAAGCGTTTATTTTTCCTTCATACAAGAGGTTGGCGTCAAAGCCACAAGCGGCAGCGGGCGGGTTAGTTCACAGTGACATTGAAATGCTCTGTTGCGAAACGGTACTCTTCGTGCTTCGGCCTCGCGCGCTCGGATTGAAGAATACATAGTAAATATGAGAACGGACCCGACCTCAGTTCGCGGTCACGGCTTGCGTAATACGAGATACACAATGCTTGTGTGCATTTACGTAACTCTATTTGATTGTTGTTTGACAAGTTATTGTTATTATTTTATTAGATGTCATTTCATAGCATGTTAAATAGAATAATTGAATTAGGTACATATCGATTTTATTTATTTTTATCTGGCCTTATCATAGCTGCGCAAAATGTATGATGATCAGATAAATTTATTATGTACATTATCGTGTAAATATACGCAATATTAGTTTTATTACATTCTTAACCTTCATAAAGTCAATCACAAACCAGTGCGATGGAAAGTTTAGCAATTTAGCACTGTTCTACAAAGCGATTGCGACTGTTCTATTAATGCCTATCTACTTTCTAACCTTTATGTTAACTTTGCTAACTATAAAGCTATCTTGTAATGTAAATCTTAGGAGTTTAATATACTTCGTTGGCTCATTATCGGGTCGTGTCATTGCCAGTACTGTGATCGTTTGTCGATAACATGAAGTCATCGACGTATGTATCTGTGCGTCGTTGGAGACAATACGTCCATCGAGACATGCTATTTGTATTGTTGCTATTCATTCATTTACATTCCACATTTGCTTTTCTTTTGTATTACCGATAATGTTTGTACAGATTCCCCGACATTTGCGCAGTTAGCCTTGCGACCAATACTCGCGATTCGCGAAGCTGATGTAATCTAAATGGGTACAGTTACACGTACACATCGTGTACTTTAATCGAAAACAACTAGTACGCGCGCACTGAAAACTTCTGTTACGCTCGCCTGCAGGATTGTTCGTAACGCCAAACGTGACCGCGCCCACGCCGCAGGATTTCGGGCATTACGCGTACGCTTTTGACGTATTTTCCACCCCCGCAAATTACGAGTCGCTCAGCAATAAGGGCTGCTACACGTGACCCTTGTTGCTAGCGAGCGCTGACGTCACGAGAGAACTTTACGAGGGTCCAAACCGTGACGCAGCTGCTTATTCTCAGTCGCTGTATTGATTAGGAGCGTGTTTTAAATTACGAAGTGTTTGCTGACGTCACTCAGCACGCGGAAGCGGTTACGCACGGTCGCGCGGCTGCCGCGCCTCGGCGAGTGCCTCGCACTTGGTCGGTATCGATAGTTCGCCGTGCCAAGGACGGACCCGGCACGGCCACTGTTGCGACAGCGATGCGGGCATGATGAGCCGCGGATTGCTAGATGATCGGAATTTACCGGATATGACCAATATAAGCCTTGTGACAGGAAAGCAGGAATTTGAATGATTTTAGAAAAGTAATTATATCTTTTATCTAAATGGATAATCCGGGATTTTCTCAGATAATCTTAATATTCTTAATGATTGATGATCTGGTAACCCTTGTCGCACTTTTCGATATCGACACTACACCTTCCTTTAAATATAATACTTATATCAATTTTTTCAACATTATTTAATTATTATTATCAGCGCCGTCAATATGACAAAATTAACATTCTGACGAAATATTCACGAATTTTGCACCAACTCCTGACGTAAGTCGTGTATCTGTTACGGAAAAAACGTGCGGTTAAATTAAATTAATATTTGCCTCAATTAGTCCATTCAATGTTGTCTGTTAAATACGAAAATATTGACGTAAACACGTTTACCACGTTTGAGGTCGTATCATTGCGGAAATTGCAAAGAAAATACTCATAAAACGCTGTGCATTTGATGTTTTCCTCTCGAGTGATAAAGAATGCCATTTCCTCGTCCGGGCGCTGTTATATTTCGCACATCCTGTTTCTCGATATTTCTCCAGCACCGTATTGTAATTTGCGTTGTAAGTAGCTATGTTTTCTCGTATGACTGATTGATAATAATTATAATTCGTCGAATATTATGTGAATCAAGCTTATGTAAATAAGTTAAGGAAAACTTGTGTATTCATTGCCCTTAGTAATATTATCACACATTAAACTATTATTAAATTATACCACATAAAGAATCCGGCGTCTGGTGGCCTCCATTCGAAGACCGCCTTAGTTCAATGTCAGTTGCGTAAGCGCCGGTCTTCCGCCTTCGGCGCCGCCGCCGCCCAACAGGGAACTGACGTAGAATACCTTCCAAATTTAAATATTGACAATTTAACTTTTTCTTATTTACTTTCCCGTAGGGATGTTATTTTGAATCTGAATATCGATCTTAGAAATTTCTAAAGTGACATATAATGTGTACGTGACTCCTCTTCTGTAGTATGACAGACACTTAGTTATTTGCAGAATTAGCACTTAAATCACGATGTGATGTAATGCTGGATGATGGAATTTACTTATTTCATACAAAAACAATTTACATCATCGCTGTGCAAACAACGACACACTGTACGACACGTATGGTAATAAAAACGACGACATCAAATTAAATTTCAAGTTTATCCGGCGCATATTATAATGAGCAATCATTTGTTCTGTATGCAAAGTCGGTTTTCAGCGTTGAAAAATTGCATGTGCAGTAATTGCAAGCCATCCATGGGGGCCGGACTAGACGCCATCCAATTTAATTTCTCGCAGTGCGCCGGAGTCGGATAATTAAGTTAAATACCTCAGCCATGTGGCCGCGCCTCGCGTATGAACTTTTTTTTTGTCTCTTCGATACAAAGTAGACCATCTGCCGTATAAATTCTGCAGCTCTATTTTATTTCAAGTCTGTTTCCGTTCCCGTTACATCCGGCCAACGAGAGCACTTGAAGATCGAGCTGTGCATACGGCTCCCCTGACTTGCATTGCAATACATAATAATTCACTGCCCTGGGAACGCGAACAGACCTATTTTTTAATTAATTCCATTTTCATTCTATTTTTTTTATTTAATTGATTAATTAAAGAACACGGTCATTGGACTTGGGCCTTATCACAATGGAACGAGACACCTAATCAACATTTAAAGGTCACCACTATCTCTGTTATCTCCTACAGATAACGACTAAGGTCGCGTGCTGTGCCGCAACGCACTCCATGTTACCTTCGTGTTACCAATTAACTCCGAGACGAAAAAGATTTTGTATGCTGGTATCGTTCATTCCGACGAAATTGAAAAAAAAGTCAAGGTGTTCTATATCGTATTGTGTAAGCTCGTATCGGGTTAATCTTTCAACAATTACCTGAGCGACATGACAATACAGAAGTTTTTGTGGCCGAAACTTGCCAATTGTGAGCGATCGCGGACCAGCTTGCACAGATGTTCCATAAACAAATATAACAGCCATTGTACTCTGCTACTACGCATGATTTATTATTTGGTCTATTCGTTGCCGAATCGATGATGGGCCTCGACTCGACAGAAAGGAACCCGACTATTGTGCAAAGAATCCTATTCATAACCAAGAAAAACACCTTTTGCTCAGACAGACAATGAACTGCACATGCAAGCAGTCTACCTGCGAAACGCACGTGTTAGCTGTTCGCATTTCCTAAGAATAATACACTATTTTCATTTCAAGTCTCATAATTTAACTTGAAGTAAAGCACACATTCTTCTGGTCTCTCGCGGGCTGAATAGTTCATAAATCTGATAAATCGTAAAAGATTTTTATGGCCAGTTCTTCTCTGGATTGCAAGTATATTTTCGTTCCATATTTTATCTTGCGCTCATAAAAGTTACTGGTGTGGTGTCATCCTACATAGGCGCCGTTCTTATTCTTAGGAGTAATAATTCTATTTTTAACTTCTTCCACAACAGTCGCACAATAGTTTTTGGAGACGCTTTTGTTTGGACACCTGATGACAACTCTATCTGGGTGCACACATCCCGTCATCCGATACAACAGAAGGTCAACAAGGTTTCGTTAGTATCGAACTGCATTCGTTTATTCAAATGCACTGTAGCCAGTCCCAAGTTTATACAGCTTACGACATCTGCTGTGAGGTCAATATTTGTAGTTTTTTCCACCACCACCGGTCCTTTCTTTGGTGCTTACATGGGTTTCTTATATGGCTTTCGTTATACATATTTATTTTTAAGTGACTGCAGTTTGAAACTAGCCTTATCGGGTCGGATTGAATATCATTGGAAATCATGCTGGGTTTTTGTATTTGTGCTTCTTAAAAGACTCTTGTTAGCAACTGTAACTAGATGTAGACGTAGAGATTGACTTGTTTCATTTAACTCACTAGATCTCTTGAATATTTTCTATTGGAAATTCAACTAATTAAATCCCGCATCTATCCCTTATTTATAGCTGCAATTTCCCACGTTTGCTCTCCAAACAATGAAAACTGCGGAGTTCAATAAATGCGCCGCCGCCGCCGCCGGCAGGATATTACGCGATCAGAGCAAATTGGTTTTGCCGTTATTAATTTTGATAACTGGGATTCAATTCGTTTCTCTCTTTTGTAACAAAGGGAAACCATCGTAATTAATTTGATGCTGAACGCTGCGTAAACAAACATTTTCAACGAGCATGGAAATTACATTTTTAATTGCTAGCACTTTATCGTCTTTACATAAAAACGATCAGTCATATTTTTTGTGGGACATGTGCACGGGCATCTGTCGGGATCGGTCAGATTAAAAAGGTTGGATTTTTACGTAAAACATGTAGAAGAAATAGTGACACGTCGCACATGGCGCGGTAACGTCCTCTACCTGCCTTTGTTCGGGCACAATGCTGGTTGCGCAGGCGCACATCTGCCGCCGCCTGCGCGCACCAACTCCTGAACGTTGTGAATGCCAACTCCCGCCGCTTACCTATGTAAAGCGTATAAATACCATCCATCATCCCCCATTCATCTATACTGACTTTGCAAATTTTCGATTATGCTATCCTTGCTACAGTAGCTATGATATTTATCCTTTTTAACCGAACATAATTGAAATCTTTTACTATTGTAAAGTTTTGTAAAAGCAAAATTATTTAATCATGACATGGGTACATTTCGTAGGTACATCCGTAAGCTACTCATAAGTTTACTTAAATTAAAGCTTGCACAGATACAACCTAACTTAAACGGCAATAAACTGCAACATGTCATGGACACTCGTACAAGCTGCTTGCTTATCTAACTATGTATTAGTTTGTTTAGCAGTAAAATATTATAAATGAGTATTAAACGCGAGGCCGACATGTTACATAACCAGCGAGGACACGCATTGTTTGATTGCCAAAAACAAAACTCAATCAACTACCAACCACAAATACAAGTTGTTAACCCAACTTCATACGAGCCATTACTACAACACACCACAAATAACCGGCGGCGATGCAACAATGTGTTTGCAATACTTATACTACCTTTATTTTTCCAAGAGCGCCCTTCAGCTGTTTAATATGCCTTTATAATATAAAACAAAGGATTCAAAATACGTGCTCGTTGTTTGATATAAACAATTAATCGAGTGGTCCGGACGCTGCGATGCAAATTGCGAAAGATTCGGTCCTATGTATAGGTAGTTACCAAACAGTGAGCTACCGCTTTTGTAATACATCTGGATCGTTTTGAAACTTATTAACCTGTTTACATTGCAGGCAGTTGTACTCATTTGCTGAGGGTTTCAAAGGACATTTTCATTATTCAGGCAGTTGCGACGTAAGTGTCGGGACAAAAGGACATCTCGTAACGATCGAGTTACTTTTGTTTGCTTGAGGCTAATGAAACAAAAGATGTCCGAGCTCCCTTTGTGTACTCTCCCAGTAACTGTTGCAAGCAGGTGAATTAAATATATCTCAACGGTGTCAACGTAAGAACAGACAATGTAAAAAATATGACCTTATTCATCATAAAAGACGTTGACAGAGTGCGTGTCGCAGCTAATTGATAAAGTACACAAAGTTTCAAAAGGCAATAGACAAATGCAGCGGAACCAACGTGCAGTTAGCTCATGGCAACGAACATTCGGCTTTTGGAGCGGAGCTTGCCGCAACAAATCCTTGATGGAACCTTAACCCACTTGGATGATTACGAGTGCGCTTGCCTCCGCCGGACGCTGTGCCGGCAGCGTTGTAGCCGCTGCTTGCTCATTCTTCGATACAGGCAATATTTATCAACATTTGCGCTTCTGTTCCTCGCAGGATAGTTAAAGGTCAAGCAGCAGGTGTATCAGGTGCATGCGCCCCGAATTCCTAACTCTACCCTTCTTCAAGGGAATAAATATTCATGTGGACTGCAAGTATGTCGTGGGAGCTGCAACGGTCGCTGCAGCGGCGCAGGTGTGTCGGTGCGCCGGCGACCTTGCGCAATGGCACACATACTCCTATCTACCGCCGACATGTGTATCGGAAACCGCTTGCGAGATACTTTGTGTGCGTTTCGTCATCTATTTTATGTTTGTTCCGACGCCTAAAACGTGCTGCGATATAAAACTGTTCACAACGATTTATTATTCAAATGAATCGACTGTGAGACTCAACATGCAGGAACTGATATCATCAGCGCGATGACGAGCGTGGCACCTAATTTGTTGAATATTTCTTGATTGACGTAAATGCGGCCGGATGACTGCCAAGTGGGTTAAGGCGTCAATGTCAGACCTATCGTAAAAAATCTTGCATTACAGTGTTTAGTTATAGCGTTTATCATCACCTATTTTCACAATATTATTGCTTCAAGAGAGATTGGTTAAAAGAATATAGACATCAAAAACAGTGGTAGCAATACTAGCAATTACAGAGATGTCGGTGGGGTGTCATGAGCATCATCAATCGCGGCGGCGGCGTTGCACCGAGCGGGCGTGACGACGGCCCGAGACCCGAATACTGGGTCAAGTACAACGGTGCTTTGCCATTCATTGTCAACGCCCCCCTCCACCGGCCCGCTAGCTAGACCCGCCACGCTGCGCCCGCGCTTCGGCCTCGCGCTGGCACCCACTGAACTTGACATATCATTTTTTTTAACAGTTTTTTGCCACTTGCGGAGGTCATCGATATGTACTCTAATTAGAATCAAAACTAACCACACTGTATACTTTTCAACATTCTTTTGCTGCAGCTTAAACCTGCTTAAATCGACTTCTACTTTATCGAAATTCAACTGCATTTGTAGTAATTAGACTAGTAAAAGTTGCATTGCTATTATCTTCCAGTTTTGCGCAAATTACATCAACTTTGTAATTGCAACAAACAAGTGTGACAACACTCGTTTGTTACCTCACTGCTTTTGCAAACTCCAATACTGCAAAAACTTGATGCAACACCTGATGATTCCCTCCCTTTAGTGGAGCGCTGGTGTGGTGTGATTGCATATTGGCATTTTCTCCCAGAGGCGTTATATCATGCGAAGTCTTGATATCGCTTCTCATGTGAGCGAGATCGTCATCCAGAGCTGTAAGAGTCTTTTCCGTAAATGCAGTGCTAATGGTCAAAGTACGTTCACCGCTCTTCAGTTCCGCACTTTCTTTATTGCATCACCGCAATGTGCTGTTTGGGCCGCACTCTCTTCCGTCCGAGCGTTGTGCAAGCCCTCTGCTCGGAACACGCCGCTCCCATACGCTTCGCTTCGAATGCGACGCGGGTTCCAATTTCAAAATCGATTGTTTCATCTGGGGAAAATTGCGCAGACACGAAAGACGAAACCAATTGTCGGTGCGTTCGTTTAATTTCCGTACTTTCTTCCATTGCATCACCGCCGGCTTTGTTTCGCTCCCCTCGCCTATGACAGGTTGGTTTCGCAAGTTCACTAACCTTTCTCCGACGCGGATCCGCGAACGAGATGCTAGAAATTGTGATATAATAAGTCGCGTTGCGTCGCAATTCTGTAACAATTTTAGAAATTACCATTTCCGTGCTTTCGTTGTTACATCACTGTATCTGGAAAGAGTATTCTGGAGGTGAATGACCGGATTCGCGAGCCGCCTCTCTTCAATAAGAGGTAGTTGATCATTGCTTTGGAATTCGAATAGAGCGTTGATCCTTTTATGATCTCATCGGTGGAGATTTGCTCGCTATAAAAAATGGGAAAGGAAGCTATTGCGCAGTTGAATCAAGTACAGTCGTACAGTATGTTTCATCCAATAGCAAATAGGTAGATAGATACCAGAAGATGTATGAGTTGGCATATCGGTATGTATCAATACTTTCATCGGCCTAGTACCATTTCGCCAAACGGTACTCGACTCAACTGGCTTGTGAGAAAGTACCGCTGCTGTCTTCCACATTAACATTTTCTTAGCTGTAAGCTGTTCACTTTATTCCCAGGATTACTTCTCAGCAACTCGTCATAACCAGCGTATGTCGAAGTCTTGCCTGGCTAGGGGCATTGTCCTCGGGTCCTAGAAGCATGTTTATTTACTAATCCACGATTTCTTATGAATCGTATTCGATCCACGTCCTCGATTCACACAATCGTACGGTGTTTGGAATTCTTTCTCGTCTCTAAATGAGGCGTAAGTGCTGGGTTTACGATCCGATGAGCAATTTATAAGGGATCATCGAGTTAAATTAAGTATCCGTAAAAGCGTCTAATCCATGCTGTCGATACCACGTCAAAAATTCGTCACAGTGTTTCAAATGGCACTTCTCTTCGTGAATTCAATAATGGAATGGAATTATAGAACTCGTTTGGAATTGGAACTGGTCCCAACATGTCGGTTGTTTACTCGCAGTTTTCAGTGAACGATAACGGTAAAAACTCGTTCCCGACTTGCGATTTCTTATTACGTTTTTTATTCAACTTAAATTTTATTTACAAACCTCTTAAAGTTTTCTACATTTCATCTACTAAGGGAATTTTATAGTAGATTTTTTTATGTTGTTTGGGTAGGGCACCCGTTTCGCTATTTGTTGTAGTACAAGAACACGTAAACCGGGAACTACATAAACACTTGTAAAATTTCCACTACTGTGGATAGCAACGTTCTCAGAGGCATACATTGCTCTATTCGTTTGAACTTTGTGCAAATAGCACGCAATAGTGTAACTTGTACGGTGGAATGTACTTCATGCATGGCAATCGGATATTGTACAGTGGCACAACAGTTCTATTTTGGTACAGAGATTTGCGTGTGTTATCGCTACGAGAGCTACCTGCGTCGTCATTGGGGTCGTGCCGTGCGGGCAACACCGGATTATTAAAACCATTGTTCCTGATTCAAAGTTCCTGATAACGATCAGTGCATATAAATAGGTACTAGAGTATTTGTTAGAGGTAGCGGGACTAAAGGGTTGTTTACAAACGAATTTAAACCCGCAGCAAATATTTTTAACCCTTCCAATTAAAATGCTGTAAGCATGATTCAGAGCACAGACCCTGTTGCACACGATATAAATAATGTATGTGTTGGAGCAGTCGCCAAGCGAATGTCGTGGTAGGTAGTCTTCTCATTTCCATGTCAAATGAAATACAACAATACTCGCAAATGTTACACATTTTCGCAACGCACCACAGCATTAAATACATTAGTGTACGTACTATGTACCGAATTGTGTAACTAAATATCAGTACCAGCGTCCATTACAAAATATTTGCTTATCCTATCACTCTGCCAGCTAAACAAACAAACAACAGGACTAGTGAAAATTTTTAGAAGTTTTTTTCTGAGATAAGATAGCGGAGAAATGCCGATAAGTATTGCGATAAGCCCACATAAAAAAGGAATATTTTAGTCGTTATCTGACTGAAATACTTTGCCCACTGATGCTAATACGCCGATCCCTGTTTCAAAAGTTCAATTTCTTGTTGGTTGTCGTATTTAGTAGCGATTCCTTGCCTTTGTTTCCTGTAATGACTCATCATTATGTCAATTTAGGTCTAATTTTATCTTGTAATAGTTACAAATTGTCAAGATAAATCCTATTTGTCGTCCCACTCGTTTGCAACCACGAGGCAAACTTATTTCGTAAGGCGAATCGCAACATCGCTTATTTTGCGTTTTCGAAACCATCCTGCGTCATTCATTCCTTTGGCCTTTGTACTTACGAGCACTGTCTTACGATATGAATGTAATAATAAACTGTTGGCAACTAAAAGTTGGACCAAGGTGAAGTTCTTTGGATATCAAAACATTGGCGATTGCAATTTTGAACTTCGATCTTTTCGGTGCTAACTTTTCCATGTCATAGGTACTAGAAATTATTTATGTCCAGATCTCCTTTTTGCGTAATTAATGTAATCCAAACGATTAATATTTATTCATGTGCAATAAATGAACAGCTAGTAAACCATGTACCTATTGCTCCCCATTAGTCCACACCTACTTGCAAAGACAAACGCGCGATTGTTCCGACTCTTGTGCAAGTTCCATTATGAAACGGAGCGTAAGGACCTGCGCGCGAAACCGTTTGCAAAAGCCTCTTACAAAACTAGGATTACTAAAGTTTAAGAACTTCGGCCCTCCGCCGCATATAAATCACTAGTAAGCTCCGAGCATTGTCTCTTTACCATGTTTACGTCACCTATCGAATACAGTTAACCAACGGTTAGCAATGCGCTACGTAGCCTCGCAGTTTGCAATGCTCTCTGGCTGGCTACATATCGCAAGCTGTTGCGTCGCTACAGAAACCTGGCTCGACTCGCCGCTAATGATTAACCGTCGCTCTAATTTTTTCTCGTATTAGTATTGCTACCTTCGGTCCAATGCGGGCGATTCAATACAGGAGCGCATTCATCCTGATTCGCACTTCCGACTTGCACAGAGGAGAGGAAGCGGTGGCAGAGCGAAACAATCGTCGATTCCGGTCGCGCGGCGGAAACCGCGTGAGCGCACGCGGATATGGCCTTACTCTTTTCATTTATCGGCCGATGTAGACCGCATCTGGCGGCGACAAACACGTACAGCTGCTCCCACCTCTGCTCACCATCGTCATTACCACAACCAGCGAGACCGGAGCGCTAGCACCTGTCGCCAGGTGTTCTTCTAGTACTAGTTTCATCACGGGATTCTTTACAATATCATGAGAATTCTTTTTGTGCAGTTGCATGTCATCGTTAGCGCGAAAGTTATCTTCGTAACTAATCGCGTGCAACTGTTTTCTTTTCTCCATATGTCATAATGACGATGATTACCCGTCCGCGATGTGGGAGCTTCAGCTTTTTACTGCGTTTCCCAACACTTGGAAAAGTCGGTTTAAAACGTAACAACGAGTTATGAAAGTGAGTACGCAAACGTGCCAGTGAGCTGGTTACCCGTCGATTCTTCTGTAATATCCTGCACGACAGAATTCCTAGTTTCAAATTAGATACATGTTACGTCTGTGGTTGCGACATTAGTTCGTTATGAACAGGGAGCTACGGGGCTGACTTTTTCGTAGTTCATGTCGAGCGTGACTACTGAATGGCCCTTAAAGATCAAGGGTAGAGATGGGAGCTAAAGGTTTTGCGAGGCGCGGCGCCGCACATGTGTCGTATCGACATCGGCGAAAGTATTTCGAAACGGACATGAAGAGTAGAGCACGGTTATATTGGGAAGGAGTCAATGAACGGAAGTGTTTCACGAGTGCCGGTGACATGCGGTCGCGCTATCGCGGCTTGCGTAAGGCGGGCCCACTGCTTGCCCAATCCAGCATACGCGGAACGCTGCTGTTATGCTAAATGGCTCGTGCCACTGCGGTCTGCTGGAGACGCAGGAATCTTGTTAGCGCATCTGTTGCAAGCCGCCCTGCGGTTTCGCTGATTGCTACTACTAGTCGGGTCGATGTCCGCTTTCTACGGCCCTCTTTCTCCGAGCAGTGCCGTGTGCGTCGTGCGATTGCAAAACGCTGCGGAGGTCGCGCTTTCTTCGTTCGCGACGGCGGAGAAATTGTTGCGACACGCCGCCGCCGCCGCGTACACCGACCCCGCGTTAGAAAGTCGAACACCGCTCACCGGATTTAACACTTATACGTAACGGGGTAATTGCAACGATTCGAGACGGAGAGTAAGTTTTCGAATACTTTTTGCAGACGCATTCTGACCGCTTTCTTTGTTGTGCAATTCACGGGTAATAGATGGGGTCGTCGAACGGTATCGCCAGTTTCGTAAACGACATCGCGCGCGTACGTTCGGGAAGCGAAGCCAACGTGCGCAATTGGTCAATTGCGAGTGGTATAGTGTTTGCGCAACGGGCTCCGTGCGCTCTGGAGTGGCGCCCGTTCCGCAGTCTGCGCGTTGCAACACGGGATTATTTCGGCGGCGCCGTTTGGACCGCCGCCCGGACTTGCAACATGCTGCCATATCGCAACGGCTCATAATCCGCACCATTGTGACACGCGGCCTGTGCGCGGACGCAGCGCAGGCTGCCTGCCAAATACGGCCTGCGGCGGGTTGCGCTACTCGATCTCCTTCGCGCGATGTCTCAGCGTGACGAGTGCTGACGAGCTGGCCACCAGCTCCTCCGCTGTCCATTAAACTATTGTCGCTACATTCGATTTAAAACTATAACAATTTTGCAACCGATGTTCACATTAGCGTTTTCGCAAGCGGCCCAGCAGCGCTCGGTTTCAAAACTGAGTTCGACTTGCGTTATCGCAGCTCCGATAAAGCGAACTGTGTCGCTGCCTGTGCGGTTTTGAGACCTAAATTCTAGAGCATGTGCGGCGCACCGTTCGTTATCATATCAAACGTTAGTAAAGTACTCTACTTTCTGAACTGAATTTGCAATCGTTTAATTAGGACGCTTCAAATGAATGTCAAGGGAATTTCGTAAAGTTTCGCCACGGTTAGATTCATCAGCCTCGTTTAGTTACTTGTAAATCTGACTTCATCTGGTTTAGTAGTCACCAAATTCATCATTCGGATTTGATGAAACATCCGTTGTGTGTTGCGCAATGAGAGCCGACATATAATTGGGCATCACGGGATGGTTTCCCAACCTATCCCGGCATCTCGGTGAGGCAAGCGCTTGCGACACCACGTGTCCCTACAATACGCGTTACGAAAACCTATGACTAACAACTGAACATAGGGCTCGGAAACGGTCGATATTAGTGCAGACTACGAATTACGCGTTGTTGACACGGCTATTAAAACCTTTCGCAACCGAGTTTAGAGTATCGTCGCACAAAGCGTTTCCTACGGTTGTGCAAGCGTTCGTCATGCAGCGATATAAAGTCGAGCAGGAAGTGCATGCGTGTATGCTGCATCTGCGATGGCTGCCATTGTTTATTACGAAACTGTCAGGGTTGAGTTGAGCAACGGCGGCAGTTGCGAAACTCCGGCGCATCCCGTTAATTGTGGGCGATCTCCCACACAACGCTCCATGCACGCCACAGATGCACTCGAACCTTGATTCAGAGCACTCCGACCGGTCCACCGACAATTACGACAAAGCGTTGCTGACATTTAACGCGACACTAAGCACCGATCTTATTGCACGATTTATTTTATAGCCTATATTCATTCTAGTCAACTTGACCAAGAAAAGGCGAGCGTTGCTCACTTACAGCGTGTAACATTAACGAAATAATATTAGTTAACATAGTTGCGAAGTTGTAAACGTGAGTCAATTTAGTAATGCGGTGTTTGAGTTTCGGGTACGTCACGACACGAATGTTTAGATGGGCTCAGGTTTAGGACGGCCCGGGACTGCGCTTGCGCTGCGTAACCCTCGTTGCGTAAAGCCGCTCGTTGTCCTTTCGCCGCTTGTCCCGCGTCCGAGACACCGCGAGAATCCTTCGAGGCCACCGCTCGGAACACGCTCGGAAATCCGGCCAACCTTCCGACCGCGTTACGACACCGTATAACTTATTTACACGTTGCGAAATTCGAATCGATTGCAACTGCAGACATCGCACTTTAGCCTTGCCGCTGTAGGGATTTAATTAGGATCAGTTGCGCAGTCGAGACCTAAAACGGATACGAGGACGCCCTCCGGATTCGGCCCCGCTCACTGATGGATTACAAAAAAGGGCCGGAGTGCAGTTGCAGGGTGACGTCACCAGTTTCGTCAACTAGTTCCCACAGTGGATGCGCGCGCGCAGACCGCGGGCGCACGTGCGGCGGCGCCACGCATCGGCTGTCCTCTGCTCCTCGCATTGTTATGTTAAACATGCAACTGCATACTACACGACCACTTCTAAACATACAGAGTTACAGTTGTATCAATGCTATTTCAGCAACTAATTCGCAAGCGTCAAAGCCCGCTCGCGTTATGTTTCACGCGATAGTTGCGACAGTCCTAACGAGAGCTAACCTTTAGTTTGAGCCAACCGTTCCATATTGTCACGATCCGATTATAAATTTAGATATCGTTATAAATTGACATCGTGTTTATCTTGTATCTCAAATTATCGCCACAACCGCATTGCGTTATTTACACGCAGATGGCCGTAGAGAACTTGAGAGTTGAGCCTACCCAGCGCAGCGGCTGTAAGGTTTCTATAAAGTCAGTCGTCAATTCCATCGGGTCTTGCGTCCGCAGACTATTTGTCAAACAGCTGAGACCGCAACTTGCGGGTTTTGTAACTGCGCTTAGAGCAAACTTGATATTTATTGCTTCTAGCTTTCGGAATACTCACGTGTAATGGAAACTTTACACGTTTCTTCACAAAGTAATATTATTTTATCAGGAGGCAACAGCGTTCTTAAGTTACGTCTAAAAATATCTCTATCCACTTTTTGTATTCATTTAGCTCACCGGTCCCCCTCCTGCGTATTATTAAAACGCTAAAAATATCCCGTGAGCATTAAATGCAAGTCGATTTTGTTGCATCGAACCGCCCACCGCGCACCTGCCTCGCCTTAACCTCCATAGGCTCGCCGTATTACTTAGACTTTTATTTCTTGCATTAAAATTAAATGTCCATTTTTACACGCAGCCGCAGCCGTTCGTTTATTTTGCCACTGCGGGTAAACGTCGACAGCAAACGATATAAATCAAGACAAACATGATTGCGTATAGTCGGCAGCTTAAGCAAACATTGGCGGGTTTAAAACTGTTCCCATGGAACCGCAGATCGAAAGTCCCGTTTACCGAGTGTCGCCAGATCCGAGCTAGTTTACATTCAATAATACATCGACTACAGTTTCGAGCTGTGCATTTATTGCATTTCGAAACGATGCGGCGGCTGTGAAACACGAGGTCGCGCACGGTGCGCCTAAAGTGATGAAACAAAACCTATTGCGTAACAGCTTTATGGTGCGCTATGTAATTATTTACATGACATTACTGTTGCATATGCGCCAGACGCGCCCATATTACGACATAAATCCCGACATATATATATCTCCCTTCAAGCGCTAATTAGTGGGATCCGCTAATAGATCCGCACAAAGCTTTGTGCACAAAGGGCTCCATTTACTCGTACATCACTGCCCGGCGCCCACGCCGAGCCCGCGTATATTATATGACCAAACGATACGCTCGCGATTTATATGGGTCAGCGGTCATTGCACGTCAAATGCAATGGACCTGACAATGTAGTGGGTGAAACGAGTCCATCCATTGCGAAATCGTCCGACATACCGATTCAATCAACGCATTTCTTTATTTACAATGTCTGAATATTTTCTCTTTTCTTTTCAGGACGACATTAAAGCTTGAGTCGTTAGAAGATGCAGTAGTCCTCGATGATCCCGAGGAAGATTTACTTCAAGATAAGCGTGGCTGTCCTGCGTACGTCTCCCCTGAGATCCTGAGGGCGCACCGCACCTACTCCGGCAGGGCTGCAGACATGTGGTCGCTAGGAGTCATCCTTTATACCATGCTCGTTGGAAGGTAAGCCTACAGTCTGCCTTATTCTCGTAATCTTTAAAAGACTATTTAGTAAACGGCTCGGACAAAGCGCTGAACTTGTTTAGAATATAAATTGCTCTATTAACTCCCCGGAATTAGGTTAGCGAGCGTTTATTCGCGCATTAATTATTGTAGAGGGGTGGGGTGGGCGTCTTCACCTGTAGCGTGGGACTTACCGTTTCTGGAGATCGCACCCTCGTGCAGCTCGGCGACCGTTGGCGACGGGGGATGATCACCTGTCGGCCGTTACGCGCCAACGGCCGCCATTATATCACCCACATATAAACGAGCCTCGTGAAATCTTCGCCGCACCTGCCTCGGTCATGTGGCGAAGACGTTGCAGCCCGAATAAAGAAAGCCTCCATTATTGCACCTGCCGTTTGCGAGCCTTCCTTTTTTACCTTTTTTGGTCCCTCGCACCCGTAATTTATATTCGAAATCGGGATTTCGCTGCAATCGGCCGCATCACCTGTCGCCGGAAGGGTTCCAGATACCTGGCTTTTTGTTTTTGGGCCCGCATCTGCCCCTTGAATGACAATCGGATCATTAATTGGACCGAGTTTTGTAAAAAATAACAATTTGTAGAGCCCTAGCCTAATGGCGATGTTAATGAGCCTATTCGTTTGAAATACGATAAGGACTGCTTTTTGCCCTCGTGCTGCACCATTTGCAAAGGACGCTGGTTTTTGTTTTTATGATTTTGAAACAACCTGATTGATTTTAATCTCGCCCGGCTTAGATAAAGTTTGAAAGCGTTGATAAGAATCACAAATTAATTTGCTGTCTCTATTGTCCTCAGGTATCCGTTTAACGACAGCGAGCACGCGTCATTGTTCGCGAAGATCTCCCGCGGTTACTTCGTGGTGCCGGAGTGCTTGTCGTCGCGCGGCAAGTGCCTGATCCGGTCGCTACTGCGTCGGGAGGCTGGGGAGCGGTTATCAGCGCGTGACGTGTTGCGGCACCCTTGGCTGGCCAGCGATCCTCGGCAAGACCTGCCCCCGCGCGCCGCTGCCGCGCTTGACCGTCGCGTGCCAGATTTAGATCTGCGCGACGACGACTGCCTCTAATCACCCCACACCTCCGGTCGAGTCAAACCACACCCGAGTGTAATTTCCACCCGGCGCTGGCGTCGGGCTCTCAGTCGCGTTGTCTTCAGCGAGTGGTCAAACTTCTGGACATCCACAGAGCAGCTTTAAACATCGTCTCCGCTGCATTAATCGTGAAATTGATACACGTCCAAAGGTTGAAGGGTTGAGCCACTACACGCGTGTCAGGCAGCCTCAATGTGATTTCAGTTTATTTATGAATTTACTTATAAGTTGCTCCGGCCTAGTTGTCGGGTGCGCCAAGCGCCCGATTGAAGAGGTCTGGGGGCTAGTGATAGGATCCTCCGGGATCGAACGGCGGGCGGCTGGTCCGTACCGCTGCCAATCCTAATTTATGAAGTAGAAGCTCGAACTTTGCAACGATAAGAATCGCATAATACGCAAATCCGCAGCGTATCACACTTACTATGGAATTCGCAGTTTTATGCGGCTTTTATTGGCAATATTCGTTTCAGCTTTTACGAGCTGTGGTAATAGTCGTAACGTTCGTAATGACACAATAAGTGAGACTGATATCGCGTTCGTGTGATCCGACGGAGACGATTTGCGATCCATCTAGGACTGCGGCCGCGGCCGGCTGGCGGTACTGTTATAGAGGAAACACTAATTCGTCTTTCGATACTTAGTAGTACTACAAGTTACAAGAACTTGAAAATACAAGATTTTATGCACATTTATCGTGAAACGTCCTCTCTACCGCCAGCCGGCCGCATTCGCAGTTAAATTATTTATACATAAAGCATTCTGTTAACTATTACGTTAATTCCTCTAAGCCTAATGTAATCATATCAATTTCACATCAATATAGATGGGTATATTGCATTGAAGTTGTTGCTGTAGTTTTAGGTAAATTACCTATGTATATTTTGTATTTATATAAAATTAAAGTTTATCGTGTAATTGTGATCTCCACCGATGTTATTTAGCGATATTGATTGCCATTATGTTGTTACGCAAACAAGTGAGAATTCTTTTGTTGCACAACGATCGGTTGCTTCCATCATTATAGTTATTTTGATATATTATTTGGTTATTAAATCGTAATTATTTGGCAAATTGACATGCAGAATTATAAATTGTTATTAAATCAACCAAAATTATGTTATAAATAGTTACGCATCACCATGTACCGAATACGGTCGTAGAATTTGGTCTGTGCCATTTATTTAATTTAAAATAATATTAATTTATTGTTGTTGTAAATGTCATTTGTTGTATGGCGGCACTCTTCTTTCTAAACCTAAATTATTTCCCCATTTGGTACTTGGTGTTGAGTTTTATTTTGATTTTGTATTATTTGAGATCAACTTCCTTTTAGTTTTATTAAATCAAAATTTGTTTCAAATCGAAAATCAGTAATGTTACCATTTGATTAAATTTTTACTCGAAGTACTATCATTTTCACGACTTTTTTACTTTTGGTTTTCTGTTCAATGTTACATGCATTCGAGATGTTACGTTGAATTAGTCAAGTCTTTCGAGCGAAAGCGTTGTACAATAGTAGTTTATATAAAAAAATACTTTTACTACTTTAATTTATACAAACTGTAAATAGAGCTAAGATATCATAAGGGTTATCAAAAAATGAAAGAATGATAGAGGGAATAAATAATTGGAAAAATTATACACTACACTTTCATTGAACAATTCTATCCTAAACCCACCCTACGTAAAAATACTCATATTTGTAGGTATTCAGAACACTCAGATTACAAGTATCATAAAAAACTGTGGATGACTAGTGCAGCAGTAAATTAAGTAAGTAAATCAAATAAATAGATTATTTACGAATAAGAAGAAATATTTCGCCTGGATAATAAAGAGAAAATCTGAGAAAAGATGTTTTTGAAATCTCAAGTTTTCCTTAAATTTTATCGTTGTTTGAAAAAATAATCTTTTCTTTTGTTCAGTAACATAAAAATACAGTGAGTTAACTTTTTAATTTTTTTCGATAGCGGCAGCATTTAAAAAAAAAACATTATTTTCTTTTCATGTTGGATGCCCTGTCACAGAATAGTGGATGAACTGGTGGTGCACGGGTCGCGTAGTACGAGTACTACTGCCTAAAGAGTAGTAAAGAGCGTCGGTGTGGTCTAGTGGCTAGGGCCGCTGCCTCCCGTTCGGGAGACGCGGGTTCGATCCCCACCACATACCAAGCGTTTTCGAATTTCGAGTTTATGCACGACATTTATTCGACGCTCTTACGGTGAAGGAATACATCGTGATGAAACCTGCACACTCCTGTGAAGAAATTCAAAGGTTGTGCAGGTATCCTTAAAAGAACGGAATCCAAAATACAAAGAGTTCAGAACTCTTGTATTAGATTTATATATACAGTTCCTCCGCGTTCTCACATCTCTCCTTTCCTTAATAAACAGACGAACTCTGAAACTTAACTCTCTCATCTTCAACATAAGAAAAACATCTACACCTCTATATCTTGCTAATAAATTACGCTGGAACGACAGAAATGATGGGGGTAGAGTATCCCGTTTCCCGTCTATCGATATGCCACGGCCTCGCTTGAAACTGTTTCGAGGCAGCTTTTCTTTTGCTGCCTCAAAATGTTGGAATGATTTACCTCCTCCTATTAAAACGATTAAATCGCAATATACATTTAGGCAAAAGTGTAGGCTGTGGTTGCTTGATAAACAAAAAGCAGAGAGCAATTGGGTGGGGTAATATTGCAATTGTCGTGGTCGTGATACCCTATGTCTGTATGTGTGTAATGTACGGTGACATATATAGATAGTACTCTTATTTTATGTTTTTTATTTTTTGTTCTATTTAATTTAATATAGACTTCAAGACGTATGTCTGGAGCTGAAGGGATTAACTGCGTGGAGCATTTTCCAGTGTAGCGAAGATGGGGAGATTCTGAAAAGCAGCAATCATGCTGAGACTCTTGCCCTTTTATCAGCAATTTGTACTACTTATTTGTTACGTAGCATTACTTGATACTTGATGTATTATTGATAAATAAAGCGCTTACTTATTTTTATTTATTTTATAAAGCCGACCAACCCACACTGGGCCAGCCTAAAGCTGTTGATGACTACCCCCTCTCGCAGTAAATTTATGATCAAAGTGGTATGGATTCTCTTTAGATTGTTAGATTTATTTATAGGGATATTACTTACCAAAAGGCATTCAGTCAATTTATAGTCAAGTGTGTCTCTGGTGGGACCACGAATTTTTTTTTGTCTACCGGTGGGACAAAGAAGTGGGACCACGGATCTGGCGTGGTATTTTCTAGTAATAGGCTAGTCATATGTTACATTCGAAATAGACATAATTACGGTAAACTTGCTCTTTTGGTATGTTGTTTGGGTCCACCTAAATAGTACTTATCCAGATTTGCAGCAGTCTGGAATTCTCGCGCGCTGAGTAGTTGCTGAAAAACCATCAAAAACGACATTGGAAGGCTCTGACGACAAAAGTCACTACTACTTTTTTAAAGTGTACAAAATTCCTGACAGTTTGAGCCCTTATTCAATGGTGTAGGTCTAATAGGTCACAAATTAACAATTTTCCAACATTTTGGGGAAAATAATGAATATTGGGAACCCTGTATCGTGTGACCTATTAGACCTACACAATTGAATTAGGGCTCAAACTGTCAGGAATTTTGTACACTTTAAAAAAGGATTAGTGACGTTTATCGTCAGAGCCTTCCAATGTCGTTTTTCGTGGTTTTTCAGCAACTACTCAGCGCGCGAGAATTTCAGACTGCTGCAAATCTGGATAAATACTATCCAGGTGGACCCAAACAACATACCAAAAGAGCAAGTTTACCGCAATTATGTCTATTTCAGCCTTTTTATTTGTACGATATGACTGGCCTATAAGAGTAATGAAATGAACTTTATATGTAGTAGGGGTATCGTGGGGCCGCAGTGAAACCAACAGGATAATGATTTGCTGTTTATCTTTGATCGCGTAAACTAAATTAGATCTTAATATAAATAGCAATTAACTCAGATAATTTGTTGTTTTAATAAAAAAATGAGAAGCTACCTTAAGACATGAACAGGTTGCACTGGTTAGGTTGTTATTATTTTGTAATTTTTGTACTTTATGTCATTTTTGGATTATGCATGTTCTGCATGTTTTATTCAAAAACGTTTTGCATGATATAACAAGAGCTTGCATCATATCAGATACATAAATTATCATAATGAGTTATTTTATATTAATTAACGAATCTTTTCAAGGTCGAATACCTACAATGATAAACCAGATCTGATTCTCAAGTATATATTTCTAATTACAATATTTTACAAAATTAACTATAACTGCTGATATCACCCGTACTGTAGGAATTTAAATTAAACAGATCAAAAATAATTTAATGCGTACATGAGCCAGATTTATTGTTTTTTTTAATGAATTAGGCTTTATTAAAATCTCTCAGATTTATTTTTAAAGTACCTAAAAATGTAGTCAATGAAATTACAAAAAACTCACTAACTTGACATAGAACTTGATTTGTCAACACGTTATAAATAAATTGGACAACATTGTTGCTACCAGTATTAAATACAAGTATAATTTACAACGTTAGGTTGGTTAGGAGTGATTGCTGAGCGCATCAAAACCTCATATTTGTAATAGTAGTAATAAATTCTTCCGCTATCTTAACCGCATTGTAGTCGTTGAGAAACATCGGTGACCAGGGAGAAATAAACACGATACTGACATTTGAAAATAATAATGAAATAAGTATAAATAACTCATCAGGGTAGGGTCTCTTTTTCAGGGTAGGCTCGAGCCCCTCGGTGGGGACGCATAATGAGCTGTTGATGAACTCATTTAGAAGTATTAGAGCTTCCAGCGTCATTTCAGTATCTTGTGAACTAAAAAAAACTGTGGAGGAATCCGAAAATATTTACAGTGAAATTTACATCGTTTTGTTCCCGCCGTGTGGTGATAGTACCCGTCAAACTGAACAACTTTTCACGAAAAAAAAAATTCCTGTGACAAAAAAATTTTTGGTCTCAAATTATTTGAGTATGTACTAAGTACAAAAAACAATTAGTTTAAAAATTATTTCTCTTGGTCACTCGTGTTTTATTCCACTACAACTGCAGCGTTCCTTCGCCACCAAAATATCGAGCTTTTATAAGTAAAAAGTGCGAGACGGCTCGATAACTACACTATCTATACAACGTGTCAGTCAATAACGCAAAACCCCTCATTGTTGTTGTTCAGTCTAAGAAACTGAACCATTTTCTTCTAGAAAAAATGTCATAAAAATTTTAATTCAATCATGCAAACTGAAATAGGGCATTTGACGTTTTTTTATTTTATAAATCTAAACTAGTTAGTTTCTGCTATCGAACACTAAAATATCTTTAAATTGACCGAGTTATAAAGGTTTGAAATTCAAGATTACACAAAGAGGCACATACTAGCTTGTGACGTCACAAGCCAGTAACATCTCCATACTTTTTTTCTTCGCAAATCGTCTATATTTTTAAATTAATTCATAAAATATGGTAAATTTAGGAACAGTTTAAGAACCCTTGAATCAACATGTATGAAAAACAGGTCTGCGTTATTAACCAAACACGTATAGACACAGGGAACAGCTCCTCCAGGCCCTGTGCCGGCTGCTAGTTGAGGCTCTCGGCCATGCTGGGCCCGTTGGCCATGGCGTAGGCGGCCATGCGGCGCTCCAGCTCGGGCCGGAAGTGGCGGATGAGGCCCTGCACCGGCCACGCCGCGCCGTCGCCCAGCGCGCAAATCGTGTGCCCTGGAACGGTGAACACGTGTGTCAATGCAAATCAAATAAATAAACATGTTGACGGCTCCGTAGCCCAGGTGGTAGTGTATCTGCCTCCGACGCACAGGGTCGCGGGTTCGAATCCCGCCCAGGGCAAACATTTGTGTGATGAGCACTTGTGTTTGCCTTGTGTCTGGTTGTTGTTTATCTAGTTTATTAAGTAATGTATATCAGCTGTCTGGTACCCATAGTACAAGCTCTGCTTAGTTAGGGATCAGATGGCCATGTGTAAAGATGTCCCCTCATATTTATTTATTTAATATATTTATTTATGTAGGGACATCTCACACACAGCCATCAATTTGAATGTTCACGGCACTATAAATCATCAACAGCTCATATACGTCCCCACCGAGGGGCTCGAGCCTACGATGAATTAGGGCGATTAGGCCTTAGCCGACCACGCTGGCCCAGTGCGGGTTGGTCGACTTCACACACAACCTTTGAATTTATTCGCAGGAGTGTGCAGGTCATCACGATGTTTTCCTTCACCGTAAGAGCGTCGAATAAACGTACTATATATGAATTCACGGGCCGTTGATGTTGATGATATGAATTCAAAAACACATTGGTAAGTGGCGGGGATCGAACCCGTGTCTCCCAGACGGGAGGCAGCGGCCCTAACCACTAGACCACCGACGGCACTATAAATCATGAAAAAAAATATCCTATCAATAATGTTTTCATCTGTACAACTATCAAAGAATAACGTTGTACCAAAAACAAAAAAATACTAACTATAACGGCACTCCTTTACGTCACTAAACTTCAAAATATTTTTAATTTTGTTATTGAGTTCAATAATAAAAAATGTTACGCAAGAAATAAAACGAATATTGTAAAATTATTTGAAAAATCGTAAAAAATAATAACTTTTTAACGCAAAGAATTAATAGTTATTAGTTAACGCAATAATTAAACGTAACAGGATATCATATTAAGAAATATATTTCGTCATTGCAACTACCGCATTCCATGCAGTTATTTATAGTAATAAAGACGATTAAATCAAGAAGACTTCAAAATCAATATTATGTAACCGACAAAAGGTTGGAGACAAGATTTAATCACAACGTTTGTCACTGGACAGGATTGAAGTCAACACTTTCATTTGTGATTAATGTGTAAAAGAAAAGTATTTTATTTTAAGAGGATAGAACGAAGGAATAAATAACATAAGGAAACATTTAAATTTTGGATACAAAATACAAAGGAGAAATGGTAGCTTACCTTCAATCTGTTTGGAAAGCTCCCACAACATGTCGATCTCTTTTGGCGAAGCGTTACCTTCCACCATTCTAAAAAAAAAAGAAATCGTATTATATAATGTACTAATTTTAAACTTCTTTTTAAATGCTCAAGCACATTTTGTCCACTATTTGTAGATATTGTATTTAGTCACGAACTGCCCTGTACTTGTTCACCAACTGTCCTACTAACCCTGAATTTGTTCACCAACTTCCCCAAATGTGTTAACCAACTGCCCTGAATTTGTTCACCTACAGCCCCGAATTCATTCATTAATTGCTCTAAATTTGTTCACTAACTGCCCCGAATTCGTTTACCAACTGCTCTGAGTTCATTCACGAACTGCCCCAATGTTCATCAACTGACCTGTAAACAATATTGTTCATCCAGCCGACGCCCTCGCGGCAAGGCGTGCATTGCCCGCACGACTCATGTTTGTAGAACATGAGGAGTCGCGCGATCGCCTTCACGATGTCGGTCGAATTGTTCATCACGATGATCGCTGCCGTGCCGAATGATGAGTTGGCTGCCACTAACGCGTCGTAGTCCATTAGAACTGTGTCGCATACGCTGTGGAGGAAAATAAAGTTTATAAAGTTTAAGTGGTGAAGGAAGGACAGGCATCTTTAAAAGTAAATATGAGTATAGAGTGAGACGGTACTGAGTGGCGCAAGCAGTGGTCAAATCGGCTTCTTTTCATTAAACAGTAAGTTACATGGCCAATAGAGAATATGCATAAAAAAATATATATTTTTTCATAGTTCATCTGAAAGTATACAAAAATAGAATACTGACAGTCAAAACAGAATCGAAATTGAACGAGCAACAAACTAGATACAACATTGTTAATCAAATATATCTGTCCCTCTTTTCATCATCAACGAAAACAAAATTTTCTATGGCGGATGTATGGCCCGCGTGACCAATGACGTCATGTCGGACCCCTCTGTCTAACCATCAACTTTGAAGCCTTATAATTTTGTTTCTGAGCAAGATATCTTGCAAGATATCTCAGAATGATGAAAAGATGCTCAGAAACAAAATTATAAGGCTTCAAAGTTGATGGTTAGACAGAGGGGTCCCAAATATTTTTATGTGTTTATCTGGAACTTGAAATATTTCGATTAATGAATATAAAAAAAAATGTGCATATTCCCTATTGGGATTAAGGGTGAAATAGTTCTTATCTATAGATCAGGTCACCCGTCTGCGCTCCTCGCAGATGTCCCCCTCATACATACAACAAAAACAAGGCATTCACACCATGCTAATATGGTTTCTCTACTTTAAAAAAACTACTTACTACTACTAGTACTTACTTACTTTAAATGGCTTTATTTTAAGTAAGATTTAACAAAATCATCTTTCGACATCAAAGCTATATAGTTGAAGGACAAAAGAAGTTTGTCCCAGGGGGCCGATTCACGAAGCTACAAGTTACAAATTACAAGTACAATTTGATGTACATTGCGTAGACAATGAGATAAAACGATAAGGGCTTACAGTTAAGGTGAATTGGCTACGCAATGAACATCAAATTGTAACTTGTTACTAGTAAATTGTTGCTTCGTGAAACGGGGCCCTGTTGGAAGTATGTTCTCTACAAGAGTACGCGAAAAGAACGGCCAGAAGAAACTCCACAGAACTCATATCTTTTGTACTTATCTTCTTTTTAAATAAAATATTGTCTACAAAAAGTCAATACACATTTTTAATGTTTCCTGTGCCATGCTGGACCATCTGAACACCAAGCATAAATAATCATGTAACTTTTTTAGTTTGTTCTTGACATAAGAAGAATTTTTGATTTGTAATAATAATGTATAAAATTTGCAGCATGTTCAGTTTATACAAATAATTCAGGACAATCTATTTCCTAGATAGCATATTTTTTTAGTAATTCAATTAAGTTGAAACAAATGTCAGATGGCTATACAAACTGAGCATTATACTCATTGTCACCAAAACAAATAAACTATGAAAAATAACTTACTGTTTCGGCATTAAAGGTGTTGACGACCCTCCAGGGATGATAGCCAACAGGTTATCCCAGCCTCCGATGACGTCACCAGCGTGCCTCTGGATCAGCTCTTTGAGGGGCACACTCATCTCCTCTTCAACAGTACAGGGAGTGTTCACGTGTCCCGAGATGTTGTAAAGCTTGGTGCCGGAGTTACGCGGCCGGCCAAACGAAGAGAACCACTTGCCGCCGCGACGCATGATCGTCTGCAATGTTTTGTTGGATGGATTGATTGACATCTCCACAGATAAATAATTGATAACTATGTGGGGACATCTAGTAAATGGTCGTCTGATCCTAAGTAGACTAGACAGCTTGTGCTATAGGAATTTTTGAACTTTCAATTTGATTAAAGTCAAAGTCAAAATCATTTATTTCCATAGGATGTTATTACATCACTTAGATGTTCACTAACACAATGGCGGAATCTGTGGAGAAGAGCACCATTATGATTTGAAAGGAAGGGATCGGCCAAAAATGTCCTGATGGCCACTGCAACTCAAGAAGATCTATTGTAGGCAACTTATAATTACCTAAAAAGACAAACACAAGGTAAACAGAAGTGCTCATCAATCACACAATGTTTTTCCAGACAGGTTGCAAATTATAGAACAGAACAGAACACAATTATAGAACTAAGATTATTTTCGTTTGCAGAACGATCTGTCACATACCGAGTATAAACCTTATTGAAATTATCGATAACTAGGAAATTGAATGAAAAATGGTAAACCACTTTCTTGGTCGACCTTGCATGATGATACTTTGAGAAGTTATAAATTATTAACATATACTTTACTCACAGGTGCAACAGATATGGATTCCACATTGTTGACAGTGGTGGGGCATCCAAAGAGGCCGATATCAGCAGGGAAAGGCGGCTTGAGGCGCGGTTTGCCCTGCTTGCCTTCGATGGACTCTATGAGTGCAGTCTCCTCGCCACAGATATATGCGCCAGCACCGCGGTGCACAAACACGTCGAAATCGTAACCGGAACAGCAAGCATTCTTGCCAATGAACCCGGCTTGGTATGCCTGCAGAATTATATCTTATATATTGATTGTTATTGCGCAATGGAAAACCACTTAGTTTTGGTTTTTAACTCTTTAGTTTGGCTAATGGCTTTTATGATGCTGAAAGACTTGATAAGTCTTTCCATTTTTTCCCCACATATTTATTTAAATTATTGATTTGTTTTTAGTTGTACATGGATTGAATAGTTGTAAGATATTCCTTGCTACTTATAGGTATGCAGTGCTACAGTGTTGGGCATATTTAAGCTATTATTTTGAAAACATATTTAGATTGCCCTGCTACAATGTTACAAGGCCAAACTATAACAAAGAAAGACAGGCACTATCTGTTAATTTACAAAAAGAAGTTATTAAATTATTGTTTGTAATAATAAGTAATGCAAATATTCTAATGATAATGTAGGCCTGTTGTGTTGTTTTTTCTGGTAATGTTCTTTTTGTTGTTCTTGTGTAATTAATTAGGAAAATGTAAACACAAACACTTCTTACCTCACAAATGGCAACTTGTAAGTTGCTGGCTTCATTATAGAACTCTCCTCTGATATATATGTATGCTGCACGAGCTCCGATAGCCATTCCAGCAATGAGGCAGCCTTCAATCAGCTTATGAGGGTCGTGTCGCATGATCTCACGGTCCTTGCAAGTGCCAGGCTCGCCCTCGTCAGCATTCACTACGAGGTACTTAGGTCGGCCATCTGATGGCTTGTTCATGAACGACCATTTCATGCCAGTCGGGAAACCAGCACCGCCACGTCCTCGAAGGCCAGATTCTTTCATCTGATCTGAAAGTATATACAGTGTGAACTTTCTATAGTAAAATTAAGGAAGTGTGTTTGGTATTTCAACCCAAACTTATCACAAAACACTTGAGAGATCTCGCCAAACTTCGATTCGCGTCGCAGTAGCAAAATATAGGTAAAAGCGACAACGCGCATTGCGCGAAGCAACTTTAGAGCCGACTAGAAGTTTAGCGCGATCTGTACCTGCAATGAAATGAAATTGCAAACAACAAAGGACCATTAAGTAAACATAAGCTGTATTGCTTACATTAATGCATTAAAGTTATAAGCTTACTGATGATCCAATCCGATCCCTTAAGTAAGATATTCCTGGTCAAGTGCCAATCGCCACGGCACATTGCACCCTGTAGCCTCCAGTCGTGTCTTCCATAGAGGTTGGTAAAAATACGGTCAGCGTCAGCCAGCGGGCCATAGTGGCTCTTCGTCGGAGGGGCCTGCGTTTGCTGGTACCGCACCGATTTATTGCTCACACTCACCAAGGGCCCAAGAAGGCCTGAAAACGTCAAAAATTATGTAAGCAAACTGCGCATCAAACAACATCTTGTATTGTGTTTAACCTCAGTATGCCTGATGTGTACTAATTTGTATATTGACTAGAAATACTTTGTAAATGAATTAACACGTCAATCCTCACCCAAACGCGAATCTGTGCGCTGAACAACCCTTGCCAGAGTTCCAGCCATTTTTCTCGAATTTCCAATCCAATCCAACCAACCAAATGTCAAATACTGAGTTGCCATTTGTAAGCTATAACGTTACCCATACGGGGAAGATAATTATTATGGGGAAAACTGTCTCAATGGGGAAGTTTTCTATGAAACAAAATCATTATTATATATAATCTGAAATCGATTAAAGCACCCGTAATCGCGTACCAAATTACTGTCAGTAGGCAAAACTCATACGTTTTTTTGCTTTTCTGATCGCTGACAGTGTTGAAAGTCTGATTCGGAATGCGCCCTGAATAACATACAGTACAGCAGTTTACCTATATACATACTAGCAGTCCGCCCGCAGCTACGCTAAGATTTTACTTTGAGAATAAGACTTTTTCAAATATTACTACTATGTACTACTAAGATTTTACTTTGAGAATAAGACTTTTTCAAATATTCTTATATGTTAATCTAGGGTACTTACAAACTATCTCTATTTCAAATTTCATCCCAATCCATAGTTTTTGCGTGAAATCGTAACAAACATCCATCCATATTTACAAACTTTCACGTTTATAATATTACTAGCGGTCCGCCCGTGGCTACGCCTGCGTAATGTATGATTTCCCGTGGGATTAGGACTTCTTTCCGTAAAAAATCCCTTGTGTTAATCCAGGTTACAAACTATCTCCATTCCAAATTTCATTAAAATCCGTTGAGTACTTTAAGCGTGAAGGCGAAATAAACATCTAAACACCCACACATCCATAAATCCAAACATCCTAATATTAATACATCCAAACTTCCAAACATCTTAACATTCAAACATCTAAAACGTCCAAACATCCAAATATATTTTCACATTTATAATATTAGTGTGAAGTGTAATAGTGCCATCAAGTGCCTAAATACAAAGTTTTATTATGGTGTCATCTTCGATAATAACGAACTTCCATACAAACTTTCATCCCCTATTTCAACCCCCCCCCCCCAAGCCTTTTTATCGCAATAAAAGGTAGCATGTGTTCTTCCTTTCCCAAGCTCTAGTCTATCTCTGTACTAAATTTCATCAAAATCGGTTCATTGGTTTAGGCGTGAAAGCGTAACAGACAGACAGAGGTGCTTTCGCATTTATAATATTATAATAGTAATGAAGGATAAGGAAGTAAGGATAGTAAGGATGATGAGCAAGTTTAGAGGTGCTTATTACAATATAAATATGCTACTCGTATAGTTATTTTGCTATGGGCATGCATGAGTATCTTGTCATACTCTCATCTCTTCTTGTTCTCTTGTTGTTTCTATATTATGTACTGATTCCTCATTTTAGTAAGAAACAGCTATAAAATACACGCTTTTAAAGAACATCAAACTAAAAAGTGAAAAATAATTCTTAATATAAGCTGAAAACAATAATGAACGAAAAATACTAGTATTATTGTGAAAAAAAAAAGCGTGGGTTGCTCGATATAGGTACGAAAAATATGGCACAAAGCACCCCACGCTTTTTTATAATAATACTAGTATTGTCACCGGTTCTTGATAAGTGTACAAAGTTTCAATTAAATCTGTCCGTCCAAAGTGGGTCAAAATCCAGTCCAAACAAACGAGTCGGTTACATACAAGCATACAAACATACATACAAACATACAGATGAAGCTAATAAAAGCGTGTTAAAATACCCTTACATATGGGAAAAATAGCTTTTCTTTCTAGCAATACTCAATGGAATCCGGTCCATTTTAAGCAGCAAACAAAAGTAATATTTTTAAGGGTTGTCAAAAGAAATCTTAATTTTAAAACTGCGTGGAAAGGACTTCTTAATGCGTTCATAAATAAACACCGCCTTTGATTGACAAAAATAACTATTTTTTATTTCATTTTTAACTTTTGTAATTGCTTTTTATACATTTAAAATTATTCAGTAATGTTTAAAAGTCATATAAATATAAATTTTAAATTAATTAGTGACATATATAGGGATAGGGATAGACGATAGTATTCGGTACAAACTAGAATTATTTTTATTAAATTTTGGTTTCTGTAGACTTCTTATGTTACGAACGTTGTTGACAACATCCGTAACAAACAGCTGACTTTGGCGTATGATTCAAATGATTCTGAAATAAAAATGGTTCTGTCTATTTTTTTAGTTGATAAATCGTAAAAATATAAATTTACTCATAACACCATGTTTTGCATCATTATATTATTGTAAGGTAATAATAATTACACTCTAACCAACCTTTGTGCTATTTTACTGAGGAAAATCTGTACCTTACCTACTATTCACATGTACATGGTAATAAAAAAAAGACAAAGGTCGGACGACAGTATTGGACAGTATCTTATCTAAGTCATTCTAAACACATTACGTACGATCCAGAGTGCACATCATATAAGTTGGACGAAAATGGCAGCAGTAATTCCAACCGTGTCTAAACTTTCCAATAGGATTATAAGGATTTTGGGTTGCAATCCTGGACCTATGACCTTGCAAGGTACCAATACCTACCTTATTGGTACTGGTAAGAAGTGAGTAAATAAAACAAACAAAATATTTAAACTGATTATTATTATTATTATTATCTGCATTATTATTTCACCAATGAAGTTATTTAGGTTTCTTTTTACATCATAGAAGTTTCTAGAGCATTGCGCAAATGCAACCATTTAATTCTTAAATCATATTACATTATCTTATTAAGCTCAATATGTTATTTTGCTTTAGTAAAAATAATTCCTATACTAATGTTAAACGTTACCCGTGAGGTAATAAAATGTGGAAATGGGATGTCGCCTGTTGCGCTCTCTGTGCACACGCGGCAGTCCCTCCCTAGCGCACCAATGATTTATGGCATCACGGGCAGCGAGTCTTTAACATTAGTATAAATTGTTTACAAATATTTGTACAAGTTACTGCAAAAACTAGAAATTGGTTGGTAGCTTGAGCTAATCTTTTTTGTTATGCCTTTGGTTAATGTGATTAGGGTTTGTGAAATCATTTGGGGACTTCATAATTCACACTACATGATGAGAATGCTGACAATAATTACCAAGGCATTTTTTATTTCAGTCGTATTCTTCTCGACACTGGTGATAAAGATATAAATGATTACCAGAAGCATTTGGCTGAAGTGGTTGAGTCCGAGCAAGTGAACATTGAACATATTGTGGTGACTCATTGGCATCATGACCACATTGGTGGTATTGAGAATTTATATGGAAGAATTGCTGGTATACAACAGTTTGTTTAATTCTTACAATACCATACAATAAAAATATTATTTGGTAGCAATTTCTTTCAGGCAAGCTTTGGGTAAGAAAATCAATAAAGATCTTCTTAACTTGTAACTGGATAGCTGGAACTTGCCTTTAGATTTGTGGTGTAATATTATTCTATATTCACTTACAATTTAACACAGACTGTTCATAAATAAGCTTTAAGATTCTTCTATATTCCACTACTGCAGCACTGCAGCAGTGCTTTTGTGTGGTTTAATAAATAAAACCACTTCTGAACTGATAATAAGAAATATCAAAATTAATATTACTATAATAAACAATTTATTATAGCTAATCCAATGATATGGAAACACAAGCGAAGTACGGAAGATGATGCCGACACCCAGTTGCCTCAAAACATACCTCTAAACTGGGTATCAGATGGGCAGGAAATACAGGTTAAAAAAATAATTACTTACCTACTAATAATAGTTTTAAGTAATTATATCCACGATTCTTACATCTTGCTGGTAATTTAGCTGTACCTATTGCCTTGTCTACAGCAAGTTTATTGAACAAGTTTCTTCCACACTACACACCTTTTCCTTAAGTAATTTGAGTTTTTTAGGTTGAAGGGGCCACAGTGAAAATCCATCACACTCCTGGCCATACAACTGACCATATTGTATTGTCATTGTTGGAGGAAAACATACTATTTAGTGGCGACTGTATATTAGGAGAAGGCACAGCTGTATTCGAGGACTTGTACACTTACATGGAAAGTCTGAAAAAAATATTGAAGTTGAAGCCCGATGTAATCTACCCTGGTCACGGTAATGTTGTGAAGGTAAGTGTACATAAAATGCATTAATAATACCTACCTACCACAGAATCAGTGAAATGGCCAAAATTAGAACTATGACTGGAAATGTCAACTTACAGAAGAGGTTGTGATTGACTGAAATGCAATTTTGTATTACTACTAGCGCTGCCGTTGATTTCACAGATAAGTTGGTAGGACTGTACATTGCCAGCTGGTTGTGAGACCTGTACCAGTCAGTACTATCGGCTCCGTATCTTAGTTGGTGGTACGCCTGCCTTCGAAATTCATGGTCGCGGGTTCGAATTCTGCTCAGGGCCATTGTGTAATGACCACTTGTGTTTGCCTATTTTTGTCTGGATGTTTATAAAGAATTTATGATATTCGTATGTAGTATGATAGCTATCTGATTCTCATAATTCAAGGCACGAAGCAGGTGCAATCTGGTCTCAAATAAGAGACCAGAGTAATGAAGATATTGTCTGTAAATGACGTCATTCACCACCACCATTCTTCACTTTTTACCGAGTAATTATTTTTCCAGAAAATTTCTCTCAATCTATTTGAAAATAATAAATGATGGAAAATAATATGTCTATTTAATCTCATAAGATAGAAAAAGGGATGTTTCTTTTTGATTGTACGAATCAGTACAAATATTATTGATTAGGTATGAATTTCATATTAACATTGTTTCATAGATTTTTGTTATTTTTAAGTAATACGTCCAATATACAAACAGAGGTGAACAGAGCCTTAGTTGGATTCCAAGATTCACACCCATATGTGTATCTTCTCATCTAAACTAGTTTTTTCAGCCTATTGCGGCCAAACCTTTTTTCAGACAAATCTGAATCTTAAGAGTTTCAAGTTGAGACTAAAATATTCTAGTAAAAAAGTACCAGGGGCGGGACGGGGTAGTAGTATGGATTTATGCGAAAATGTAATGATTTATTTACAATTTCAGAACCCGTTGGAAAAAATCGAGTATTACATATCCCACCGGAACCAAAGAGAGGAACAGATATTGAAAGCGCTGCAGAAACACGCTGAAAAGCAGTTGACTGAAATGGACTTGGTTAAAATGATCTACGTTGACACTCCACAGCATCTGTGGCCGGCGGCTGCTTACAACGTCAGTCACCATCTTACCAAACTCAGCAAAGAAAATAAGATTAAACAACTCGACATAGAAGGCGTGAACCGATGGCAAATGCTCCTCAATTCAAACTTATAAAACAAAAACCGATTGTTGCACTTCATCTATGTAATTTATTTATAAATAAAACAATTTAAATTATACCTATTTATACATATATGAGACAATTCAAATACCTATTTAAGTTGTGAGAATTATATTGTAAATCAACATTTAAAATCAGTTCGTGAATCTTAACATTCTTTAAACATTTTGCGATATTACTGCTAGAATTTGTCTACATTAAATACAATACTTTTAGGCTTAAGCCTCGGCCACACAGAGCGGGAGCGGCGCGGTCCGGGGGGGCCGGGAAAGCGGGACTTTGTATGGCGCGTCATAGCAAAGTCCCGCTGTCCCGGCCCTGGACCGCGCCGCTCCCGCTCTGTGTGACTTGGGCTTAATTCACACCGAGATGGGTCGGCACGACCGGAACTGAATAGTTTCAGTGTGAAAAACGCGGCGTTTTAAATTGTATTCGTACAACAAACGCATAAAAGCTAGATGTCACTTGTAATAGTGTAGCAATTACAAGTTTTAGAAAAAATAAATTAGTTTTGTTAAGAAAGTTTGAAATACTGCATTTAAAACTTGTCCGCTACTTCACATCACCTTCATTTCTCGGTGTGCATTGAGCCTTATTACATAATCAGCTGGCTCATATAAAAATCTATTTATTTTAAGTAAATAAAAAGTGGTGTCTACCATAATCTATTGCCTTCGACATAATAATAAAAAATCAAAGCGTACATTACAAAGAATAACTTATCTTTGTCTACTTTATTTATTGCATAGATTTTGTACATTTACATTTCGATTTAGAATAAATACCTAATTGATTTCAATTTCCATCATTCAAATGATCAATCTCATTCACATTATAAGTTATTCGCATTATTATGACAAGTGATATTATGTTATTTAATATAAAAATGGTAACAGTGCCAGCAGAAATAATTGGATTTTTGCCTGCCTCAATAGCGCTTCATACCTATGGTCCTCCTTTTGGTCCACCTGGTGGACCAATAAGTACAGTGAATAACAAAAATAGTTTATTTTCACTTAAAAGTAATCTTAAACTATGAGGTTATTTTTTATTCTGTGTCGGAAAGGCAAGGCGGACAGTATTAATTAAACGTGCGCTTTACACGTACGCTTTGTACGTGTCGGACCACGCAAAGTGTAGGGTTCCGTACTTGTCCAATAATACTTATATGTACCTGTTTAAGACAGTTAACCTTCATCAAAATAGTTTTCTATGATATTTGTAGTACCATATTTCTTACTACATTTTATATTCTTCATATACACTACTACACAAAATATTTCTGAAACTTGAAAAATGGCTTTAGAAAACCCCCATTATAAAAAAAAAGCTATCCAACGATACCTCACAGTATAAGGTAGTCGTGATTAAAAAATTAACCTCCAGTTCACGTGTACCAAAGGAACCATATTTTTTTTTCTTAAAGATTTCATTCTTCAGCTTTGTCGGCATATCCATGCCAAATTATAGCCTTGTAGTACTAAGAGTCTCTGAGCTAAGCCGCGGACGGACAGACGGACATGGCGAAACTATAAGGGTTCCTTTTTGACTACGGAACCCTAAAAATTTACACTCGCATCGTAAGGGCGTTTGCGCACTCATCCGTATCCGATTCTCATTCGATTCTTATCCGTTTCTGATCCGGTTTGGCCATCCTAGTAATTGTATGGACGCTTACGCACCCATACGTATCCGGTTCGTTTTCGATCCGTAAATTCTCACTCCGGATCGGTTTTTTTACGGATCAAAACCGAGTCGAAGTGGCCGCCATACAAATTGTACGTACGCTTGCGCACTACACGATTTTTTTACGGATGAAGAGTGAGGTACGGGGAGGGGAAAGCTCGCGCTGCTAGTGATGTGCCAAATTGTAAATTTTTTGATAAACAAGTATTTTGGTACTCGTTACAAAAATAAATCGAATGCACACTCGAGACAAGAGACTCCAGGATTCTATTTACGTGAAACGAACTATACGAGTAACGTGAGCGACTTTATTGCGGGAAGTAGATATAATTAAAAAAGATCAACCTAGTATTCGAATTCTATAAGTACCCGAAATCTATACTCGAGTACAGTCATCTGCTCATCAGTCAGTGGTAAAGTGTTAACACTTTGACCTTGAACGCTTCTTGCTTTTATAGCATTATGGTCGAGATCAGCTCAGTCAGTCAGCTCGACTCGGCACATCACTACGACAATATCATGCAATATCGTCTCAAATACGAATGAAAACCGGATCGGATACGGATGAGTGCGCAAACGCTAGACGTGAATTTACCGTCCGGTTTTTTTACGGATCAAAAACGGACCGGATAAGAATCGGATACGGATGAGTGCGCAAACGCCCTTAGAATGCCGTCCTGACAGCAGGCAGGAAATATGAAAACCAAATGGGTGCAAAAGAGACAGAAGAAAAATTGTACGTGTATGACAGCTGTCAGGACGGCATTCTTACGATGCGATAGGTATAACTTCGCATTTATATTGGTTATAGATATGCCGAATATTTAGGTAATAAAACAGAAAACTAATACAAATAAAAACTAATACTGAATACTCCATTACAACCTAATAAACTATGTGGACTTATACATCTTTACGTTTCTCTATTGTAGTAAGGTTGAATTATATCGCAAAACGCCTGGTTCGTTAAAAAAAAAAAGACATTATATTATAAAATTGATTTGCTTTGCTATATAGGTAGCGATTTTTTATCAACAATTTTACTACGCACTTCTTCAACGTAATTTTCTGTGGCAACAAATAATTTAGCTGCTCTCAGTACCTGTGTGTGCCAAAACTTATTAGAAAAGTAACGACACTCCTAGGGAAGATAATTCGTGGTCGTTAATTCCAACCTTTCGGTAGTTAACGACCGTTATTGTTTTCAGGCTTTACGATCATAAACAACTTTAGCGAGTTTTGAACACTGGTATAAAATAAATTCAAAGCCTTTACCTTTCCGACAAAGTAAGCAACAAGTTAACAGTGACGGTTGCAGCCACTGTTTATTTCGCGTAGCAAAATTTCATAAGTATTAAAAATTATATGAGGTAACTTAAATAACATTACCAATAAACTACATCCATAGTAAACAACAAAAGTTGATTAATACTTCGTTTTTCGTAAGTTTCCGGATCTATAGTACCAAACATTGAAGCTTCCTAAATCAGGAGATTGTTCAGCTAAAATAATGTAAAGCAACGAAATATTGTAAATCTATTAAAGATAGATCGCGACACAAAAAGTAGAAATTATAATAATTAAAGGTTGAACTTTAGCCATATTTATATGACAACGTCACATAATCCGGCGCCAGTAATTGGGCTTAAAAAATAACAGTGTTGCCAGTTAATTCCGTTCAGTGTCCTCTATTTTTATCTAGTCTTTTGTGTCGCAGTCCGTGATTTAGTTTGAAACATATTGGTTAAAAAGATTTTCGAGGCGCAAGTTTGTATTTTCAACCCTAAGGAAGCTTCTTCCATCACATACTATGATACCCGTTACTTTTTTATTCGTTTCTAAAATGTGAGGTTTGTATTGAAAAAGCGAATTTACCATTTTCCAGGTATCAGCGGGACATATATTATTTTTGAGCAGGTAACGTTATTGTAAAACAATGAGAAAGAATGACTTGTTCTTTTTTAATAAAAATAACTCTCCCATACAGCGGTTAAAAGTTCACATTTAAAATTAAATCGTGTACTAAATAGCTTGGTGATCTGATTATCAGGAGATAAGAAACAGGATTGTTTATAAAACTATTACGTTATACGGCTTATACGTAACGTTTTGGACGAAACTAAGTGATGTCGATATAATATTTAAAGTACATGCCATGTTTAATTTTATTTGTAGTAATCTTAAAATAAAATGAACTTTTCATACAAAACAATTACCAAGTCAATATGTATGAAATTATTTTTTTGGAGAATTTGAAAAGTTGTTCAGTGTCATGGACCGACCTAACACAAGAGAGGTATTTCGTTATTAATTATTATTAAACACGTGTCTCCTTACCTAGTAAAACTAAATGAGTGCGAAAAGGACTAAACGTTCCGAGCCAGCTGTAATCAATCACCAAGCTATTTGCTAGCGACTCCGATAATGGGGGATTTTCCGACAGCCAATTAAAAAAAAAAATTCATAAATCTTCGATAGATGGCGAAGAAATCCGGCGAGTCACCCAGGGCCATAAAAGGATAAAAAAATCTATGAAGTACACTTAGCGCCATCTATCGTCTTAATTAGAACTATTATTTTGATTTTTTAAAGAGCTGTCAGAAAATCCTCCATTACGTTACAAAGCTACGGTTACCTATGGTGCGCGGGAACCGGCCCTAGTTGCTATCGGCACACGCGCTTGGGCGGCGGCATCATGTCGGAGTCGTCGTGGAAGCGGTGGTTGTCGATGAAGTCGAACAGGCGTTCCTTCGTTACCGGGTCGCGTATACTGTCGCATACGGCTAAGGAATGCAATTAAAATAATCATATCAAGCATATATTTATGTACATAATAACAACAATATAAATCCTGACTTAAAGAACTAACAATAAGTTAATGTAGGATTTTCGGACAGCCAATTGAAAAAAAAAATAGTTCATAAAACTTCGATAGATGGCGTTGACGATTCGTGGTTCCGAAGAAATCCGGCGAGTCACCCAGGGCCATAAAAGGATTAAATAACCTTCCTTCTAAAGAAAAAAGAAAAAAAATCCACGAAGTACACCTGGCGCCATCTATCGTCTTAATTAGAACTATTATTTTTATTTTTTAAAGAGCTGTCAGAAAATCCCCCATTCCGTCAAAAAATATCAACAGGATACCAGAATTACACATTATGTTTAAAAAAAAAATGTAAAGTAATACATCTATGTAGATGTTTCTTCAAAATTGCTTTCAATCCCAGGGCCATATTGGTTTTGATACAAATAGAACAGCAACATAGTTTAATGAACTGAGACGGGAATAGTGCATGCACTGCACTTGGGTTGTTCACGGTGTTCACAGTCAAGAACATAATCCAGCATGCCGCCAGTTAGACTGATAATCTGGTAAAGGTCGAGGGATGGAACTGGATCCATATCCAGCAGGACCGCTCTGGGGATTTTTTGGGAAAAACTTTGTCCAGCTAATGTATAACATGTCTCGACAAAAAAAATATACTTCTCATCAAAAAAATCGAAACACCTTGTAATTTTATGTTTTGTAAGGAATAACAGAAAAATGTGTATAATTATATTGTTGAATGAAAAGTGTGTATATTGTACACAATAGATATTGTGTGTGTATTCTTAAATATACACATTTTTCTGTTATTCCTTACAAAACATAAACTTGCAAGGGGTTTCGATTTTTTTTATGAGAAGTATATAGGGTGTAAATTAATTAGCGCACAATATTTTAACGGAGGAACCTACCCATGAAACAGAATAATTTTCCCCAAGGAACGTAGGCTGAAATACGAAAAAAAAAAAATACTGACCGATTTTTTTTATGTGAAGTATATAATGATTGATTTGCTCACCGGTGGCGGTAGTGTAGCTATTGGGGAAGGACTTGTCCGTCCTCTCCCTCATGAACACCCACTGGTTGTTCTCGAACTTGCACTCGACGATCTTGTTGTTGAGATGTTTCACGTCCTTGGAGACCTTCATGACGGCGAAGGGCCGTTCAAGCTGGCCCACGTACAAGTGGCCCACCTTAGTGGGTAAGATGCTGGAATACATAATTAACTGTAAAGATAAAAAATGTAATGTGTTCGAAGTAAGATTTGAAAATTTTTTTTAATGTCAAAGCTGGCTTCTTCTTCTGCTTATCGATTCGATAAGCACAAACACCAAACTTTATTGTATTTGACCAAGGCTCAGCGACTCGGACTGCATTGGGTCTGGCTTCATAGAGATCCTCTATTGTGCATCTTGTAGGACTCGCTGGGCCAAAAAATGGGCCATATTTTGCGGTGACGCACCACAGTTACATCGATTGCTGCGGGAGTCAGTATAGCCCCACCTGATCAGATTGTCTTTGCATCGGCCAACTTGGGTACGCAGCCTGTTGCGCCTTGCAAGTTGGGCAAGGAAGTTCTTTTCCTGGTGGGAGTTTTTCTGAAGGTGGGACAAAGTTAGGAAAGGAGAAATTGGTCACCCACAAGTTTTTCCTTGCCGTAGGAGGATCACTTTCGCAAGCAACGGAGAAAGCTGGCTAATAGTATCAAGGACGAAAGAAGTTTGTTCCTGATTGGCACTTTCACTAAAAGCGTACGTGTAGAAAAGAACAGCCGGAAGAAATTCGAAATTGTTTTTATTAAATGTATAGAGCTTAACTGAACCAGACCAATACTGCAATAGATACACATTCTAGATATATTCAGATAGATATTCTTGAATTGATCAGTGCTAATTTCAGAGTTGTGTAAAGTAAAATATGCACATTTGTCACATTATTTAAGTTTTTTTTTATGGCACTCGTATGACTTTGTGCCAGTGTCAAGTTTAATGTGATATTCACTATTGGTAGAATTGCATTTATACATGTATTGTCATAGAAAGGTCATAGACTTTGACAAATAGCAAACAATAAGAGCTACACGAGTTTGAGCTCTTCATTAAAGTGGTTCGCATGAAAAACTTCTTTTGTCCTCTAGCTTCGACGTCGAAAAATGATTTTGTTAAATCTTACTTCGAATAAAGTCATTGTTATCTTTATATTATCTTAAACTAATTGGGGACCGCTGGCCTACTAACAAAACAGATATCATGATGATATCGTTGCGAAAACATGCAACAACTTAACAAAGACTGTTGGAAAAATGTTGCTTACCCCTGCCCTCCTTCGGTGACTATCTTCAATTTGAAGTCGACGCTGTTCATGTGACTCGGTTTCCACTTCAATACGTCATCACATCGACCTGCTACGTATGGCTGAAACAAAAAAAAAATTAAGCTATTCCTTCTTGATGTTTGTAGAACAGTATGGGATTCCTTATTTTAGAATGGAAACAACTATTGTGAATCGATGGTGTGTCTCAAAAAAAAAAATCAACGACCCGTTGCAGTCCACTGCTGGACTAATCTCCACGCTTGGCAGGCGGGTTGGAGATCGCAGATTAAAGGTTACTGTATCAGAGAGCGCTGCTGCCCGTTCCCTGTTCAATGTGTAGTCCCTAAGTCGCCTCTTACAACACCCACGGGAAGAGTAGGGGTTGGTGACAAATGTATTCTACTCTGCGTATGGTGTGTGTAATTTATGTAAAATCTACAAAAACACTGAGTATCTTGAAACATGGCCCGTTGTGTGAGTTAAGATTGTTATTATGTGAATTTTCATTTTCCCATCTCCTGCCCAAGTCCCACGATATTCTTTTCGAATTAGCATTGAAGTACGTGTGTAGGAAGCTCCGAGAACTGTTCCAATAGGGGATCGGACTACTTTTTTGTTATTTTATAAATCCAAACTTCTTAATTTCTGCTATCGAACACTAAAAGAATTTTTGCTTTATCTTTAAAATTGACCGAGTTAGGTTTGAAATTCAAGATTAGACAGAGAGGCACATACCCACTTGTGACGTCATTTGTTAGTAACGCCATATAATCTCCATACCAAAAATCGTTTTTGAAAGAGACAGCCATATTGAAACTTTATAAAATCACTGTAAATTCGTTTTTCGACCGATTCTGTTTTTTTCTTCGCGAATCGTCTGCTACTAATCTATATTTTTTTTTTAAATAATTTATAAAGTATGGTAAATTCATAAAATATGGTGAACAGTCCGATCCCCTATTCTAACATGAACATATTGTTTTCACAGTGGGGTTACTCACCTCTTTGGAGGGCTGGAAGATGAGTCCGTCGGGTTCGTGCGAGAGTGTCTTGGCGAACTTCTCCCCTAGAAGTTGGTGTGCCATGGGCAGTTCCCAGAACTGTTTGAGTCGCACGCTGAACGGCTCGCGCTCCTTCTTTATTATGCCCTCTTTCATTGCTTGGTGTCTGAAGAACACATTTTAATTAATAACTGTTTGCATTCAAAATTAATTTTTATTTTATTTGTGTGTGTGTTCTCCGAGCGTCTAGTGTAAAACTTTAATCCTTACTAACATAGGGGTTTTACGGCGGTAATATCTCTTATTTTCGCGGTGTAAGGGCGTTTGCGCACTCATCCGTATCCGATTCTCATTCGATTCTTATCCGTTTCTGATCCGGTTTGGCCATCCTAGTAATTGTATGGACGTTTACGCACCCATACGTATCCGGTTCGTTTTCGATCCGTAAATTCTCACTCCGGTTCGGTATTTTTACGATATTTTTATTTTTGTCGAAGTGGCCGCTATACAAATTGTATGTACGCTTGCGGACTACACGATATTTTTACGGATGAAGAGCGAGGTTTGGGGAGGGGAAAGCTCGCGCTGCTAGTAATGTGCCAAATTGACTATTTTTTGAAGTATTTTGGTACTCGTTACAAAAATAATCGAATGCACACTCGAGACAAGAGACTCCAGGATTCTATTTACGTGAAACGAACTATACGAGTAACGTGAGTGACTTTATTGCGGGATCTACATTACATAAGTAGATATAATTAAAAAAGATCAACCTAGTATTCGAATTCTATAAGTACCCGAAATCAATACTCGAGTCAACTGCTCATCAGTCAGTGGTAAAGTGTTACTCTTTGACCTTGAACGCTTCTTGCTTCTATAGCATTATGGTCGAGATCATCTCAGTCAGTCAGCTCGACTCGGCGCATCACTACGAAAATATCATGCATTATCGTCTCAAATACGAATGAAAACCGGATCGGATACGGATGAGTGCGCAAACGCTAGACGTGAATTTACCGTCCGTTTTTTTTTACGGATCAAAAACGGACCGGATAAGAATCGGATACGGATGAGTGCGCAAACGCCCTAACACCTCACCAGAATAAGGTTACTAAAAACTAACAGCGCCATCTGCCGTCATCGCTCCGAACCATAAGCGTATCTCCCTACGCGTTCCTAGATGGCGCTCTCAGTTTTAGAAATAGGACTGCACCAGCTAGTGCAGAAATAGTAGAGCTAAGGTCGTAGGTAAGTAAACGCTAGATACAGTTAGAGAGTAGGTTTATTTAAAAGAAGAGAAGAGGGGAAAGGTTAGATACAAATCGAAGTGGTAAATAGGTTCCTATAACAAACAAAGTAAATTCAAATAAATATTCTCAGTTCAACGAGAGCAATGATGCTTTTACAAGAAGTAAATTTACTTACCCAGAAAGGGAACGTAACACTATTTTAAACTGCTAGCAAAGCTAGTCTTCGAAGCTGCACTACAAACACTAAAGATGAAAGATTGATATTGTAGCCACCAAGGCTCTAGATGAACTGAGACAAAAAGCCAAAAATAGAACACAGAAATTCAAACAATTTCAAATTAGAACATCAAAGAAAGAATATCGGACAGACAGACCGTCAATAAAAAGATTTTAAGAAAGAAGGAAACATGACATCGTCACAGGACTCACACGATGAAGAAGAACAGAAGAATAATAATGTTTATTTTTTAATTCCCTGGCGGTAAATGAGTGAACTAACCTAGGGTTGACGATTTCGTTTTCAATGCAGTTCAGTCTTACAGGGTAGAAGGCCGTCTTGCCGACATCCTGGCCTTCAAACTTGATGATGTCGTAGCACAAATACCGCGGGATCTCTTGCCCGTTCACTTTGTCTATTACCATTTCCTGTAACAAAAAGAAATAACTTTACTTAGTCTACAATCAGTCTGCTGGACCACGGCAGTTGCAGTCCTGTCGAAACATGAGGCGAAGTAAAAGTTATCTAATAATTTAACCATTTTACATAATTGACCGACCGAGCGCGCGAAGCGTCTCTGTTTCAGCTTGGCCAAATTTGCTTTTGTATGTCCATCTGTTTGTTTGTGGAATTGTTTGTTTGTTTGTTTCACTCTACAGGTCACGTTTCTCAACCGATTCTCGTGAAATTTTGTGTGCAGGTTCGATAAATTAATCGAGTTTTTTTGTCGAGTCAGTATTTGGAAATTTAAAAAAATGACGGAGTTATGGGGGTTGCCAGCTTACAAGGTCTACCGCGGAGGCTGTTTTCCTCTACAGGTCACATTTCTTAAAATAAAATGAAATGAAAAAAAAAAAAGACCAAAAATTAAAAAAATCGAGGGGTTGGGGATGTTTGTCGAGAAAAAAAATTTGAAGATATATACAGACTCGCGAGGTCTACAGCTCACAGAGTTTGACAATAAAAAACAATAAGTGTCTGCGACGAACGTAATGGTAGGGACACGAGGGGAGCGCGGGGGACGAAGCGCGCGGGCGCCGGCGCTGCTGCGAGGGCGGCGGCCGCCAGACCTCTCCAAGATTGACTACGTAACAGGCGCGCACATTTTGTTATAAAAATCGTAATTAAACGTCTCAATTTTTAATGCGTTTTTATCATTTGAAGAACCCTGAAAATATTGTTTCCTTTTTGTGATTTATCACATACCATAAGACAAAATGGAATAGACAAAAGAGCCTGCTTACTTCTGAAGAAATAGCTTCTAGCAGATCCACAAAATATTAATTGTAAGTACAGTTTATGTAAAAGCAATTTGTTCAGTAGTTGGTTTAATTAAATTAAATTAAAAAAATACTTACACCATCTAAAAGAGTATTTCGCAAATGTCGCCTAAGATCTTTTTTGTATAGGAACCTTAAACCGTATACGCGGAACACGCAGTTGTCTCTGTCTAACATGTACACTTCTCCCTCTCCATCTATTAACATCATGTATCTGTGAAAAAATACATACATTTACAAATCATAAATTTATTTGCTTCTATTTATTGCTATTTGCTGCTATTTCTTAAATTATAAAATATAGCTTCTCATTTGATGCCTTGAAAAGGCACTGCAAATTGTTTTAACAGATGGGTTATTACTATACATGCAATTTTTAACTTAATTAAATAATAATCCAAAAATATCAAAAAATCCAATAAAATTACAATATTTAGATATTGAAAATAATAAAACATAATAATGATAAAATGATAAAACATAATAATGATATAATTCGATTACGTTTGGTCAAGAGTCGGTCAAGAGATAGAACAAAATAGGAGAAAATAATATGTCAAATGGGGAAATGCCAAATTGTTAAAAATGTCAATGGTAAAATGTCAAATGTTAAAATACAGGCCTGATTTTTTTAAATAAAAATTAATTATTTAAAAAGTCAGTCAAAACTAGTCAGTAGTGCTGTTATAAGTAATAGATAGGTGATGCATAGAAGAGACCTATTTCGTTTCTTTCTCCAATACAGAACAGAATGCAGGCGGGCAATTGAACCAATGCAGTGGTACAGTGAGATAGAAAGAGTCAACATAAAAAGCATTTGTCAATTTTTATTGGTATTGGTTAACATTGGGAAAATTACTAAATTCCGATAGGATGAGTTCTGACAGCTTCAAAATTCTTCATACAATGTTAACAACTTTTTTTTATAATATTCAGTTTAAAAACCATAATAGCTAATAAATAAAAATAAAGTAACTTCACCTCTTATTTTATCATTAACAGTATGTAAGTTTACTTAATAAATAAATAAACGAAATAATATTAAAAAGTTTTTAAAATTTTAATCTGTCAGAGCGCATCCTACAGTAACCAACTATAGTTTCTGTAGTGTTGCTATAGTAAGTTCAAAATGTAATTTCTCCTCTTTTATGTTGCACATTGGAGATAATATTATACTGACCTAACACCATCAGCTTTCCATGACACTCTGTATGGTTTCTCATGCAGCTTCCTCAGGTTAGTCACATCCATAGAGACAGGCTGTGACCCCGGGAACCCCGTCTTCTCCCACTCGCAGAAGTCCTGGGTTTTCTTCTGGATCTCACTGAGCCGGGGTTGAGTGTTGAAGGGCTCCACACCTCTTACTCCTGGCATGAATGTGGCCTTTTTGTGTGTGGTTTCCTTACGACCCTTTTTATGTTTATTACTGGAAAAGGGAAAGAGAATAAGCCCAAATTAAGACAAGCATACAAAAGTTCATAATATTATTTATATTATGTATGATTGATGACAAGTATGTAAAGACGAACCAAAAGCGATGGTACTAGAAATAGAAATATCTTTATTGCATCTTAGCATTTTTCATTCATTAAGAGGCCAGGAGTATACAATGTTACTTGTGTCAGGTAGCCCCGCTCTTCTAATGGGGTATAATAAATATAATGAAAGAACACAATACCGGTATTGTAGGATTATTTCCTTAAAACTAAATAAAAAATAGTCTAGTCTAGAGAGCAGTTATTATTTAGTTCCCTTTCACAGGACTTTTTAATGCTCGGCGTTAGTGAAATGAAATGAAATGAAATATTTATTTGCTCGAAATATGGTACATAAAGATGGTTTTGTTTTCAAAAAGCCTCTCACATTTCACCAGATTTGGCATGCAAAATTTTTTTTTTTTTTTTTTAAATAAATGGATTGAAAAATACAGACCAAAATAAGGCTACTTCTTAACTTAACATGCTAGCATGTGACGTTCAAAAATTCATGTACAGAATAAAACATTCTTTCCTTTAAATATGTCAACAGCTTAAGTCTAAACAATTTACTTGGTAATAATTTTATGTCCTTAGGTATAGCATTATAAATTTTTACACACATTCCATTACACTGATTTCTATAGTATGTCAATTTGGGTAAACTAATATAAACTAATCTTTCGGGGTCTCGTGTATTCCTCGAATGAACATGCTTTTTCTGTTTAAATAATGTAATATTACATTATTTAAACAGAAAAAGCATGTTTTGACAAAATTGGCTACTTCAAATATATATATGCAAGGTAGAGGCAAGATTCCTAGAGACTTAAACAATGGCCTGCAAGACTCCCGTGGCGCTTTACCACACATTGCCCGCACGCATCTTTTTTGGGCTACGAATAAATGATGCCAATCTGTAGAGTTTCCCCAAACTAAAATGCCATATTTGAGAATAGACGCTATGTATCCATGATAGGCTGCTAGGCAAGATTTCATAGCTGAAGTATCTCGGAGTCGTCTCAAGACGTAGGCATACCTATGTAATTTATTTGCTACTGTCTGCACGTGAGATTTCCAGTCAAAACTGTCATCTATTTCAATGCCTAAAAATTTAATTTTATTTACTTCTTCAATTCTATGTTCTCTATAACTAATATGTAATGTCTTTTTATTCTGTCTATTTGTTCCAAATTGTATTAAGTTAGTTTTATTTAAATTTACTGTTAGGTTATTACTACTAAGCCAACTTATTATAGCGTCAATCGTATTATTAATGTCTAATTCATAATTCACATGGTCAGTTTTTTGAGGTATTATTACGGACACATCATCAGCGAACATAATATATTTATGGCTTGTTACCTCAGGAAGGTCGTTTATATAGAGCAGAAATAAGAGAGGCCCCAGGACACTTCCTTGAGGCACCCCGCATCTATTTTCTCTAAATTGTGACTTGTGGGAGACTACACAAGATCGATCATTAAGACACTTAATTTCTACTGCTTGTTTCCTATTACTAAGATACGATTTAAGCCAGTCAAGAGTTAAACCTCTAATTCCATAATTTTCAAGTTTTTCCAGCAATAAATCGTGTGAAACGAAGTCAAATGCGCGTGTCATGTCAAAGAATACTACTGTAGTCGGAACCTTTGCATTCACATTTTCAACTACCTCGTGAACCAATTGAAAAATTGCCGATACAGTAGATTTTTTGTTTTGAAACCCATACTGTTCCTGTTTGATAATTTCAAATTTATTTATAAAACGCAGTAACCTTTTTTTTATAGCCTTTTCAAATATTTTTGATATCACAGGAATCAACGTAATTGGACGATAATTTCCCATAACGTTCTTTTCCCCTCGCTTATATAGAGGCTTCACTATGGAAAGTTTTAATAAATCAGGAAATATACCTTTCTCTATAGACAGATTTATCAAATAAGTGAGTGGTTCAGCTAACTCGTTAATGCAATATTTAATTACTTTTGTGGAAATGTCATCGTAACCCGTAGCGTTTGTATTACGAAGTGACTTTATAATACCAATAATTTCGGTCTTGTGAAAAGGCTCTACAAAAATGCTGTTAGATAATCGTGTTTTATTAGTATTTTTGCAATCTTTCTCCTCTTTATTAGTAGACTCTATTAAAAACTTATTAAATTCACTGGCTATTCGGACTGGTTCGTTTACCTTTTCGTTCTCAGCTGTTAATATTTCTGTTATAAATTGGTCACCACCTACCTTGTTTACAAAGTTTTTTATTATATTCCATGATGTTTTACACTTATTTTTGGAATAGGTTAGTAATTTATCATTATGTAACTTTTGTGAACTTTTTAAACACTGCCGAAGAATTTTAGCATAAGATCTATATTTTTTCTTTCTTTCAATTGATTTATCACTATAATACTGGTAGCGTAAAACTCTTTTAGTTTTACAACACCTTACGAGGCCCTTCGTTATCCATTTAGGCTTTTTATACCTACTTAACAATTTTATTTTCTTTTTTGGAAAACACAAGTCATAGAGTGTTGAAATTTCATTATAAAAATACTCCATTGCCTTGTTTACATTAGATTCCTTGTACAAATCAGAAAGGGGCAATTCTTGTAAACGTTTTTGAAAAATATTCATATTATGTTCACAATAATCCCTAACATGTAAATAATAAGATTCTGGCTGGTTATAATTTTTATGGACTGATATCTGCATCAATTGAGCTGTGTCATGATCCGGTAAGTATAGATGAAGCAGTTCAGCGGACGCGTCGTCAATGTTACTATTTAAATGATCTATACAACTATTTTTTCTTGTTGGCTCCGTTATGTGTAGTTTAATATTGTAATTTTTTAATATGTCTAAATAGTTTTTCGTCGATTGATTCAGATATAGCAGAAAATAGAAGAGGCTAGCAGTGTAAAAATCTGAAAATATATAATAAAACTTACTTGGTAGGTTGTGAATGTGATGAGTTACTTTGCGAGTTAGATGGTGTGTCATCGTCATCGTAATCTATTTCTTCCTCTTCTGAAAAATAACAGGTACAAAAATAATGAGTTAATGTGTTCAGAAAAAAGAGAAAGGAATCATATACTTAATAGATTCGACAGCCACGAGTCTCGGTTTTATCTTCCTGGCAAATGACTGCTTGGAGCAATAAAAAAAAGTTAGGAAAAATCCGACACCGTGACGTGTGGAAAGATTGAATCATATAGTTGAAAAAATAAAAATATCTGGTATGTCTTTTGGTGAATAATAGTGTAGTTGAAAAACAAAACACTCACCATTGCACCAGTCAGGCCTGGCCGGCGCAGCTGGGGTGTACTCAGCGTCATCGTAACGTCTGTACAACTCTTCCAAATAATCTTGCTTGTATATGCCTGGCGGCCTGTTGAGCAGTGAGGAATTAATTTAAAAAATCTATAGATCTTTTTTTTTCATTTTTTAACCTGATTTTAGCCCATTGCTTAAGGGTAAAATATTAATAATTAGAACCCAGACAATTTAATCAAATTATAAAGCTTTGTTTTAATTATTGGCAACATTCATAAACCTAACACATTAGTACAATATTTAATTTGTTATTTTAAGACTTATTCTTTAAGAGCTCTTTAGGTTAAAGAATAGTTTACTAAATAAAGCTGACAATGACAATAATTTCAAGAATGCGGTATCACCTGAGTTTAGCAAATTCATTGAGAGCAGCTTCAACGCTACAGTCAAGTTGTTCAACCATATAAGACACCAACAAAAAACCAGTGCGGTTAAAACCGTGGGTGCAGTGTACCCCGATCACTTCAAGCGGATTCTGACTCAGGAATCTGCTCACTAGCTCAATGAATGTTCTGGAATATATAATAGAAGAGTTATTTTGTTTGTTTAAGGGTTAAGTAATACCAATCAATTTATTTCTTCTTTCATCGTGTGACGGCTAGCGCCATCTATTGTCGAAAGTCTCTAAGTCACCCAAAGGGCCTCTGACATGGCTTTACGGATACCACCAAAGCAGTAAACCGGGACCTATGGTTTTAAGATGCCATCCGAAACACCGAGCAATTGATAATGTGGTTAGAAAAGATCTGTACATATATTTTTAATTCAGTAGTAAAGGCCGGGATACAAACCTAGGACCTTTGGAATGTAAGGCAAGCCTTCTACCGACTAGGCTATTACTGCTTTAAATCCAATCACTAATATTATAATGCAACAGTATATTATAAAAGCAACATTAAGTTTTTTTTTGTTCCGCTTTCACAGCTTAACAGAATTTCATGAAATTTGGAAGGTGGATAGATCTAGCATTGTTAATCTAGTGCCTGATCTATCATGCGCTACTTTTTACCAAATGAAAAAGTCTTCTACCCACAAGAAAAATCTCATACAAGACATAGCTGCAGGCGGACTAGAGAATAAACTGAAACAGTTCTTGCCATTTTTATGAAGTAAGCAGCACATTTTACTGTGTCTAGTATGATAGTTTTATATTGTATGGGGCATCCTTGGGGAATCCCCTAATCAAATATTGACTATTATGTAATGTACAGCTTGACAAAAAAGAGTGATGCGGTGACAGGTGGAACTAAATATTTTGTTTACTCCTATTCATGCTGGGTTGCTTTTTATTATCCCATGTTGAATGTCATTTGTTAATTTTACAATATCTTATAAATTAAGTATATTTTCCTTTCCTATTTGACTATGAGGTGGCCACAAGTGCGATAGAAGCGCCCCCATTTTTTCCAAACTCTTTTTCCAAGCTGTATTGACATAATATAGGAATAGAAACCTTCATGGCAACCTTTATTGTGAACATTCTCCTAGTTAATACATGTGATTCATGAATAAATAACTATAGACTGTTCTGCAGACCTAGTATGGTTAAACAAATGTAGTTTTTTTATTTTAAATAACATTTAATTCAGAGAAAACATACTTTGTCTGGTCCAGGGATGGTGTTTCAGCATGTCCACGACACTGCAGCTTTACATATTTACAATCAATTTCTTCAACTTCCTTCTTGTCATAAAAGCGGCTTGTATTTGTCAGGTCCACCCACAGCCCAAGTTTCACCTGATTACAGAAACCAGATCAGGGTATACAATTTTGTTATTGTGGTGATACTGTAGCATTCGGAATTGTACAGTACAACTAGAGTTGCCAAATAAAATAATGATGGAACTAAATTCTTTAGCAATGGCAACACTTCATGAACACAATGTGATTGGAGGAAAAACTATAGGATGCAGCAGTGATTGACTGGTAAAAAAAAAAGATTGAATAGCATAGTAAATTAAACTTTATTTTTACTTTTGTTTGTCAGACTACAGATCAGTATGCTGCAGTTGAATTATCTGTAGCGTTTTACAGGTCTACAGGTGTAAAAGTCAAAGTCAAAATAATTTATTTCCATAGGATGTTATTATATCACTTAGATCCGTCATTACATTTTTTTTGGGTGTAAAGACATGCAGGGCAAGAACCTGATGGACCTTTAAATGGAAAAAGAAAGTAAGTACTATAAGTAAGTGAACAAGGAAGGAGTAACTTAAGTCAGAATGTTCCAGAAGTGATATAATTTTTTGTTAAACATAGTAGTGGAGACTTCAATGTTTAAGTTCAACTCAATTTTTCTTATTAAATAAATAGTTATAATTCTTTTTCAGTAAATTTTGAGCGAATAAGTCGTAGGGTGGTGGTGCGTTTTTGTTTTAAATGGCTAGAAGTGGAACACAATACAAAATCAAAGAAATTGCAGTGTTGAAGTGACTAAAGAATGTTCACTGGTGGTCAAATTTCGACTTGGGGTCTATATAACTAAATGTATGCTACTCTAACACTAGAAATTAAATAAAAATAAGCAAAATAGCAAATCAGCTGACGCAAACAAACGCCGTCACGAAACGTGGGAAACTCACCTTCAGACTCTTCATGTACAAAAACAACATGGAAGGTGTGAACCTGTTTTCCTCTGGCACCTTATCGTTAAACTGGTGTCCCAAGGGGGTTTTGAAAGCCAGGAACTTTCCAGCGACGAGCCCTGTGGCTTTCCGTGGGCACTTGAGCCATCTGCTTGGAACCGGCCCAGAGTCCCTGTGAGACATTTTGAATGGCGCCTGGACTCACAAGTATATCTTAGTTTTCGCTTTCTAACATTTGGAGGCACTTTTAGACTCAGGAATTGTATTTTTTTTGCATTAAATTCATTTTTAACGCTTTGACGCGCACATCTGCATGTTCACTTTTTGATAAATGTCATTTTTTTTTTTGTTATGGCGCTATAGTATTTCCATTCCAACCATAGACAGATACAAAAATACAGCTTGCGCGTTCCATTGATAAAATGCTAGCATTGCACAAAATGGAACAGATTTGTGTGTGAAGGGTGCGTTTGAAAGCTATGATTCTGTGCTTACTTTTTATTCATTATATATTTCACAGGAAACTGAGGAAACTTTCATCGCACTTATTAATTTCTATAGATAGCATTTTCTCAATAAAATAGCGTTTTGTTATATAAATTTAATTAATTTAATTTAATTAATATTATTATTTAATAACGGTCATTTCTTAAGTTTGAGTTTTGAACACACTCCAATTATTTTTGGTACTTACAAGATTGACAACTTTACAACATAAATTAGAATATTGCTGTTTCTTTTTAACTTACCTAGACTCTCCATGCTAGAAAGAAATAAGTATAGGAAAAATATTACTTTCATTGTATTGGCAGCATTTCAAGTTGGTATTTGCCAAGAGCCTGCCATTTTGTAAGATAGAAGGGAGATAAAAAATAGTTTTATGGTGTTAAAATTTTACAAAAACTCCGTTGCCATTTCAATTAGGGCCCAAAACAAATGTTTAAATGGACGCTTCGTCCATTATAACTCAGGTGTCACGGGATGACGAACAATTAAACAATTATGGATCCGACAGAGGTAAATCTAAACCATTACACCTGTTACCTACTGGCATCAAATTAGAGCGTATAATGTTACCTTCTCGTGATTTTTAAATATTTGCATATCGTGATCAATATTTAATAGTTAGATATCGTTCGAGCCCTCGAGTTCCGTTTGGCGCGCATTCGGTAAACGAGGTAAACAATCGGAACGTGTGGACGCAATAACATTCCCGACAGCAACCTTGAGGGCTTCTCCCTGAGCTAGCCCACGTAGCTCGCGTGTGTAGTGTGGTGTGTGACGTGATGGTTGTTGCAGGGTCATCGCCGGACCGGCAGCATAACGATGGCGACGGGACACCGGTGTCGGGAACGCCGCAGCTTAGTAAAAAGGCGAGTGGGAGCAGTGGCTGGCTGCGGTCGTTGCTGTGCTGCTGGCGAGGCGGGCGCGGCAAGGGCCCTCCTGGCAATGGCACCAACAGCATTGACGGCCGCGCCTCCCCTCCCCTCCTGGTCATGTCCGATCAGGTCCCTCGGCCTCTCCTCCCGCCCATCAGACACCAGGACATGCATAAAAAGTGTATGGTCATTGACCTTGATGAAACATTAGTCCACAGCTCTTTCAAGGTATGTTTACTTTCTTATTTCTAGCTCAGATCACAATTTTTTTTCAGTGATGACTGACATGTACTATTCTTGCCTTGTTTATAAGAGTATACATTTACATCTGAAGATAATGCACTATTAATTGTGGGCTTGTGCCATAAACAGGTTGTAGTTTGCTTATCAGTTTATCAAACTTACTATTGTTACTGTCTGTAAATGTTATGGTAGTATTGCACACACTATGGTTCATTTATCTCTTCAGAGTAAAACTGACCGTCTTGAACAAAAAGTTGAAGTTTTTGTTTACTTTACCAACATATTTATGTCCTGTCTTTTGTTTAACAATATCAAATGGTTGTCGCAGTTCAAAAAACTAAAGTAGAAGAAACATATTTAAAGTTTACTATAAAAGTTGGCAAGATTAACAGTTTCATCTTTCCTATTTATACTTCACGAGTTCACTGTTCTGGTACTAAGGAACACTGGGCTAATGGTTTGCAATCGGCCTAAATGTGTGTTTACATGACCACTTGTCTGTTTAAGTGTTGCATATATGAACAGAATGGGAAAACTAATAGATATTTGGCCTGTAAACGGGGTTTTTGACTTGTTGACACACTAATGAGTGCGAAGCTACTTTTGTTGGTGATTTGTTAGTTAGGATACCCATTTACATCTTTTACTGAAATTTATCTATTCTTATTTGCTAGCAACAATGAATAAGCTTCCTTATAGTAAGTGGTATCATAAGAGTACTGTCCAATTTATATGGCTCTAATTTTAGAGGTCAACTGTTCATAGAAGTTGCACCTAAATATTCTTAGCTAAAATACTGAGATCATAAATGATTTCTTGTATTGTTCGAATTAAAGCTGCCAAATGGCTTCTAATTTGGCTTGACTACTACCATATCTGCTAACCAATGAATAATGAACAAAATTTTATCATAATAATATATATATATTCATCAATAAAAAACATGTTTAAAAAAATTTTGTAACATTTTTGCTTACTTCTCAATTTAAAAACAATCATTGGCAAAATTTTATTACTCTCAACATACTAGTTGAATTTTAATTAACTTATGATAGACTTCCAGCCAAGATAGTAGGCTATTAAATGTGTTCTTATCCTGTCTGACTCATGCTCCTAGTTAAAACAATCAGACAATTCTATGTCGAGTTACTAAGTTGACTATGGGCAACCTTATCTTAATCAGACCAAATATTATATTAAATTGTCTGTTTGATGGGTGTGTTCCTACTGTTTTGTGAAGAGATTTTTTTACGGGCTGAAGGTTCTCGTAATGAGTAGGCTTTGAATGGTGATGCTGGAGATTTTTTTAATAATATTATGAAGCTTTCAAGTTAATTTCGTTGTTGTAGTGTTTCAAGTTTTCGTGAAAAATATCATCTTAATTACTTGTCTTAATGTTTCGCAAAGTGGCAACATCTATGAAAAATATTTTGAAAAAAATGTAGGAAATTTTTCTATTCCCTTCAAGAAAAAAAATCTTGACCCATCTGCCCAACATTGTATTAAATATTTTCCAAAATGGCTTTTTATGTGTTAAAACATTTAATAACTATTTACCTCAGTTTTATCACTGTGTCTTATATTTTCTGATTCTCAGAGATGATTAAAACTTGACTTTGTGACTTTGATAAAAAAAAGGATGCATGTTTGCTTCAATTACATGAAATTGATCATAATTATGCAGCAGTAGTACTTGGCTCATTAGCCAGCAGTGTACCATTGTACAATGATGAGAAAACTCAGCGTTGGTAGTTGAAGTATCTCCATTTATTATTAAAAAACTTATTCTTTTATAACATTTTAATCCCTCCCAATCTTAAAATGTACTGCTTTATTTCATAAGTATTTTGTATCAATCCTTCATGATACTAAAAGTTGAATATTGCGATTGTGAGGTTCATCAGCTTTATAAGTAATATAGTAAAGTAAATCACTATATTTTACGAAATCAATTAACATGTACTGTAATTAATTAACAACAAAATTAAGAATAAATATACCGCGGAATGATTTATCAGTTAAAGAAGGTCGCAAGTTCAAATCCCGAAACAATGTAGGTGTTTCTGTAGGTGTTTCTGTTAAATTCAAGGAAAACATCGTGAGAAAACTTATAATAGAGAAGATGTTCAAGGTTGCCGATAACAAGCAATGTACGTCAAACCCGGCCTATCACATCATCGTCATCAACAGCTTATGGCGTATGCCCACCGAGGGGCTCGAGCCTCAAATATATCGCGGAGTGATTTATCAGTTAGAGAAGGTCGCAAGTTCAAATCCCGAACGAATGTAGGTGTTTCTATTAAATTCAATGAAAACATCGTGAGAAAACTTATATAGAGAAGATGTTCAAGGTTGCCGATAACAAGCAATGTACGTCAAACCCGGCCTATCACATCATCGTCATCAACAGCTTATGGCGTATGCCCACCGAGGGGCTCGAGCCTCAAATATATCGCGGAGTGATTTATCAGTTAGAGAAGGTCGCAAGTTCAAATCCCGAACGAATGTAGGTGTTTCTATCAAATTCAATGAAAACATCGTGAGAAAACTTATATAGAGAAGATGTTCAAGGTTGCCGATAACAAGCAATGTACGTCAAACCCGGCCTATCGCATCATCATCATCAACAGCTCATGACGTATGCCCACCGAGGGGCTTATCTTAAATTAGGGCGATCAGGTCACCAAGTTGACTAAGATCAGGTTGGCCGACTTCACCGTAAGAGCGTCGAATCAGCGTACATTCGGAAATTGGTACGTGGGGAGGTTCGAACCTGCGTCTCTCGAACAGTAGGCAGCGGCCCTAGCCATTACACCACCGACGCTCTCGCCACGTTTTAGCGTCATTCCTTTGTACGAAATAAAAGAAACCACAGAAAGATATCTAAATAACTTCGTACCGACGTTGGTATCAAACTGGCTACCACAATACAGATTAGCATTGATAAAATAAATGCCAGTGCGGGTCCGTTTGCGGTTGTAGTAATATATTTCTCACCTACATTCTATAAATGATTGATGGGCACAAAAGATAATAGTATAATTTTATCTCGTTTAGTTGCAAGTGTTGATAATGCTATCGTAAATTTATTATCTCGATAACCTTGATGGTGCAGCGTTTGTCGGTTTTATTTTGTTTTGTAGCTCAAATAATAATTGCATTCCTGTTACTTGAATACATTACAGAACTCTTAGGTACTTACATCAATAAACCAAATAGAAATCTATACTTAGTGATTTTCCGTCTAAGTAATTGTGTTATTTATTACATTATATTCTTTATTTTATTTCAAAGGTAGCTTATCTGTTAATTTCAATTGTTAGTGATGGCAAAAATTCTCTGTGTGTATATTAAGGTATAAAGTTTAATGGAATCATGTAAAAATAAACAGCTGCGGTTTAGATAATGAGATTATTAAGTACGTATTAAATTCCAAGTCCATAATATTTTTACGTTAGTAAGGATTCCGCCGTGTGGTGACGGCAGAGTAGAATACATTTGTCACCAACCCCTACTCTTCCCGTGGGTGTCGTAACAGGCGACTTAGGGACTACACATTGAACAGGGAACGGGCAGCAGCGCTCTCTGATACAGTAACCTTTTAATCTGCGATCTCCAACCCGCCTGCCAAGCGTGGAGATTATGGCAAAACCCTCCACTTAAGTGGAGGAGGTTCATAGTCCAGCAGTGGACTGTAACGGGCCGTTGATGATTTGATTTGAAGGATTCCTAACAGTACGATGCAAACTGATTATTTTTGAAACCCAAGCTGTCTAGACGAACCCCTTATTGTGTAAAAATAAGTCTTTTTCCACGTGATATCCGACCAATCACGTTCGATATTTGATTCGGAGATAGTAAACTTTTATAAAGGTCGCGTGACAAAGTGGCCAATAAAAAAGTAATATCGATATTCGAGACACCCATAACATTGATTATGGTCGACAGTCGCGCGACTAGTTTTGTTGGCACCGTAAATCTTGTTCCAAGGGCAGAAGGTCTATTTTATGTGTGTGAACATATTTTATTGTTGTGACCTTAGCGAAAATTATCGCTCTGCTGTATCCGCACTCAAATACACATATCAAATTAGATAAATTGTATTGTAATGACTGTGATTGTAGTAGCATGTGATTCAGTATAGTTAAGTTAGTAACTTGCTTGGATTATTTGCTAAAAAGATTATAATGAGGCCTAACGTGACAGACGCGATTAGTAATACGAATACGAGTAAAAAAGTGTTTTTAATGTAAATTTATAGCGGATTAAAAAATATTCTACCTTTACTGTCTTCATTTACATACAAAATCGAATTTAAATAAAATTACAAATATATTTAAATATTATTTTTTTAATGTGTAAATAAACATAAAAATATAAATGCAGGAAAAAGCAATAAGCGATTCCTTCCAGGCAACTATTGGGCATCTATCTTCCAGCGGATCGCCCAAATCTCGTATTCTTTGTAAAAAAAAAAAGATCCTACATGGCAAAGACATCAAGTAGCGCCGACTTTTGTTTCTAAATTTCGTTTCGTATTTGAGAAGCATTTTAACTGCGCTTTTTTTAATTTTTTCTGACCAATGTTTCTCGTACAACAACCAGAGTAGTTTAAAATATACATAAGGGCTAAATTGAACCCTCATATGCTTTCGAAGTCGGTTGAAAAGACGCCTTTCGTTTGGGAGCGGTTTAGTTAGACCAGTCCCTTTTCGTTGTCGGAATCAGAGCGTGCAGCGGGCGTACTAACAGACAGACGAGTCGGCGCTACAGAGGTCACCTATCTCAATTTCGTCGTCAAAATCAACGGAAAACCCGTTAGCCATTTATCTTGTTCCACTTGAACATTTAGATTATTTTAATACAAGTAAAATGGTGGTAGACCATTCGGTTCTCATTGTGGAGGTTCTGTGTTCGAATGCCGGGAGACACTGGGGTCAAATAAAAAAAATACTTTGTATGATTGTTTTTGACTGAAGACAGAAAAAACATCTAGGACATTATGGTCGCCGACTCCATGTGAAGAAGAAGAAGAATATGATTGTCCCTGTTAGGTTAGGATATTACAGATTGAATCACCTGTTTGTCCGAATAATAAGATATTCCTAGCATTGGATTGGAAGTCGTTCGTTCCGGCTATATCTAATACTAGCGGTCCGCCCGCGGCTACGCTCGCGCTATGTTAGATTTTCCCGTGGGAATAAGACTTTTCCCGGTAAAAAGTATCCTATGTGTTAATCCAGGATACAAACTATCTTCATTCCAAATTTCGTCCAAATCCGTCCAGTAGTTTGGGCGTGAAAGCAGAAGAAACATCCAAGCTTATACAAAAACATCCAAATATATTTTCACATTTATAATATTAGTGTGATTGTAGAACTTAGAAATTCTATTCAAATCTGGGTAATTGTATTATCAACCCTCTGATATGATTTGCCTATCTGTGCCTCTTGTATATAATATCATTGATATGAAGGTATAGAGCGAGCGCTTCAGAGTGAGAACAGTAGGCACGGGTGGGAACATTGAATCGTTCCGTCAGCAAGCCCCCATTGAGTACAAACGGCGTAAGCGTCTTAGACAAGTTTGTATTTAAATTATTATATGTTCTAAGAAAAATTGTGAAATATCCAGTAAAATATTGCAAAAAATCACGACACTTGTCTGCTGAAGCTGCCTGTGCTGCGCACATAGGTGATCCGTGCGATACGCTTGCTCTATAGAAACTTATGTAGGTATACTCTAACCACAGAGTACTATACCTCTAACTAAGTTATTAATAGCCATGAATGCATTCAGATCGCGCGCGGATAGTAAGTAGGTTGTTTATTTAATTAAAATTAATAAAAAAAGTTTATTTAGGTTAAAAGGCTTACATAACAAGTTACAAGCAAGCCATTTCTTAAAACTAGACAGTAATTGTGTGCACAAGCAGGTGTGCAAAGGCAGTTTCTAATATTTAGCTTAATCGAGGGTTAGTGTGTTAGTGTACAAGTAGATTGGACTAACTTTTAGAAAAAAAACTATTTGTTGCGTTATGTAGGCACATTTTACTACCAGGGTTAGAGACGTCGATAGTAGACTTTAACACCGATAAGATGTGATAATGATGATCTTACTACCTTCTACTTTATAACATTCAATCATCATAATTTCATCCGAAAGACATCCACTGCTGGACAGAAGCATCCCGTATCTCTACCTAAAACGAATATACACTTGCACATCAATCAAAAACAGCTTAAAGTTTGAGTACTGATTGCAAAAATCAAGATTTATGTTCGGAAGGGTTAGGTTCGGAAAGGGCAAGTTTAAGACTAAAATCGACAAACTTTTACTTGAAACAGCTTCTGCTTTCGAAAGGCCCTACACAAACAAAACGCCTAAGTCGGTTCTAAAAAAACTTGGACCGACAATGTGAAAGTCTGTCCATCGCTCTACGAGATGCGATTTCACTTACCGTCGCGTCGATACCTAAAAAAGTATTCTGTATTTTGAATGCTTTTTTTTTTTTCAAACTTTCTATGAATATTAAATTTGTCCGACTGCGTTTCTCAAAAAATGTTGTTGAACTCCACAATCGATTTGTTATTAGTAAACCTGTTATTTAAATCACAATTGATGTATGTTTCAACTTTGACCTAAAACGCAAAGGTTAACTCTTCCATCCCTTTATGATTACTTTGAATTGATTAGCTCATTGTTTTCTTGGAGTTAATTAATCTTACGTAATAACTAAAAGTATAAGTGACTAAACTGGGAGAAGCGAATGGTATGGCGCAAATGCGTTGTGGAGCAGTTTGTGCGATGAAGCCTGGTTCGTTGCGCTTGCTGACGAGAGGCAAAGAAAGACCCAGTGACACAGCACCATCTGCCACAAACTTCTCTTGTCAGGTCTGCGGCAGATTGTGCCGCTTTCGCATCGGTCTATTTAGTCATGAAAAGCGATGTCTCTCTAACATTGCACCATGAACCGTCTGAAAAAGACGTTGAGGCCAATAATGATGATGAAGTGACTTATATTCAGCAGTGGCGATGGTTGATGGTTGCATTATTTCTTCAATCAGCCTATTGCAGTCCATTGCTGGATGTAGGCCTCCCAAGGGTACGCCAAAGCGCACGATCACCCGCTTTCCTTATCCAGCCACCACCAGCGATCTTCCTCAGGTCATCAGACTACCTGGCAGGGGGGCGTCCCACACTACGTTTCCCGAGACGCGGTCTCCATTCGAGAACCCGACTGCTCCAACGCTCATCGATTCTGCTACAGACGTGGCCAGCCCATACTGCTACTTCAGCTTGCTACATTTCTGGTCGATATCAACCACCTTGGTCCTCTGCCGGATGATTTCGTTTCGGATTTTATCCCGTAGCGAAATACCAAGCATAAATCTTTCCATGGCTCGCTGAGTGACATGTAGCCGTGGGCCAGCCTCACCGTCATGTTCCACGTCTCGGCTCCATATCTCAAAACGGGTAGGACACACTGGTTATAAACCCTGCTTTTCAGGCATTGCATTATTTCTTACAGTTAAATTAATAACACCCTCTGTAGCCGATTGGTGTGTTCGGTTCTTATTACATAAGTTCCGGGTTCGGACCTTTGTAGGGACACAGTGTCCAAATAAAAATCACTTTGTAAGATTGTCCCCATTCGGTTAGGATGTTGCAGGCTGAATTAACTGATTGTCCGAAAAGCAAGATGGTTTCGTGGTCTCGGCTATTATTTACGCCTACTATAGTCGTTAATTGAAACGCCAGGGCCAGGGTTTGCGAGGTCGGTTGTCGATTATACAAAACTTTTATAGCAAGAGGCCTTTACCCTGCAGTGGAAGAGAAAAATGCAGTGATCCGAAGTATGACGCAACGTTCGTGTCAGGCCGCCACTAGCCTTTTCTGCGAAGCCCTATAAGCCCTCGTTATCATCCTTCCAGTAAAAATACACTTCCGAGTCCACCGCAGACGGATTTGTCCATTTAAATGTCGGCTTCGTGCTGGCCATAATGACGGACAGACAGACAGACCAATATGACGACCAGACAAGACAAAAGAGCGTGGACTGGGAAAAAATACTTTGCGACAATAATAAAAAGTATTTTTTATAAAAGACGCCTGTTTCTTTGAACGTAGCGACGACCGTTGCCAACGCATTACTATGAATATACAAAACCAAACAAGACATACTCAATTTATTATTTTCAAACCCTGATCCTGTCTTGAATTTCGTTTCATACTTTCCAAAATTATAAACACTGCTTTTTAGATAAGAAAATATTTGACGATATTTTACTAACTCCTACGATATCTTCAAGTTTAGAGTATTATTTCAAGTCTAGTTTAATGGCACATAAGATCGGACTGCTCCCAAATTTACTATATTTTATATGGAGATTATATGGCGTTACTAACAAATGACGTCACAAGTGGGTATGTGCCTCTCTGTCTAAAATTGAATTTCAAACCTTTATAACTCGGCAAATTTTAAAGATAGAGCAAAAAAAAATAAGAAGTTTAGATTTATACAATAAAAAAAGAGTAGACCGATCCCTTATTAATATAGCACTGAAAAGGTCAATTACTTTCTTATGTAATGTTTATGTTTGTAAAGTTCTATTGAAATAATCCATGAACACATAGTTTAGCTGAACTACATATACACCTAGTATCGATAGGTTAGGCCTGGCGACAGGAGGTACTAAAATCGATGCTGCCCCTGCTAAACGAGTTAGAAAGCCTCGAAATTGAATTTCCTCCATCTGACATACAGTCTTGGAACAACGGATGCTTGTGAAAACAGGATATGGAAAGTTGGTCTATATGTCTATGTATTTTAGTTTTTCAGTAAATACTTCGAATTCAGAGACTTCATTTTTGTTTTAAAGCATTGATAAAGCTTTGAATCACATCACAGTAATATAATAAATGTGAAAATATATTTGGATGTTTGTTCCACCTTCACGCTTTAAGTACACAACGGATTTGGATGAAATTTGGAACGGAGATAGTTTGTAACCTGAATTAACACATAGGATACTTTTTACGGGGAAAAGTATTTTTCCCACGGGAAAATCTTACATAACGCGAGCGTAGCCGCGGGCGGGCCTCTAGTACTTTTATAACCGAGAGTAGTTTTATCGTACCTACTTTTAAAAAAGCCCATAGCTCACCTATGCATAGTGTACTGTGAGGACAAACTTTTAAATTTTGCTTTTCTTGGCGTGGTATATTGACATAATTGGAACACTTTAAAACAAGCCACAACCATGGAAGAATCTGATTGCATACATTTTAATACTATTTCGCTAACAATTTTTCCTTATTGAGTTTTCCCAAAGAATGTTACGAGGTTCATAGCTCACCTCGACCTTGTATAAAATGCATACCATTATAACAGCGATTAGCACGTGGCATAAATTGTAGCCTTTCTTGCAGCGCTAAATATAGTCGTACGCAGCACAGTCGAGGGCTCTTACTTTCTTTTATCATCAACGGTTCATATACGAGGGGTTCGAGCCTACTCTGAATTAGCCCTTAGTCGACCACGGTGGCCCATTGCGAATAAAATTGGCCGACTTCATACAAAACTTATGAATTTTTGGGAGTGTGCTGGTTCATCACGATGTTTTCCTTCACCGTAAGAACGTCGAATAAACGTATGATATAAATTTGAAATTCGAAAACACATTGGATGGGTATCCAACACGTCTCTCGGAAGAAAAACGGCCTCCCTAGTCACTACATCGACGCTCTTCCTTTATTTTATACTCTTAATAAATCTAGGCAACTAAAATAGAAATAAACTGCATACTGTGCACACAATAGGCGTCGTAAAAGATTCATGTGATGTGGTGGTAACCTCGTTTGCTCGCGTGTGTTGGCGGTTCGACCAGCATTCACAACTCTAGGTCTCCCTGTGGTAATACTAACCATGTAACTAACTATAGAGAATTCACCTGCGAATACCTTACTCATACTTAAAGTGTAAGCAGGCTCTAAACTGGGCTGACAGATGGAACTAACGCATTTGATTATTGTCATTTGTGGATGGAAGAGTTTTCTTTAGTAGCAGCGACTCTGAAAAAATAAATATTGTCAGAATTTTTTTTTAGTTTGTTTGTTTTGCATATGTTTGTAGTTTTTTTTACTTGTCTATTAATATTTAAAACCTTGCCACTTACTGTATTTTTCGTGATTTGATTTTCCTTCTATTGGTCCCGCGCAATGTGTCCGGGATGCAATCGGAAAATACACAGATATTTACAAAATCCCAAATACTCGGGATTTTCGTGTCATATGAAAGACGTGTCTCCATTTCGAAAATAATTTTTTCACTACTCGTTCATATAGAATAGGTACTTAGAGGATTGTTTCTTTCAAAATTGTGTGCTTGACAAGGTGTAGGTACACATACCGATTACTGTGATGGTTTTAGCATCCATTTTCAGTTCATTTAGAGTTAATTTCACGTTTTTCATGCGATCATGAGCTATGGACCGACTAAAACTACAAATCGGAAGACAAGTTAGATATTTTTAGCCATAGAGACGAGGCGAGTCGACCGCTATTGTTGATTTCTTTTGTGATGTCGAGGTTTTTGAGTGAGCTGGGCGGACGGAACCTATGTTTATGAAATGCTCTACAAAGAATTACACTGAAACAGTTTTTATTTATACCCGCGAATATTTTTGGCCTCATTGTTGTTGAGATTTGGTCATCATCATGTACCTAGTGACAGGGTAGCTGCCTACCTCTGTCGCCTATGTGGCGCTAAACCCAAATCCCTCGCCTTGGGAAGACATGGCCAAATTCTTATACCAGGAATCCAATGGCTTACAAAAAGCAATAATACCAGTAATATTATTTGCCGGTTTAAATTTTCATAAATTCACAGGTCCTGTAGTGTTTTATATCAGCTTAACCATTTCAGCGGCCCTCAGGCGCCTATACCTACCGTACGAATGTCCAGAACCTGCTCTTCTCTTATTCTTTCCTCTTATATTTGTCTCACATTATTTGGAATAGTTCTTTCGAATCCATAAAAAGTTTTGTTTTGAGGTTTTAACGACCGGCTGAGTGACGTCAGTGGTTTTCCTGGTCCCTTTAAAAGAGTCTCGAAATAGGTGCTGTAGTTTTTTTTAAAACTGTAACAGACACGAACATAACTAAACCATTTACTTACCCTGCCTCAAACTCTTCCAGCTTCGATCCGTCATGGAAAAAGGGTGAATCTCGCTTCGTTTTATGGTTCTACATGCAATTTACGAGCTTACGTAATTATTATAAAAATACCACTAAATACAGCTTTATTCAAAGTCAAGTCGAAGTCAAAGTTTTTTATTCGAATTAAGATTTTTACAAATCATTTTTCGACGTCAAAGCTATCATGGATGGCACGTTCGCTACCAGTGTACGCCCTCTATTTCTGATGTATAAATTCTTTCTTTAGCCTCCGTGGCTCGTAACCAGTTATTTTTACCGAAGAAATTGGCGCTACAGGTCCCTGTAAGTTCTACGGCGAACTTTGACACGCACGCGAATAGATCTTATCGGGTTTTCACTTGTTTGAAGAAAACTGAGGATGTGTTACTTCCAGTTGTTGCCTTTTCTTTCTAACTAAGTGCTTTTAAACGTTCATTTACACCCCATAGGACTGGCTTTTCACCAGAATTGTGTGACAGTGGTGGCGAGGTAAAAATCCACCAATAAGATAGCTACGCTGTGTGCGGCTGGGAAAATGGATTAATCCACCTGGTGGACTTTTTCTGGCGCACTGCTTTCTTTGATCAAAGCCAAATAGCGAGAATATATTTCGCATTGGAAGTAGGTACCGAATGTGACTATTCATTTTCAAAGATCTTCGACTCGTGCACAAACTCTTATACCACATACCAGACACGCGTTACACACTGTCTTTGATTTAGTTTCATCACAGAGCTGGCAGGTGAAATTAGTCGTTTTCGCCATACGTTTCGAGCCTAAATTTAGCGTATAATGAATGCAGAATCAAGGCCTCGGGTGTATTTTTAGTAGCCGTACATGTTTATTTAAGTCCTATAATAGTCGACCGTGTGAATAACTTGCGACTTACTCGCAGTACCACGAAACGTGGCTATGCTAAGTGCGTAACATCAAACGTCACCAGAAGCTGCCGTCATATTTCTAACTGTCAGAAGATAAGGCTTTTTAAGAAGTTCGCCGTTCGAAGTACTTTTGGCAGTGTTTATGTAAGAGCACCATTGATGCCGAAAAATAAAGCTTTCCTGTAAAAACAGATAAGCTATACTTATCTAAAACCTGGGTTTAAGATTGTAACGAGGCATTCGTCCTCTTTCCTGTTTTATCTTTCATTTTAAATTCATTTTCAAATTTAGATTTCTTACGTTTCAATCTTGTCTTTTTGTATGATTTAAATCCACGACCTCTCCTGTCTCTAACAGTAAACGGTCCAGCGTAATCAACCCCCGTCGATAACCCCCGGCCCCGGCCAAACCAACGACAACCACTCCTATCATGGGCCAGTTTCCTTCAGCAAGGGTAACGCCTGCATCACCCTTTTTATCGACGGGGGTTGATCAAAACATGTATCCTGGATTACGATGGCTCTGGATTTCGGGAGCAAAAATCAACAACAAGGTTTTGGGTTCGATACGTGTCTATATTGTAAAGAGGATATGTACCTATCTATATTTTACTATAGCCGGGTTAGCGACATCTAACATTTTAGAATAAAACAATTGCAAACACCTGATTCGATAGATTTACAATAAATAAATCAATAAATTTAGCACAGATGGCGCTAACAGGAACAAAATAAAGGGTGCTGTCTGTGACACTTTTTTCTGCCAAATTCTTCACTTCTTACCCATGATACTATTTCCTACGTTAGTTATTTAATAGTATAGTAAATAATATATAAATACATAAATAAATACCTTCGGACTGAGCCTTGATTATTTGCCACGCTTTATTTTATCATCCTCTACAATACTCTTCGTGTAGTGCTCATCAGCTCCGTGGCGGATTAAACAGATTAAACACTAGCTGCACTAGCAGCACCAATTGAAATAATCAATTACTTACTGTCAGTGACTTCGATCGAAATTATTATGTGTTTAACGACAATAGAAGGGTTATAAATATATTTTAGTTATTGTTTTATAGTCCTAAATAAGTTCTGTAAGCCGTAACTGCCAAAAGTGACCACTTAACCCTTCTATTGAACGTTGGAGCAGACGGGTTCTCGAATGGAGATCACGTCTCGGGAAACGTAGTGTGGGACGCCCCCCTGCCAGGTGGACTGATGACCTGAGGAAGGTCGCTGCTGGTGGCTGGCTGAGGAAAGCGGGTGATCGTGCCCTTGGGGTGGCCTACGTCCAGCAGTGGACTGCAATAGGCTGATTGGTTGATTGAAGATTTAACTAGGTTAAAAGGTCCTTGTTAGAACAACCAGTGCATTCATCATAAAGAGGAGTACCTTGCCGTTAAGTCAGAGTTTTAATAACATGACTGACGCACATGCTCGGTTGTGTTGAGACATTAGATATTATGCAGTTTACTCATTATTTTGTTAACTTTACGTCACAATACCACAACCAGTCATTAATAATGCGTATTACTCGTTTATTAGTTTATTTGCATCTACGTACCGTACGTACATAGGTACAAGGTAAAACGCAAATTAGCTCCAATCCAATCTAGATAGAAGAAGTATAGATAAATATTAATAATTTCAGGACCATGAAATATTATGTAAACAGTACTGATGTATTACATTGATTACATTGAAGCAACCCTATTTTATCATTGTTTAACAAAACGTCGACGAAAGACGAATCGGAAATTATAGGTAGATGTCGACTTTTTAATTACATTGGTGACTAACTTAGAATGCGTTCTTGCAAATAGCTTAGAACAAAAGCATCATGATTCTCAATAGGTACTTATGATTGTGCTGTTATTTTGCCTTTATGTAAATGAATATTTAAATTACTGTATTATGTGGTGCTTTAATAGGACCTGCCTATGATGCGGAATATTAAAATACGATACGATGCTAGACTTGCTTACTTACCTGATTAAAAACGTAGGTTATTAACAGTTCCATACTTTCAAAAATCTATATTATTTTACATAATAGGTATTTGACCACATTATGAAAGTACATATGCACCGTGTGGTGACGCCAGAGTAGAATACATTTGTCACCAACTCCTATTCTTCCCGTGGGTGTCGTAAGAGGCGACTTAGGGACTACACATTGAACAGGGAACGGGCAGCAGCGCTCTCTGAAACAGTAACCTTTTAATCTGCGATCTCCAACCCGCCTGCCAAGCGTGGAGATTATGGCAAAACCCTCCACTTAAGTGGAGGAGGCTCATAGTCCAGCAGTGGACTGTGGAGATTGCATTGGTTACATGCAGTCTCCGCGCACTTTTCCCTTTGTTTGTTGTTGCTGGCACTCGATATTCGCCCTATATATCGTAAAAAAGCTAATTAGACGTAGTGAGTCAGAGAATGATTAGCTGAAGAAAATAATGGTGTGGATTAGGGATTGAAATGAAGAAAAGATAATACAAAAATATTGTAATCTAATATTGGAGTCATTATTTAGCTACGGATTTATGCGCTAGAAGCGAGTGCCTCCCATCTTCAAAGGGCTACGTCCACCTGACATGGTGTAGACTTATGAAGAAATCGGTACCTCCAGTTACGTATTTTTTTTTCTTTGCTATATTATTTGCCTGATTATTTGCCTTGTAGAATCAACAGCAAATATCACAGCACGGATCGCAGCTATGAAGCAATTTAATTTTGTTACCTTTGTTTAGCTTCGACTGAACGCGGACGCAGAGGAAGACGTGTTTAATCTTAAATCCTTTTTATGCACCATATTAAGTTTTCCAGAAAAAAGTCTAAGAAAAGACTGTGAATAAAGAAATTAATATTGAATGAGATGGCCAATGCAGCGATTGCAGCCATTAGAATGATGATGAGATACCATGGAAAGGTCTCTCTGCATTGATGCCTTGGTGATGTACAATTGATATTATTTTGTTAAAAAAAGTTGAATTATGTCTGATAAGTATAACGGTCTGAATTCGTCCGCGGAGGACTTCTTCTCGCAATTCGAGATAATCGCCGCTATAAATAGTTGGAGTGACGATGTAAAAACGTTAGTGTTGGCTACTTATCTATGTGGGCCGGCTCTCAGCTATTATAATTTGACAAAATCGTCCTCTACGAAATATGAGGATATTAAAAAAGCGATTTGTTTAGAATTCCCGTCTCCTATAGACCATGCTTCGTTGTTTTATAAGTCTCGTCAAGATTATAATGAGCCTCTGATGGACTATGTGTATCGTGTGGAATCTCTTGCCGGAAAGGCTAAGATTTCAGACCAGAAAATAATAATTAAGCAATGTTTGACTGGTATGTCATCCTTTTTTAAACGTAATTTCGGAACTCAATTATACAAAGATTTCGCTACCCTCAAACAAACCTGCATGGAGTATTCGATGCTCTTTATGGCCACACACACTGAATTATCGTTGCCAGTGAAGATAACCTCGACTCGATGTGGCGAGCCCAGCAGTTATACGAATTCAATGGGTGATGGTTATCCCAGTGAAAATATTGGGCAGCGTAGTGCGCAAGCCTCACCGCAGGAATTATACTCCACGCCGCAAAATAGATCTTCTAGTTGGCCGCCGAGGAGTCCATCTTCTCCACGTACTACTAACTTTGGATCAAACCGACCCCGCAATGATGCGAGATCGTCAAGACCCCAATACACTCAAAACCGGTATAATTTAAGAAGCGGTTCGCGTGATAACGTTGGAAATATACAGGGTAATGACCCAAACTTTCAGCGTCGCCAGTGAATGGGACTACATTGGTAGACGGTCATTTTAGTCGTCCCGTTTCTCCTATTATTTGTGTTGATTTGTACGGTGTAGTGCATAATGCGTTGATTGATTCAGGTGCCACAATTTCTGTGATTTCTTCTTCGTTTCTTGAAAAAGTGGATAAATTCATTCCGTCACACGCATATAATGATAACGCCTCTTGTTTGCGTACGGTGAATGGGATTAGGTTATTAGCTGAATGTTCTGTTATATTGGACATTACAATAAATAGCATTGTTTATAATCATGCATTTGTTGTTGTGTGCGATTTAGTACCTGATATAATTTTAGGGCAGGATTTTTTATATGCAGTAAAGGCCATTGTCAACTTTGATAAACAGTTCATTGAACTGGATAGGAATAAGGTATGGTTCAGAAATGATACAAAAATCGCGGCGTTTTCACTTGATTATGTTCAGTCCGGGACTGAGTCCGAACATTTATTGCCGTTACCGAAAGGTGATTATATCTATTTTCTTAATACGGTAGAATCAATAAATGAAAATTTGGACGATTTAAAAAAGGATACGATCCTAACGAATAACACGAAATGTAATAATTTTAATATTTCTGATGCTTTATTATCAGATCAGAAAAGTAAGTTGTCAGAATTACTGGGCAAATATGAAAAGCAGTTTGCGTTTGATTCGAAGAATTTAGGGGCATGTTCATTAATGGAAGTTGAAATAAATACTTCAGACGAGACTCCTATTCATAAAGCTCCTTATAGAGTTTCACACCATCAACACAGTATAATTAGGGAACAAGTGAGTGAGATGTTGGAAAATGGAATCATTCGTGAGTCGCGAAGTGCATATGCATCCCCGGTTGTCTTGGTCAAGAAACCTGATGACACGTGGCGATTCTGCATTGATTATAGGTCATTGAATAAAAAAGTAATTACCGATTCATATCCTTTACCCAGAATAGATGACATAATTTTATATCTAGCTAAAGCCAAATATTTTGCGGATCTGGATTTAAATAGTGGATATTGGCAGTTGAGAATCAAGGAATCTGATAAGCATAAAACTGCTTTTGTTACCCCTTCGGGATTGTATGAATTTAACGTCATGCCGTTCGGCCTTAAAACAAGTGGTGCGATTTTCCAGCGGGTTATGGATAGTGTTTTAGGGGGCATGAAATATCGGAATGCTATTGTTTATATTGACAACATATTGGTTTATGGGGAAACATTTGAAGAATTTTCTTTATCTTTAAATGAAATCTTATATAGAATTAAAGAATGCAATTTGACACTTAAACCTAGTAAGTGCAAATTTGGTTTTGAAAAAGTTTCCGTTCTTGGTTATGAAATAACGGGTCAGGGAATTCGACCAGATCAATCACAGTTTGAAAAGATTATGAAGATCCAAGTGCCAAAATCGACTAAAGAACTTAAATCTATTTTAGGACTCTTTTCATATTATAGAAAATTCTTAGATAATTATGCGGATTTGGCTATGCCTCTAACAAGGTTGATGAAGAAGGGTGTCAAATTTATTTGGACAGAACTACAGCAACATGCATTTTCTAAAATTCTTTCTCTTATTCAGAACCCCCCTTTATTAAGACATTTTTCGAATAGCGAAGGCATAGTTACAAGATTATTTGTCGATGCTAGTGATAAAGCATTAGGTGCTTGTTTATTGCAGGGTGATGATAAAATATTTCCGATTGCTTTCGCGTCGCGTAAGCTCTCTGATTGTGAGACCAGGTATACGATTACCGAAAAGGAATGTTTGGCTCTAGTGTGGGCTCTTAATTATTTTAAGCATTTACTATGGGGAATGAAATTTGACGTCGTGACGGATCACAAAGCTTTGGTATGGCTCCGTACTAAAAAGGATATGAATGGGCGTTTAGCTCGTTGGTCTTTAGCGATTCAACAATATGATTTTGATATAGTATATTGTTCGGGCAAAGATAACCAAATTGCTGATTTCCTAAGCAGGAATCCATTAATTGAGGATGTTGATGTTAAGGAGACCTCTCCTAAGGATGTAGTTGAGGATGGTTTAGAGTTATACAGGATTGAAGCTTCTCGTTTTGAATTTGATCAAAGCGTTGATAGTTTTTGCACTGAACAAGTTTCAAGGATTGCTTCTAGATCTCGGCTAAACTATAAAGGTTTTCTTACTAGAGACAATAAGCTCTTTCACAGGTGTAGGATAGGTAACAGATATGTTGATCGTTTGGTTGTTCCTCAAGCTTCATTTAATGACGTTATGAAGGAAATTCATGATGATCCTTGGAATGGAGCGCATTGTGGTCTTACGAAGACTTTATGTAAATTTAGGGACAGATATTTTATTCTTGATGCTGAAAAGAAAATTTCTAGATATATCGAAAGTTGTAAAGAATGTCAAGAGAGGAAGAGATCGTATTTGATTGCTCCGATGCAACCGATTGAAGTCAATCATCTTTTTGATAAAATAGCCCTTGACATATTAGGACCTCTTCCGACCTCGGATTTAGGAAACAAATACATCATAGTTTGTTTAGAGTATTTATCGAAATACGCGATAACTAGAGCAGTCCCAAGTGCAACTGCTCAGGCCGTTAGTGATTTTCTTACTCAAGAGATCTTCTGTAAATTTGGTATGGTAAATGAAGTCATTGTAGATCGTGGATCAATTTTCACATCACACATGGTTAAAAATACGATAGTTTTTTTTGATTCCACGTTATCGGTTGCTGCAACTAGGCATCCTCAGACCATTGGACTCGTGGAACGTTTTAATAGCACTATATCTCAGAGTTTAGCGATGTATACAAACGAGAGTCAAGCAGATTGGTGCATGTATTTGCCCATGTCAACGTACGCGTATAATATATCGAGACAGGCGTCATCAAATACGATTCCTTACACTATTGTTTTTGCTAGAGACCCAATTTTGCGTTCTGATGTTGATATTGTATCTAATCGTAATGATTTGGATATTGCTGCTCGCAATAATGCTAATATTAGAATGATCTCTTGTGCGTTGAGAAATATTCGTAAATCGCAAATGACTCAAAAGGAATATTATGACAGGAAAGTCAGGTTCGTAACGTTCGATCCAGGTAGCTTAGTCTTGGTATATAATCCTAAAAGAATAACAAATGTTGGTCAGAAGTTATCGCGTCCATATAAAGGTCCGTTTCGTGTTATTCGAAGGCTATCTAATAATAATTATTTACTACGTAAGATAGATGGAAGCTCCAGACGTGATTTAATATTTCACCATAATTCTCTGAAACCGTTCAGATTGCGTGTTTAAAAATATTATTTTATAGTAACTTGGCGTTTGTTTCCCTTGATCTGTCCTATGCCTTACTTTATTCACAACTCGTCATGAACTTCATGAAGAAAAGATGGTTTTAAAAATCTAGCTATTTAATGGGGTTGTTATTTTCTATAAGGGGAGGGTGAGCTTAGTGTATAGGCCACTCATTTTAGATATGCTATCGAATATTTATAGTTCTTCGGAAAAGATCTTGTTATTCGGTTAATATTTAACGTAAGTGACGCATAGTGTAGGTGATCATTATTTTTCTACATATACGAATAGGCCTGAGCTCCTGTTCCAGACCTGCCGCTACTTCGATTTTTAGACTTTGTATTCGCGTTTTTCATTTGTTTTTGTCTTAGCTTAGGTTGAAATATTTAAGTTTAGATTAGGTGTGATCACTTAAAGTTTGTTCATTATGTTGATGGGATTTTGTTGTCATAATTTGATTTATCTGATATTACATAATAATAATTTCGTTTGTTCTTGTTGGTCAATTATAGCAGCATGGTCCAATGTTAATATTATGTTGAACGTTTTGTGTCGCTGTTAGTTGTTCTATTAATTCTTCAAAATTTATTTATTGTTCTTTTGGTTCATGTAGTGTACCATGAGTTGTACTTGAATGAATAATCTTTTGGCGTGGTTTTAATTATTCGTATTTGGTGAAACGTTGTTCCACCAGGTAGCTGTTAGCTATGGCTTCTTGTACAAATCATAGGGTTTGTTAAATGAAATATTATACGCACTTTTAGGTAATTAGTTAGGTTTATCTTTTGTGATCGGCTGATCATTTTCCTGTAGGAGGAGGGATGTGGAGATTGCATTGGTTACATGCAGTCTCCGCGCACTTTTCCCTTTGTTTGTTGTTGCTGGCACTCGATATTCGCCCTATATATCGTAAAAAAGCTAATTAGACGTAGTGAGTCAGAGAATGATTAGCTGAAGAAAATAATGGTGTGGATTAGGGATTGAAATGAAGAAAAGATAATACAAAAATATTGTAATCTAATATTGGAGTCATTATTTAGCTACGGATTTATGCGCTAGAAGCGAGTGCCTCCCATCTTCAAAGGGCTACGTCCACCTGACAGGACTGTAACGGGCCGTTGATGATGATGAAAGAACATAATAGCTCCATTTTGAAAACTACCACACCAATATAAGTCCCTCAAGTTCATCCAAGTCGCTCAGTTTCATGTCCTGAGCTATCGCCCGAAAAAGTTTTGCGTTTTTTACGTTCTTGATCGGTATTAACACTATCTGGCAAGTCTTTATATGAAATGAATGCGTATTGTGGCACTAATCGATGTTTCCATGAGTTGCTTTTGTAGTTCGATTCCTCGTGGCGCCAAGGCTAAGGCCTTAATCGACTGAACTATAGGTTATTTTTATAACTATGTTCTTACGACTCGAAAGTTTATATACAAGCCCTCACAAAAAAAAAACAAATAAGTACAAACGGGTTGTTCCAATAGGTAACTCCCATTGACTTCAAATCAACGGCCCGTTACAGTCCACTGCTGGACTATGAGCCTCCTCCACTTAAGTGGAGGGTTTTGCTATAATCTCCACGCTTGGCAGGCGGGTTGGAGATCGCAGATTAAAAGGTTATTGTATCACAGAGCGCTGCTGCCCGTTCCCTGTTCAATGTGTAGTCCCTAAGTCGCCTCTTACGACACCCACGGGAAGAGTAGGGGTTGGTGACAAATGTATTCTACTCTACCGTCACCACACGGCGGCGTCACTCCCATTGACTTGATTAACGGATATTCTTGACTCTTGTCCTCTACCGAAAAGTGTGGAGTTGGACCCAAACTTGGACCTACCACGAATTAAGATGCAGACAGGTTTATACAATTCGCATATATTTTGTTCAACTTCGCATTCATGTGCAGACTTCTATTCCATCACGATTGTTTTTACCCTTTTGACTGTGCTAAGGTCGTCATCATCACCGTGTGGGTTGTAGGTGTCAGTGTTAAAAAGCCGCCAAAGGCTTGGCTCATAAGTAACGACTACATAATATTATTATTATTGTTATTATTTATTTATTCGTTCACAAATAATTTGTGTCCGAAATAGTACATATTTTTTAACCTAATTAAAATAATCTGTTAAAATACATTTCATGCTCATATAATATACACAAAAATTTTATTCAAAATAAAAAATACTAACATTAAATTTCATTCTTAATCATATTAAATACATTTCATTAAATAATTAACATTCATGAATTCATTAAAATTATAATAACATTTTTTTACCAAAAACTGTTTTAATTTTCTTTTGAATACATGATGTCTGTTCTCGACCTTCAACTCCATAGACAACTTAGCCGGGACCAACGGCTTAACGTGCGTTCCGAAGCACGGAATCATCTTGATTCAGCCTGCGATGTCCTAACCAAACCGGGGAAAGTCTCACAAAGAGATTTTTGCTTGACAGTATCCCCACCGGGAATCGAACCCGGATCCTAAGTACTGGGCGTCGGAATCTCGACCACTCGGCCACGGAGGCTGTTAAAAGGTGCTCGAGTCTATCCTAAATAAGGGTGATTTTTTAATCAGGCTAGCAAGCAAGCCCTCGGTGGGGACGTATATGAGCTGTTGATGAAGCAAGCAAGTCTTGTACGTATCGTAAGATTCCGCATCATAGGCAGTCTTACACTACTCAATCAACTCAATGATCTTATATGTATAAAGAAGATATATAAAGACGCTAGGTACTGAAGTAATTTAATTTTCTAAACATCAGGCCTTAATCGACCACGTCTAATACCTCCAAAAACCTCGGAGCCTAAAACGGAACATCATTCCATTTTATATTATTTAAAAAAAGAATATTAGTACGACAGGTTTGTTATTTTAGCTTAAAATGTCTCGTCTTGTTAGCACCAGTAAAGAGCTATTGAGATCCAAAAAAGTTGACCTACATTTTTTCTATCTAGATTTGAATTTTAGCTTATTAATTTAGTAATTAAAAATCAGTATTTTTTAATAGCAAAACCTGAATTCATCTTACTTGACCCAGTTGAGTGGTGATAGGATTATGCTAATCACGAAATACCATCTCTCGATCAGTTCCTTGCATAGATTTTGCATACAAATGTGACTAATGCATGAGGGTTATAATAAAACGTGAACACGAGCATGCTACACATAAAATACTAATAATAACTGGTCGCGGAATGGTTAATTGAACATAATTATTAATTGAAAGTTAATTAAATTAATATTTTGTTGCCTTGGATTGATAAAATAAGGGATCGGGCTAGTTTTTTATTTATTTTATAAATCAAACTTCTTAGTTTCTGCTATCGAACACTAAAATAATTTTTGCTCTATCTTTAAAATTGACCGAGTTATAAAGGTTTGAAATTCAAGATTAGACAGAGAGGCACATGCCCACTTGTGACGTCATTTGTTAGTAACGCCATATAATCTCCATACAAAAAATCATTTTTGAAAGAGACAGACATAATGAAACTTTAAAAAATCACTGTAATTTCGTTTTTCAACCGATTCTGTCTTTTTCTTCGCGAATCGTCTGCTACTAATCTATATATTTCAAAATAATTCCACTCCGCTGGTAAATTTTGGAACAGTCCGTAGGGTAGTCTTTTTCATTGCCACGTTACTATAGCAAAACACAAGCCTGTATCCTATAACAAAAATATGTCAGAACAATTACGGCGTTGAAAGTTTTCTAACATGCATTAGAAATTCCTCAAACAGCTTTCATATTGTTAGAAGAGTCCAACTAACGTCCAAGCATTTTATTATTTAGAAGGTCTAGTAATTAAGTATATGAATGTTTATGGCACATAATATTGGTAATTAGCTTCTTACAAAAACATCCATAAAATTATGGTAGAAATTACCTTTTTAATATTTTTATAGTAGTTCTAATCGTGCGAAACAAATTCCTTGAGGCAATTTGTGTAATTACAATAAAATGGTTCCAGCCTGAATGTACGTCATGTTGGAAACTTGGAACTGGAAAAATATTAAGCTTACTTACGTCACTTACAGATGCATGTGCAATATTGTTTCAAAATAATAATTGTAGAATACCCTTCGGCCGCCATCGAAACTGAGTGTCGTAACTAGTTACGATCGAGGACTTATTCGTCCATGTTCGGAACCAGTTGCGATTATTAAGAAGATAACATTATGCGCAATATTATATAGATTCAGTTTATCTTGCATTAAACTGTTCTATTATGTACCTCAAGGGAGAAAACAACCCCTTTCGTACCGCTCAGTCAGCTCATCAGTTTGCAGGACAGGTGCACTTCGCAAATTAAATGTGCTTTGACGCAAAATTCTCAAACGGTTGGAAGCTGGTATCACACAGGAACATTGTCCTCTTTCTTTTACTTTATATAGTTCATTTTATCATCAGACGCCTTTACAAAGAAAGTATTTTCCTTTGTGTACTGTTACGCGTGCGTGTGTCCTTCCACGTACGAGTAGCTTATAAATCACGGCGATGGAGGACACCGCTTGCCTACTTGAGCTTTTATTCACTACTCCCTTTGAGCCGTGTGGTGACGGCAGAGTAGAATACATTTGTCACCAACCCCTACTCTTCCCGTGGGTGTCGTAAGAGGCGACTTAGGGACTACACATTGAACAGGGAACGGGCAGCAGCGCTCTCTGATACAGTAACCTTTTAATCTGCGATCTCCAACCCGCCTGTCAAGCGTGGAGATTATGGCAAAATCCTCCAAATAAGTGGAGGAGGCTCATAGTCCAGCAGTGGACTGTAACGGGCTGTTGATGTTGATGTTGACTCCCTTTTAGTACTAAGCATACCCTTGCGATGTTAAGTCAACGAATTAGTCTCTATCATACACTTTTCGTAAGACCAGGAAGGGTGTATTTAATGACAATATGTGATAGTATATGACATGATTAATATTGTTATTGTTCGTTTAATTTACAAATTAACCCCTATTATGGACTTCTGGTTATGAAGACCTGGAAGGGTGTAATGACACTACGGATTAATTTATGATTTGTTTCGACGTATTGTCATGATTATGATTCATGTTCAGTTATTGTTCGTCTGATTTATGAACAATGTTTTACAATTTTGATAAGTACCTACAACTACATGCAATTTTACGATATTAGTTTTATTAATACTACTTCCATTTTTATTTATAGTCCTACGTCGCAATTTTTAAATGCGTATATTTTTTATATCACATTGTCATCGATTCCCTAGAATAACTTGGTATTAGCATGTATTAGTTAGACACTTAAATCGCAGATGATTCATGGATTTTATTGTTTTCCATCTATAGGGAAAATAATATCGATTATCGTCGTTTTTTGCATTTAAGTACATATTTTCCTGATGAGAGTTTTTGGTGTATTTTATGCGCAGATTACTGTAAAGCGGTTTGTTGTGTTACGGGTTTCTATTCCGTTTTAATTCTACCATGTATCGGATTTAAACTTCGAAGAAAAAAAGAAGAGTGTTAAAAAATTTGACGCGTCTAAGAGAGACATACAGTCTCCGCTACAAAAGTTGCTCTTATTCGTCTCTAGATCTAGTGACTAAAGGCCGATTTACATTGAGTCAGTCGCTGGCGTCAGTGGGCACTGGATAGACGAGCGCCCTATACACACCAACGCTTGCATGTTAACTCTTGTTAAAAGTGCTCGTCTATCCTGCACTGACTGACGTCAGTTACTGACTCTATTTAAATCGACCTTAATTCGAATTACATTGCTGCGTTTGGGTCGTACTTAGTAAATTAGTACCCCGTCAGCAACGACGACCGGTAGTTAGCACCCGAATAGAAACTGTTAGATGTTTAATATAAAAAAATCGGTCCTGGAGTGTTCGTCCGAAATTCTTTTTCAAATGAAGTCGTTGTTCTTTTATATATTTAAACTCGTTTTCTTTCTTTCCAGCCAATCAACAACGCGGATTTCGTGGTGCCCGTGGAGATTGACGGCGCGGTGCATCAAGTCTACGTTTTGAAGAGGCCGCACGTCGACGAGTTCTTACGGCGGTGTGGGGAGTTATACGAGTGTGTGCTGTTCACCGCCTCGCTGTCTAAATACGCGGATCCTGTCGCTGATCTACTCGATAGGTGAGACATGTCTTAAGCCCAAGTCACACAGAGCCGTGCCGGAGGCGGTCCGGGGCCGGGAAAGCGAGACGGTGCTATGGCGTGGCATGCTTGTCCCGGCCCCGGACCGCGCCGCTCCCGCTCTGTGTGTCAAGTCAAAGTCAAAATTATTTATTTCCATAGGATGTTATTACATCACTTAGATCCGTCATTCCATTTTTTTGGGTGAGTTCACTAACACAATGGCGGAATCTGTGGAGAAGAGCTCACCGAAGAAACTCCACAGTCGTCGCATCTTTTGCGTTTCCATTTTTAAATAAAAAATTAAAATTTTACAAAATTAATGCTAATTAAATATCGAAAAGGCCTGCCACTCAAGTAATCTATTCCCATGGACATCTGTCCTCTAAGCAATGGGCTTGACTTGGGCTTTAGTGGCTTAAGGGGTATGAGCCTTCCGCTCCCCTGCAAGTCCGCGCCCGCTATATTTCCACTCTGGTAGAAATACAAATGTATTCTACTCTGCCGTCACCACACGGCGTAATTTGTAAAGTCAAAGTCAAAATAATTTATTTCCATAGGATGTTATTACATCACTTAGATCCGTCATTACATTTTTTTTGGGTGAGTTCACTAACACAATGGCGGAATATGTAAGAAGAGCAAAAATATATTTTGGATAGTTGTGGAGCAAAAGTTGTTCAGTTTTACGGACTCAATAGCCACCCGAGAAGTTATACGATAATTGCGATATTTAGATATCACGTTGTATATCACCTACATAACTCCAATGTTTATGTTGTAACAGATGGGGCGTATTCCGCGCGCGGTTGTTCCGCGACAGCTGCGTGTTCCACCGCGGCAACTACGTGAAAGACCTCAACTCTTTGGGGCGGGACTTGCGTCGCGTCGTTATCGTGGACAATTCGCCCGCCTCATACATATTCCATCCCGATAACGCTGTAAGTCTTTCTCATGTAGATTATTATAGAGAGACAACGCAGCTGTATTTTTGCGGCAATTACGTGAAAGACCTCAACTCTTTGGGGCGGGACTTACGCCGCGACGTCATTGTGGACAACTCGCCCGCCTCATACATATTCCATCCCGATAACGCTGTAAGTTTAAGTCAGTTATGTGTATAGCTTAATTTAGAGAAACAGCAATTGTTTTTTGGCGGCGACCAACGTGAAAGACCTCAACTCTTTGGTGCGGGGCTTACGCCGCGACGTCATCATGGACAACTCGCCCGTCTCATACATATTCCATCCCGATAACGCAGTAAGTCCTAATTTAGATTACATTCAAAGTTTTATTATTTTATAATAGACTGACGACAGAGCTGTATTTTCGCGGCAACTACGTGAAAGACCTCAACCCTCTGAGGCGAGACTTGCGTCGAGTCGTCATCGTGGACAATTCGCCCGCCTCATACATTGTGTAATCACTTGTTTTCTACTGGGCGCAAGGGACTTAACCTAAACTGATACGTGCGTTCAATTCATTATTTTGAATTATATTATTACACAAAAAATGTGTTAACTAGAATATGTCGTGAATACTTATAGTTTGTCTTCAAGAAACCATAGCAATTACATTTTAATGCTTTATTTTTCTATATGATGCACATTCTCATACATACTGGTAATGTTTTATACTATCTATTTTGAACCAATGTAACACGGAATGTGCAAAAGAAAGATAACGGATTATCCAAGTATGTCACATTTCGCAGTTAGCTGTAAACTACATAGTTATAATAAATGATCATTATTATTTTCTGTGACGACTTTCCGATGACACATAACCAGAATTTCCTTTGCATTACAGGTACCTGTCGCGTCATGGTTCGACGACATGACAGATTCAGAACTGTTGGACTTGATACCGTTTTTCGAGAAACTGAGCAAGGTGGACAGTGTGTACACAGTGTTGCGCAATTCGAACCACCCGTACAACCCCACACAGAACAGCTCACCGCCCACTTAGCGGGGCCCCGCGCCCCGCGCCCCGCCCCGCCCCGCGCCGCGCAAAGGAGCGACCCTCGTCGTAAGTGCCAATTTTGCCTTCTGGGTAGTGAGGACGTTATTTGTACCTATTATACAGATTAGGTATTTCTTAGTGCGTAAGTTGTCCGTATGATGGATTTGTGATTTTGTTCTCACTCCGCGTCTTTTCGCTGTCGAGCTTGCGGTACGTTTTTATTATAACGTAAAACGGTCGAATTGACACTTTAATCTGATATATTCTAAATGGAATTTGTACTTTTGAGGTAAACATTTCTTCAATTTCAATGTTTTTATATCGTGCTTGGGATCAAATATGGATAAGTTAGGATATTTTCATCTTCGATTTGTTACGGCCATATGAAATCATCCTTTTTAGCTGCGATAACATTTCGGTAATTGCAACGTATGATAACTGGTGTCATTCGCGTATTTAACACGTAAGATGTGTGTGTAACATTTTAGGGCTTCTGCACACTATGACATGAACACGCGACGCTATTTTATCTGCATTGTATTCGTTGACATAAAGTTCGTACAAACGTGAGACATGCGACATTTCTATACGAAGAAGCAGGATAGTTAATGAAAAATTATTATGTCCATAAGCCCTTAGAGTTGAAGCTCAAAACTGCGATGCGTTTTCTTACATTTTGTTGATATTTTGGTTATCTTATCATACGAACTAAAGGTATTTGCCAATATATAAAAAAAACTGCGCTAAAGATAGACCTAAATAGTTCGTAAAATATAAAAACTCCGGTACAAAAAGACTTGTAAAAAATATGAGATTCATTTTTACAAAACAAAAAATGCAAATTTTTACAGCATAGCGTGAGGTTATTTTACTCATTTACCTTGGATATCCTTAAGAAGCCCGAGGCTGCTAAAGTCACCCTGTTGAATCTGTAGGCGTGACGTCACATGACAATAGAATGCGTTATACGAATCACAAGGAAGAGTAATGATCTTTGAGCAGTTTTGTAGTTTCGACTTACATCACTTACAGCAAGCATCTCCTATCATATTACAATTTCATTTCGCGTTTAACTTTAACTTATAACCTTATAGACTTTTACTTAACATAATCACGAATTTCGAATTCGACTGGTGTAAGTGTTAAGTCGTATCCAGCACTAGTAAATGTGTAAATACTTTTATATTGATGTGATTGTGACATGAACGGGTGTCGCTTCATCGTGGTATAGCTAACGCGGAATTAATCATTATTGTACATAAAATATAAATAAAATAGAATAAAATATAAGTGAAGATAAAGTGAAATAGCACTCATTATTTGCTGATATTGTACTTTCATCTTGTAGAATCCGCCAAGCTAAATATATTTACGTTATAATAAAATATTATGCGTGAGAACGCGAGTTATATGATGATGTGTCGAATTATGAGTTACTTATCGTAACTGTATACAATATCCACGAGAGAGTCCGCATTTTATTAATTTCGAGTGTTCGAAAGCAAAAACAGCACATACAAAAGCAGCCAAGTACTTGCTCTCGCGTAATGCGTTATATTCCGGCAAGCGCGGCGATTGGTTTACAGCATGACCGACAACGGTTACTGACGAATAATGTTGGGTTCTCGTTTTTATTGGCCCGCCATTTACATTACGTACATTTAAATTTTTTAACAGGATACGAGTTCTATAGCTCCTATTTCGACGTATAGATATAAAAACGCAGCTGACAAATTTCTCCCACGAGGTATGAAATATACATTCGCGTAAAGTTTGGTAGGTCACGCGTAAATTCAAAGCTAAAATTAATAATAGAAAATACTAAAAATGTATATTGTAATAAAGTAACAAAATAATATCTTACAAGGAGTATTCTACGAGATTTAGCATAATATCAGCTACTTAAGGTAAAGGTGCACATTAGACAGACATTCACGTAACCCGCATCGTTTCACCTCTTTAGTGTGTACATACCTTATTTGCAAATACATTTAATTTCCCCTAATTATTCCTAATTATCGGTGACAATAACAAGTCAATCGCGACAGTGTCATATTATGAATTTTGTTTATAGAATTTCGAGTTATTCAAAATCGAATCACGGGTGAATGTAATTGATCGACTTGGCATCTAAATGTATTTATTATCTTAAATTCTGCTTTCGAAAGGGCTTACGATATTTTAACAGTACATTTTCATGGACATTATTAAAAATACCTTGATATTTTACCATTATGTCCTTCTGTGATGGATGTAGATTTTTCAAGCAAGCATAGATCAAAACTATTAAGTTTGCTAGGTTTGCAGTTTTTTTTTATATAGTCCTTTTTAGCTGTCCCACTGACAAAGGCCTCCTCGTTTCCTTCCACTGGTCTCGATCCTGGGCCACTTCCATCCATTGCCGTTCGAATGCCTCTAGTTCGTCGCGCCATCGCTTCCTAGGCCTCCCTCTTCCCCGACGGCTGTCTAGGGGAACCCATTCAGTAGTGGTTCTGGCCCATCTCTCGCGGTGCATTCTACACACATGACCCGCCCACTCCCATTTAAGCTTCGCGGAGAAGGGCTATATTGTATGTAAAAATATAAACTACTTATCCGTTCATTTGCTTTTTGAAAGCAGAATTGACATCACTGCATTATACACTGTGCTTTCTAGAATTAGGCATTGATAATTTATTCTTGGAAATGAACAGCTTAGTGTTATATACCGTGTCGTCCATTTCAAACCAACAAAATAGTGAAAGCGGGACTACACTACAAATAAATAAAATAAAATAAATAATAAAATAATTTATAGTGTCCGAAAACTTAGACTAGGTACAAGGAGATCGTTTATAAGTCTAAATTATACGTCTAAGATATTTAAATTAGCAGGACAGGGGTCCCCAAACTAGGCGTTGCCTGTATCTTGGGGAACCAATAAACAAATTAGGTCTCAGAATTGTTCCGAAATAAAAGAAAAGCGTTGATAAGACTATGAAAGGAAGTAATAATCAGATAAGGTGTTGTAATAATATTAGGTTGGGGGTGAGGTGTATGTGCTGAAGATGACGTGTATTGTGTACAGTATTACCATTTTTTATTTCTACTTATTTTAGACGTACTATTATTTAACTTAACAGATATTTCTACTTAAAGATATATCCAGTAGAATAATAAAATCCCAGTAACTAAACAATATTTGTTATGTTATGTTATGACATATATACTGATTCTTGGCTGTTAAATGCTGTTTTACATTTCTCGCGAGACGTGTTATTATTTTTCGTCTTGTGTCGCCAAACTATGGCCATTGGTTATTATGAAAAGTTGATTGTTCAGTTTCGGTGTAGTAATTTTCTTTGTTTCACAGTCTGACAACAGTCGCGATAGTAATCTCCTTGTTAAAAAATAATATACCTATATACAAATCTAAAATGTTCATTTTCATGAAATGTAATGACTTGTTCGACGTGAATGATTGTAAAAAGCACTGTTACATTTATGATATAATCATCTCAGTATTAATAAACTAGGATAGTGTTCGATGCCATTTTACAGGATTTTACTAATACGACTGTACTAGGGTTACCGGCTGACGGCTCGTTTGATAGGCAAGGTCGCGTTGGAGTATGCTCCAAATTGTTATTTTAGTTATCTCGACCATATGACAATAATTATTTGAGAAACCAAAGTAGTATTTGGTAATAATTTCAGAAAAAAGGTCCTAGACAGACAAACTGACCATGAAGTGATCCTCACTTTGGCTGCTGAAAAAAAAAAGCAATAATACAGCCATGCGGTAGGTGCGCCGCATATGTTCGAGGAATTTGGTAAAAGCGCACCTACGAGGTAGGGGCCGCGCAGTCACATTAGGATATTATGCACCTACGAGGCGGCTTTACCCGCACGGCAGTCTTAGCACGCTCCACCTACGTAGTAGGTGCATAGCAGGCGTCGTGTTAATGTTTCTTTTGAGGTGACTAAAGACGAGACTAAAAGTTTGACCACCATTTAACAGATTGCCATCTGTCGGGAACTCTGGTACATACTTCGAAGATACTACGTAAATTTTAAGGCTAGCTACACTTGACAAAAATTAATGTTAGTATAATGCCGAAATAGATGATCGCTAGTGTGGGGAAGACATTGTTAAAGAAGCAAAAACAAAAATGTTTTCTTTAAAATATTTATGTGATAGAGTATAAAACTCTTACAGGCAAATGTTAGGAGTAATGCAAGGCCAAGTGTTGCTTTCAAATACATCACATATGATCGAACTCCCATTTGATCAGCTGTTCGCTTTACTTACTATAGTAACAAATCCTGGTTTCAAAAGTGCCATTATTTCTGCCAGCCATTTGTCTTCCCCTCTATGCTTATATGTAGTCCTACTCTTTCGAAACTACATAATATATAACAGTCTTATGAAATGAAGTATAGTCGATCCTATACACTGAAATTCTAGAAGGTTGTTACAGAATTTGTTTACTCAAAAAAAAAACAAACTGTTAAAAGGACATTTCTGAAAATAGAAGGCTCTTTTTCACACCAGTAAGATATTGTTTCTATGAGTACAGTCACGTATAAAGCTACTAAAAATTCACTGTGTATATTAATAAAAAAAACTTATGAAAATGCGAAATTCAAAATTATTGGATTTGTGTAAGAATTGATTAATTAGGTAATATACAAAATGGTGCTTTCAGTATTAGTTGATTAAGCAACACGGAATTTGACTGTAAGGAAATTGATAGCACTTGAAAACGCACATTGGCTTTCAATTATTATTTTTTATAATCGGTCTTATTCTTATCTTTGTTCACAAACTTTTGATATTAAAAAAAACAATCCCCAATTTACATTCGGCTAGCGCCATCTATTTATTGTTTATCCTAAATGCTTAGCAAAAAGATTTATTGTTTTTTAATTAATTATTTTTTAAAAACAACAATCTATTATTGTTTTGGTAGTAGACGTGTAAATAAGATTTTTATTAACTTAAAAGTAATGATGAAGAACCTTGATTTTAATATTCGGTTTTTACGGAATTCTAATTTTGATTATGTACATGATAGTTTGTTATTTAGTGACTACGAAGGTGTATGTATATACCCTATACATATATTTTACTAGATATACGCTAATTTTAGTACGTATTTTTGTCCGTTTAGTATAGATTGCCTTCCAAACCGTCTCGAACCAATAGGCTCCTGTGCAGACAGTTTGAATCTTAGAAATACAAAAGTAATGCTTAAAATTAACGACATCAGAATCATTTCCAGCAAATGCGAGTAAAAAAGAGTTAATTATTTAAATATACCAACAACATATAAAACTTCACTCAACCACTAAAATATAGGTACTAACAAAAGCTACTTTTGTATAAGAATGGATACAGGTTGTTAGAAAGGTTATTTTGTCATAAAACTATACAACTTTAGGCATGTGCAGAAGACAAACAAAAGCTGTCACAAAATTCTATGTTTGAAACCCCAGAAATGGTTGTTCCCTGTCCACTCTTTGGAAAAAGTTGTATAGTTCGATAGATTTTTATCATACAATTAAAAACATTTTAACAACTTGTATAACATAATGAACTGTGCAAAGGAGGCTACCTACCCTTACATTGGTACTAATCTACCTACTTACCTACCTACTTAAAACGATCATGTGTGGTTTCCTCTACGGGATCCCTACCCTCTTGTTTGTGAACCATAGACAACAATAGACAGCATTTATATGTAAGCATTAACAAGTAGGCGTAGAATGTTATAGTAATATATACGTTGATTTCTCTAGTTATAAGCATTCTGTTGTGTAAACAATGTTATTTTAAACAACATTTTCACGTAGATTTACTAGACACTCTTCCTGTGACATTTAACTTAGATGTTTACTATGATGGTTGATAGTTTTGGGATTTATTCGTAAAACGGTGAATTTGCTAGTGAACTTGTGTAAGATTTTCAATTTTTTTCCTAATCGCTTATTTCTACCGAAGTGGTAGGTAATATAAAATAGGTAATATATTATAATAGGTAATATATTATATTAAAAAAATCACATAATAATAAAAATATGTTTATCTCGAGTGAAATATGTCTACTAATTGTTACAAAGTCTGTAACAAAATTATAGTAGAAGCAAATTCACCTTTCAACGAAATGATCACAAAAAAATACCTTTAATTTTATCTTAATATTTGACTCCGGAAATCGTCCAACAACATATATAAATAAGAATGTGTAATTGTTAATTTTATTTAAATGCATGCAATAAATTTCTATTGATATTTTGCTAATTAAAAATCTTATTATAATTAAACAAAAAAATATTTTATTAACATTAGCCAGGAATACGTTGTTGTATCATTATAGCTATTCAATTTTTTATTATAATTAACATTGGTGTATAAGGTATACTTTTGACAGTGAAATAGTGTTGTTTTTATTCAATAACAGTATTTAACATTTTTTTTGTCCTACTTTGAAATAAAATGGTAGAACTCAAATCTGAAGCTGTGTTTACGAACTGTAGTCTACACAGAATATTTTAAGACATAAAACTTCAAATCTGTTTTAATTTGTTTAAAAAGGTAGAAACTTTTGATTTTTTTGATTTTAAAATGGCTTTTCAATGTTGTTTGTTTAATGTAACAAACAGATTGTTTAATGTAATGGTTGTGAGTTCTACCAATTGTATTCATGGCTCCTATTTTGCTTTTAAACGAAGTACAAATCCATTGCAGTATGGCAAGTGTTGTCGAACAAAGGTTAAGTCAGTTAATTTGTTATTAATTAAGGTTGTGCTTATGCTGTACCACATATCGGTCGTCAAATATTAAACTATTATTTCTATACAAGTTCTACTTTCTTTGAACAATATTAATAATATGGAAACAATCCCACAAACAACATTAATTGCGGGGCTATTTTAAAATCATTGCATATTCAATAATGGTATCATCAGACAGTCGCATACAACAAAGACAGATTGAAAATATATCCCAAAAAAATGAGTTTTGAAAGTGATCCTCGAGAAATTATATTGCACGCGATAGTCTAGTATAAAATATTTAAATATGCACGTTTATTTTAAAATATCCCTATGTAAAATCTGTCTGATCGATCACTATTTCTATAATTGTTTAGGGAGCAGTTAATTCTTGCCTTTAGGATAAAAAAGAAGGAATACTCTCTTAATCTTTTGTACATTTAACTAATCTACCCACCTAAGTCACTGCCTTACTATTTTAAATAATTCAAAAGGCTGTCTTTATTAAAGGCGGTGGACACTCCCGGTGTACTGCATAAAATATTAAAAAAAAACGAATGTAATGCCGCCCCTAGACAATTTTTCAATTAAAGTAAACTAACTGCTTTTAATACATACCGAAAATTATATTTTTTAAAACCAATCCACAGAATGTGGGTAATAGTTAGCCTACTTTAGTCTAATAAAAATAAATTCGAGAAAAAGTTGCTTGTATACCAATATCCTGCTTATGAAAATAAAATGTGCAATACTTTGTTTGAAATTGTTATAGCCTGACTACGTATTTTAAACTTATCCACTTTGTTATTATGATAAAATTACTACTCAATCTTACTTAACAATGAATATGTAACAATAATTTAGAGAAAGGCATATTGTAGATATATTGTACAGCATTGAAGAGTTCGATTCCGGTATTCATCACAGTAGTTTGCCAAGTTTTCAATACAATGCTTCGCGACTTAAATGCTTGAACACGGGCTTTTTGAAATTCTGTACAAAGTGCGGTGATGTATAACGGAATCGGCTTACGGACGGTATTATGAACATTTTTGTACCTATCAGAGATTAGGCAAGTGAGAGGTCTATAATTAATTATACATGTATGTATTAAATGTGTAATAGCCATGAGAACATAGGGAAAATCACACGAGTAGCTAGGTAACATTTACCTGAGACGAAATTTATATTATGGTGTACATTTTTGATATGATGTTGTACAAAAGAGACATTTGGTATGTTATTTTATAGGAATGAAATAAATAGCCTTAATAAACACGAAAGTTGTATTAATTTTACATAAGCTATATCATCAACAGCTCATATACGTATATGGACGTCCCCACCGAGGGGCCTTATAATAAATAGTAATACCTACCTAAATTTTGCATTCGGTTCTTGGCGAATGAGGATATAAAAAGAAAAAAAAAACTACTAAACTTGACATGAATAAAACAAATAGTTTTTTTGCGAACGTTTATTAAATGTTCATATATTCAAACACACGATACACATTAATAGACGAGATATAAATATTAAAATTATGTAACTTTTGTTATTTATCTATTATGATATGGTACTAAAGGTACTTTGTGATAGTTAAAGTTTTAACAATTTGCGTACATACGTATATTTTGTGAAACAGTAAAAATTATGACAGTATACATATTTGAAATGGGGCATAATGGTATAAAGATGAAGTATAATTAACTGTAGAGTTCTTATGTTGATTCATTGACTGTATAATTTCTTATACTTAAGTGTACCGTTACCGGTTGGCACCTTTCAAGAGATGGCTGTTTTAGAGGTTGTTCGGTATTCGTCCTGTAAAAGCTTAATTACAGGTTTACATTATTAGTGAACCAAAATAAATACAATATGGCGCAATCAAACCAACAACACCTTTGAATATTCTCAGCAACACTATTTAATTTGTTTAAACTAATCTAATTGTCATTTAATATCTAGCTAACTATTTTGAAAAATTTGTTCAGCAAAATATATTTTTAACATTTTGTACTAAAGTAACTTTGGAACTTATTTGGAGTAAAGCTAAATGGGACTTAACTAAGAAGGTTTATTCTACAGTTCCTAAAATCATCAACAGACTATAGCGCTCAACTGAGTAGGTTCCTCCGGCAGTTTGTTGGTGCGACAAGGGGTGGCGAAAACATATTGGGAACGCCATTAATTTTAAACAATTTAATTGAAGATGACAAAACACCCCCACCCGCACCCTGAAATTAACACAGGCACCTATTGGTTCGGGCGGCCGCCTAGACCATATTACTAAAGTCCCTTTCAATAGAATCTGGCAATAATGTCAACAAATGATTTTTTGACACTAACTTTCCAAAGACAAATAAGACTTTAATGAGTAAAAAATTAATATGGCAGTTTTACAAATAATTGAAAGTTTTGTCGTCCGAGTATTTTTTATTAAAATAATTATCATAAAGAAGTTAATAGGGGGCGAATTGATTGTAAGAGGAATATGATCAGGATTGATACTCAAATGTAAGTAATTACAGAGTAATCGTGTTTAAATTGGTTTGTTTACATTATTGCCGGACCCTATTGAAAGGGACCTTACTTAGGGCGCATTCCGAATCAGACTTTCAGCGCTGTCAGCGATCAGAAAAGCAAAAAAATGTATGGCTGACAGTGATTCGGAACGCGATTATCGGAACGCGGCCTTAGATTGCGCAATGACTGTAATAATAAAAAAAGCTCAGGTGTGCCAACTTTTAAACAAATAGTTCAGTAAAAAAATCTAAAGCTGTGACTCCTGCTATGTTTTGCTGTACACAATACACAGAAAACATCTAAAACAAAAAAATGCATGTTTGTCTATGGTTCCTTTGTTTTATCACAGAGTACTGTAATACTGGCGTAAGTTTGATTATGTGTATGTGTACACTGATTTGTGTAGTGTGTAGACCAAAACATTCGCAGGAGTCACGCCTTAAGATCATATATATATATATATGTAGTTATAACGATTGTTTGTCCCAGAATTAATTACTCTTTAAGCAGGTATGTAGAGTAAACCATTTATACTTAATAGTGTTAAGGGCCCCGGAGACGGTCAAACGGTTTGACTCAAACCGTTTGATTGTCAAACGACTCTGCGCAGTCTGATTCTGTACGCTGCTGTCGTAATTACACTTCTGACGCGTCAAACACAACAAATTTTATTTATTTATTAAAAACTAATAATTACAAGACAGGATTGCTCCCAATACCATGACGCCATATAAAATTGCATCAAACGAAAAATGTGAAATTGCATCAAACACGTAAATGTTTGACAAACCGTTCAAACCACCTTTGTGTTGATCGTTTGATCAAAATGGTTTGAGTCAAACCAAACTTTACGTGTTTGATCAAACCGTTTGACCGTCTATGGGGCCCTTTACAGAGTATAAAAATAATATCTCGATTGTTTTGTACACTATTACAACTAAAACTTTAATTTTTATTTCCTAAACGTAGTTAAAGCATGTAAAGAAAATAACGACACTATTATTTACATCAAATCGAACAGTAGAAACATAAAAATAACAAAATTAATACTTAAGTAAAAATTTGGCACTACTACTATATAAATAAAATAAACTTGTTACATCAATAAAGGAATATATTTAAATTTCATGGCTGTCTCTGTAGAAACTATTAACGAAAAGAATAAACAATATATTCTGATGCCTAAAAACGGCAAGATAGGCTGCATAATTCTCATGTATTTTCTTTAAAAGAAATAAAATAAAACACAGCATTATTTGAACTGTAAAGATTACATTAAATTCATTAATTAACGCCCATTACAAAGAATTGAAGTCGAGTTCGAGAATCACCTATAAAATTCCCCTACACGTTTTACACAAACAGGTAACATTTGAACATTAATATGATAATGATTGAACAATTAACCAGCAAATTATTGCAGAAGCTACTTCGGTTGAGTCTGAAAATCCCCACTCACAAATACAACAATACCATCTAGTAAATTAACCAGATCAAGAAGGAGAAAAATAAGTTATTTTGCTTATTGGGCACTTGATTGAACTTCGGAATATTCGAACGTGCATCAACGAGTTTTCTTTTCTGACGGCCCCGTCGCCTAGTTGGTAGTATGTCTGCCTGCGAAGTACAGGGTCGCGGGTACGAATCCCGCCGAGGGCAAACATTCGTGTAATGAGCACTTGTGTTTGCCTTGTGTCTGGATGTTGTTTATCTATATAAGTAATATATATCAGCTGTCTGATATCCATAGTACAAGCTCTGATTAGTTTGAGCTCAGATGACCGTGTGTGAGATCTCCCCAGATATTTATTTTTCTTTATGATTATGATACACAGTCAGTTTTTTAAGAGAGAAACTTTATAACACGTTTAACAAAGTTTTGGAGGGATTTAGTGGGGATTTACAGAATAGACTCGCTAAACACTAAGTAAAGCAGGACGCACCATAACGTATTGCGAGATCATCCGTTTGTCTTTTTTCCTTATTTCGTCGCCAGTTCAGTTGATAGACATCTTCTCTTGTAAGATTTGAAAGTAGCAAGCCTATAAAAGGAAATAACAAGTATGACAAACATTTGTAAAACGTTCTTCACTTATCTCTCTCAGAGAAAGAAGAATTAAAAAAAAAACAAAAGGACGGGATGACGGGTAAGAATATCACAGTCAAAAAATCTTAATCGTAGTAAACTTATTTCGTGAATCCCAGAAGTGGCCCCTCAGTCCACACGCACATGAAAATTGTAAAAGTGCATACGCCGCATCCGCACATGCAGTCAGGCGTATACAAGGCTTGGAACGATAACTCTTTAGTGAATAAAGTAGGCCGAAGTGTGGTCACACCTTGGCCACTTCACACAACCACCTCGTTTTAAATGCTTACTACTCGATTTACTATTGTGAATGCGCACGATCAGCGGTGCGTCGCGGCCATCTTGATTCGTCATGCCTAACTCGCCCTCCACCTGTCACATTGCGGTGCGGGGTGAAGAAACGCCGATTGGCGGGAGGGGGTGAGTGGTCGTTCTGTACGGTAGTTCTATAGGTATATTAATTCTGTGATGTGGTTCCAGTTTGTCTCTTAATTGGATGCTTCTATTACATTTTTAGCTTGATCATCTATTCTATTTTTAACAGCCTCCGTGGCCGAGTGGTCGAGATTTCGACGCCCATTACGGAGGTTTCGAGTTCGATTCCCGGTGGGGATACTGTCAAGCAAAAATCTCTTTAGACTTTCCCGGGGAAAGTCACGAAGTCAGTTTGGTTAGGACATTGCAGGCTGAATCACTTGATTGTCCGAAAAGAAAGATGATTCCGTGCTTCGGAAGGCACGTTAAACCTACTATCTAGTCGTTAGATGAGCCAAGTCAGTGGCCTTTGGCGGCTCTATTACACTGACTTGATGGTGATGATGATGGTTTACCTTGAGCGTGGTGAACATCAGTCCCAGCTCGCCGTGGTGCAGCGCGGGCTCCAGGAAGTCCTCCACGAAGTGTATCTCGGAGCCGAGCTGCAGGATGCGCGCGCGCACCACCACGAAGTGGAACACCGGGAACAGCTCGTCCATGCTCCAGAGGTAGTTCGAACCTGGTTAATAAAGGCGTTGTAAGAATATTGATTTAAGACTGCGGTTACGCCTGTGTTGTTTATGGATTAGACTTTTTTCAGAGGTAAAAAGTAGCCGTCTTTGGATGTGAAACTATAAAAAAAGAAATCGGTTAAAACATTAACCATGTCCGTAACAAACGGACATAATTCATTTCGCTTTTATAATATAACAAAACACCCTCTCTATTTCTTGTTTTGTCTTTAGCATTTTTATTAGTAATATTTGTAAGATATTATTTTACGTTCTTTTATTATGATAAAGACTTCGAATAAATCCAAACTTGTTAGTTCCTGCAGTCGAACAGCAAAATAATTTTTGCCCTATCTTTGAAATTGACGTGAGTTACCAATCAATCAATCTATACTCAGCAAGTCCAATCCCAATTCATACTCACCTAATTCATGCTGCACGGCCGTGGTCATCTTCTGGAAGGTGGTCCTGATGACGAGCAGCTTCTCGATGGGCGAGAACGTGGTCTTCAGCTGCTGGAGCGTCTCCACCGCCTCCTGGAACAGCTGCTCCTTGGCGGGCGACGACATCGGCGACAACTGCCCGCTGTTGTTGTAGCCCACCCAGAATTTACTGGAACAAACGCAATAAGATTTTCCACAAGTAACGAAAGGATCTCACTCAGATTATTGGTTTCGTTCGACTCCGATGTATGGTGTGGTATGGGAGTGGAAGCTAGTCTGGCAGAAAATATGTAAGTAAAATATGCGCCTGAAAAATGAGAGTATAAACTTTACTGATAAGACAAAGTGGAGAAAATGTAGTGACTAGAATTGAAAAAAAAAATGCTGATGTGGTTTAGTTATAACAAGAGAATGTTAGAAGGGAAAGGCAATTATATCGGGAGTGAAAAAAGGTCAGCTCAGGAGTTCTGCTACCCTGAACCTACTTCCAATTTAGCAGCCTCCGCCAGCACAGGTCGTATTCTTTGTTATTGTGAAGAGCATAAAGACCAAATAGAGCAGAATGTACGATATAGACTCTAAAAACTTACGGGTCGATCCCCAGAAACGCCATGAGAGTTAGGTCGGGCTGTCTGTTCCACTTCAGCAACCTCCTCCAATACAAGTTGTCTTCTCTTATTCTAAAAAGCGTATAGGACAAATAAAGCGGGGTGCACGATATCAACTCACGGGTCGATCCCCAGAAACGCCATGAGAGTCAGGTCGGGCTGTCTGTTCCACTTCAGCAACCTCCTCCAATACAAGTTGTCTTCTCTTATTCTAAAAAGTGTATAGAACAAATAAAACGGGGTGCACGATATCAACTCACGGGTCGATCCTCAGAAACGCCATGAGAGTCAGGTCGGGCTGTCTGTTCCACTTCAGCAACCTCCTCCAATACAAGTGGTCTTCTCTTATTATAAAAAGCGCCTATAGGACAAATAAAGCGGGGTGCACGATATCAACTCACGGGTCGATCCCTAGAAACGCCATGAGAGTCAGGTCGGGCTGTCTGTTCCACTTCAGCAGCCTCCGCCAGTACAAGTCGTCTTCCCTTTTGTTGTGAAGAGCGTACAGCACGAACAAAGCCGGGTGCACGCGCGGAAGTAACGTCGGCTGCAGCAAGGACGCTGCTGATACTACCTCCCTGATAATGATAATAAAAAATAATGATGTAAAGTAAAGTTGTGGATAATTTTAAGTTAGTGTATATGGTAGCAATAAAAGACTCACCCTTCAATAGGATTGCTGTCTTCGTGCTCTGCTTCGCCGTCGCTGTCACCTTTGTACGGCAGAACTATATCGGCGCCTTCCAGTGGCAACGCAGGGAACAGTAATCGCACAACCTGTAACAAAAAAAGTATGACGGTTTCTTCGTAACGATAAACCAACCGACCAACAATTCTCAGCAGTACTTGGCCATGATTATAGCAAGTCCAAATCAATTTTTTTAGCGTTGGACAACGCATGGGTAAACACTGTGTACTAAACAGTAACTCGTCCGCTAATACAAAAGAAACCAATTTCGAACGACGTCACAAAGACATCCGGCAGGTACGCCAAGCAGTGAGAAAGAAAAGTCACTTGAAAAAGTGAGACAGATAAACAAATTAAAGTATAATGACAATGAGATTAGTATCAGAAGCTAATATTCATAGACAAACCTGGTACAGCCGCGACGTGATACTCTTCAGTTCTTTGACAGCGTGGCTCAGGAGTAAAGGATGGACTCTTACGCCGCCGTATGTCGTATTGAAGGCGTTGGTCAAACTCAATACAAGTTGTCCTAAAGGATGGTGGGTAGATTCGCACGCCTGAAAATTATAACAAGACAGTTATTATAGTACGAATTTATCCTTTAACAATCGAGTGAAAGTGGAGCTACAACGTCATGGCGTCTGATGCATCATCTGATGTTGTGTGATTATTTTACCTTCAAAAAGATGAATTCGCACTACAGCATGAAATTTACATCGTTTTGTTCCCGCCGTGTAGTGATAGTACCCGTCAAACTGAACAACTTTTCACTTAACTTTCGATTAAAAAGATTTCGGCTAAAAAGTTTTCTGCTAGAGAAATGTTATTATGCTCTCCAGGATTTCTTGGATGATAAGACAGTAATAAATATATAAAAATAATAGATAAATTGTAATGTGTTTATTTAGATAGTAGGTATATGTCTAAAATTCTAGTAGCTTAAGTTTATAAAATTGTTATGCCCAATCCGGGCCCATGTTTTCACTTCATATTTTATTTAAGACCTTTCGTCTGTGAAAAATCCGTCCCACGGATAAAGTTTTTTTTTCCGTATCTGTGTCATGACAGTCCCACTGTCAACGCCAGTAGCCGATCTCGCGCGCTTATAGCAACGGTTTTGTTGTATTTATCCCTTTCTAACTTACACAAACATGATCATGAAGAACAAAGCTAGCCATTGAATCGCATATTCCCGCGCGTTTGAACTTTAGGAGTCACTTTAGATGTGTAGCAAAAATTGTTCAATTTGACCAAATTTTAGAAACAAGGTTTTGTTAATAAAATATATGGTGATGTATGATGTTTTATTTTTATTACTTGGTAAAACAAAAAAAGGGATAAAAACAAAATAAAAGGTTTCTTTAGTGTTTTATTTTTATTTTATTTTCAAAATACAGTAGTCTAGGGTACCCCATAATAAAAGTCTTGATATTACTGTAATTATATACCTATTTTGCAACAATTTACTAAATGATAGAAGCAGTAGGTAATGTATTTACATAATAATGACGAGAATAAACAGATTTCCTTGTAAAATCGGAGAAATTCGTAATTTTAATGAAATACTGCCCTTCCACAACCCTGCCTGTGTTTATCCGTGAGCTGGATACACACATCCGCCATATTGAAAAAAACGATGCCACACAGATGAAAGGTTATGTAACATGGTATGCAATAAATAATTTGAATTATAAACATAATGCTCCTTGTCATCCACCAATAATTATTTCGTTATATCGAGAAGAAAAACAAAAATCCACCGTAATAAAAAAAAAACACGTCGCCATATTCAACTTGTGCTGTAAAAATGGGCGTAAAAGATCTATCGTGCGGATATTTAACACCCTCCACTTAAGTGGAGGAGGCTCATAGTCCAGCAGTGGACTGTATCGGGCCGTTGATGATGATGATGATGAAGGATAGCAATACTTACGTTTTGCAAATACAATCTCATCTCCGTATAATCTTCCAGATTCAAGTTCTTTTGTCCAAACTGAGGTATGACTTCCAAACAATCTTCGGACTTTTCCAAATCGGAACTTGTTTTGCTACTCTTCATACTGCTGCTTACATTTTTATGTTTTTCTTTGTGTGAGCAGGATATGGCTACAGCAACATTCTGCCAGATTTTCACGTTGTCTATGGTGGGGTTGGGTCCGTTGGCGAAGTGGTTTCCGGTGGGGGTGAGAATGTTTTCAGACACGCCGAGGCACTGGAAGCATTGGCGGAAGAGGGCGTTCCATTTTTGGCTTGGGGCGACGCTTAGCTTTCCGAACGAACTGAAACAGTTTAAAGATTTACAAAATACTTAGTATAATAGCCAGCTCATGCGGGTGTACACTTTCGACTTTGATAGCCTTAATCCCGTACCAGTAGAGGCGGTATTCGTAGTGCAAGTGTCCAGCCTTATACATAAATGATCGGATTATATATAAATGATATTATTCACGTTTGAACACATTAAATTACTAGGCTTACTACTGTAACAAAAGTACTAACTTAGGCTTAGAATTAGCTGGCAGAACAGGATTGGACACATTTAGTTGCATGGTCGCGTTGGATATCTTCACTCCTTCAGTCCAAGCGCCGCTCAAGGAACCTTCGATTTTATCACCGCTGGAGAAGGTCAATATTCCTTTACCGCTGAATACGCCCGCTGAACGGAATTCACCTTCGTAATGCGTGCCGTCTTCGAATACCATCACACCGTGGCCCTGGGAAGAAGCAATGAGTACCTATATTAAATAAATTAATAGGCAAACGAGAAAGACCTTTGAAATCATGGATCATCAGAACCAGAAAATTTAATACAAATACAAAAACATTTATTTGTGAATTTGGGTAACAGATATAGTTGTTTAAATATAGACATAGCTTCTCCAAATCCTGCCAAAGACAATCAGCATACAAATTTCATAGAATGAACACAATACAAAACAATAACGATTGAATTGAAATTGAATTAATGGATTTACTGAAGGCATCCTAATCAGGTGAGTGTTCCTAACAACAATGTTAACGTTACGATTTGTTTCTTAGAACGGACATGATAATAAAACGTAACAAACTTGACCTAGGTCATTTGCTATGGACTATGGAGAATTCGCTAACAACTTTTACACGGTTGAGAAACTGTTACATATATAATAAAAATTTAAAAATATTGAAATAGTTCGTCTTCAAATATTTCGCTCGCTTTAGTTGCCTCGATGAGATTTTTAAATGGATTTGCTACGTTAATTCAGTAAGACCCGGTCATTGAAGAATGACCCCTGTCATTCTTCTCCGACGCGCTTCTCGCCCTGGCAACGTTCTGGGCCGCGGTCCGAGCCCGTCTGAGGGCGCCCCCAGATACGTTGTCATAAATTTCCTAAGGGGTACGAGCCTTCTGCTCCCCCGCAAGTCCGCGCCCACTAATTACCACTCTGGTATAAATAGTGATTAGGTCCGTCAAAAAAAAATTATGGATTTGCTACGTTTTAAGGACCAAAAAATGAATAAGTATCAAAAATAAATGCCTACCGTCAGAACATCTTGCATGAACAGTCCTTCATAATAAATTCCATCCAGAGTGACAATGAGCCCGCATCCATGTTTTTTATTGTCATTCCAATTGCCCAAATACTTTTCCCCCTTTCCGATATCATCCATAACACCGTACCCTTGTCTGACTCCGTTCACCCACTCGCCTGTATAAATGGTAGCCGTGGAAGATGTGAAATCTCCTTGCTTTTTGATTCCATGGCCATGTGGAAGGCCATCCTTGAAATAGCCCTCGTAGATGTCGCCATTTACGTATTTCAGGACGCCGTAGCCGTTTTGGTTGTTGTCTTTCCATTGGCCTTCGTATGTTCCTGGAAATATATGATTCATTAAAGACTAATTACAAAACATTTTGCGGATGAGTTGTTGAAATATCATAAATCTACTTTTAACATTGTTGAGGAAGCGCATTGAACCCTGAAAGAAGTAGGTAATGAGCTTGAGTCAGCTTGAGCATGTAGGTATGTTACAAAATAAAGAACATCAATGTATAATTTTTAATCATCTTCATCATCAACATAGAATTCGTAAGGTTGACGACAGACGACGACGTCACAAAGCCAGATGTTAGAACCGATTTTATATACTTAATAGTAGACTATTTCCGTAAATAATGGCTGCGACGAACTACTGACCAGCCGTGTCTTCCGAAGTACTAAGGGATCATCTTATTTCTCGGACATTCCGATCATCATCATCATCATCAACCAGGGTTTGTGAGGTCGGTTGTTGTTACAACCCACACGATGATGATCTTTTTTTCGGACATTCAGATGATTCAGCCTGTTATGTTCTAACCAAACTAGGGACATTCACATCACACAACACAAAGTGATTTTTGATTTGATAAAGATACTTTGATGCGAGATGCTATACCAGTACGAGTAAAGCTGCAAATTGTACTGAGGGTTCTTGCAACTGGCGATTCTTTTGGTTCCTTGGAATATTTGTACAGAGTACCTCCCTGTACAATATCATACTTTTTTGAAGAAGCGTGTGAAGCAATTTGGATTGCACTACAAGTTTATTCAGGTATTTTTTTTGTGAAATATTCAAATTTAATCAAGTAAAGTGGTCAGCACATCAAGCTATACATTTTAGTTGAGTATACCAACACTCAAGATACCCTGGGCCCTGGCCTTGTGTATAGCATGTGTTGTTCTTGTACCTACAACATAAGGTATTTAATAAAAACACTAAAATTCACTCGTGTATATTTATTTATCTAATTGTTATATGTAAAAATAAAAAACCAATTTAGTCAAGCATGCTATTTTCAATTTTTATTTCATCTTGTACCTCAACATTTAGAATCGAAGCATAATCATGAAAACAATCCTTTGTATCTGATCGATTAGAATGAGTGGAATGGTTGCTTGCAGGCCTAGGCATTGCCATTGAAGAAAGGCGCTCCTGCACCATTACAGACTGTAATTTTTCTTGACAAATTAAAGCTCTTTCCAGTGGCATTTTTTTTAACTGAATTGCCAAGCTCCTACAAAACAAATCAAATTCATTTTCTTCATTTATTGCTTTTAATTCTTTAATAGCTGCATCAATCGAGGTAACATATAGTCTTTTTCTACTCCTTGGGGCTTTGAGAGTCTGACCCCCAACATGTGTTTGAGAATTTGGGAGGCTGACTGGTCTTTGGGTATTTGAGGCTACAGGGCTAGATTGTCTGCAACCAGTTGCTTGAGAGCTTTCTTCAACTTCTTGTGTATCAGGGGATGTAGCAGCCACTTGTGAACTTGTGCACTCTATGTGAATATTTCTTGTGGCTTCTCCCTGGGTCTGTTCACTATCACCCTCTTCTGAAAATTGGCTTATTCGCCTTATGTCCTGAAATAAAAATAAAACATGTTTCAGATACCTCAAGTCAAGAAGAATGGCGGAAAATAATAGATGATTACTACAATATATGGAACTTTCCAAATTGCTGCGGTGCAATGGATGGCAAGCTGGTTAACATTTGATGTCAACCAAATAGTGGCTCTGATTGTTATGACTACAAAAAGAATTCCAGTATAATATAACTCGCTATAGTAGATGCCAATTATAATAATAATACTTTTATTTAGCAAAAAATCTTAGCCTAGTTTAAGTACAACTTATGAAATATATTTGTAACCCACAAGAGAACCTGTATTGCAGGACCCAAAATATTTAACATTGAGTTACAAACTCACAAGAAGGTAGATACAGAAGCAGAAGGTATCTAAGGCCCGTCACAGAAACAAGTGTTGATACCCGCTGCATTAGTTTGCACTGTATCGCAGCGGACATATACATCGATGTTGGAACAAATGGAAGGGCTAATTATGCATCTGTTTATGAAAAATCCACATTTAAGGAAGCTTTGCCAATGGGTAAATTCTAAAAGAAAATGTGCTTGTTACAGATGATGCATTTTACAGATGATGCATTTTACAATAAGAACAGTTTAAATAAAAAAGAAAAAAATATTTAACTATTGTTATTGAGAGCACGACGTGTAGTTGAAAATGCATTCAGAATACTTGTATCAAAGTTTCGTATTTATGAAATACCAATTCCATTTTCTGTGCAAATGATCGAAAATATAGTAAAAGTGACTTGTGTCTTGCATAACTGGCTAAGAAAATCTAATCAACATTATCTGAATCAATTCTCTTTGAGAGAAGAGACTGCGAAATGTGTAGCATAATTCCAGGAGAAAGGCGTGACGTACAAGCTGATGCCGCCACAGTGACATTGCTCGCAGACTGTGAAATATGTATGTAGAAAAGTTTATTTCAACTGATTCTATCCCTTGGCAATGGAACATGGTATAAATGTATCTGTTATTACTTTTATCTTTTATTTCTGTCATAAAATATTTTTAATACTACTTAAGTATTTAAGCAACACAAAAATATCTTAAAAGTACACTTACACCTTAGTGCAACCTGTTAAAAACATAACCTAAGGCAGATAGTAGGTACTTACGAGATTTGATGTCCTACTATGTCGTTGAATGCATATTCCATTTAGAAATTCGTCAGCTTGATTATACCAAAATATTTTAGGTACATAGATTTCGTCAGTCGAACATCCACTTTTTATAGATCTTTTCACCTTTGTTGCTTCGGCAGCATATTTAGTGCGAATGGTTTTTATCTTCAGTTTTATGTCCTCTTCAGTCACACCTTCTATATTTAGTTCATTTTTAATTGAGGAAATCGCATCCGCTCGTTTATTGCGATCTTTGTAGATCGCCAATCGGTGGTTCCAGAGGCATTCATGGCGCTTAAAACATTCCAAAAATATTTCCATATGATCGCCACCCCATTTAAAAACCATGTTTTTTTAAATTCAATATATTAAACAACAACAAATGGAGAAACAAACTTAACAAACACCTTTTTTGGAAAACCAGCCGTGCCGCTACACTTTTGACACTATGGGTGTGTTCCGAATCAAACTGTCAGCGCCGTCGCGATCAGAAAACCAAAAGTTTGTATGGGTTTCAACGCCTGGTGACAGTGCTTTGAGCGCGCTAGAATCGATTTCAGCGCGTCTCAGAACGCAGGGTATGTCTGCTGCCCACAAAACTGACAGAATAGGTGGAGAGCTAGCTACGGAAATAGGTATACAATTTAAGGTGGACGCACACCTATTGGAGCCGAACGCGCCGAACGAATTTTTTCAATTTCCTTGCCAGTCGCGTTATTTTACGTACCTAATCTATTGTGATAACTTGATAAGATTGTGATGGAATTTGACGAAGTTTTTATCGTCAGTACATTATTAATGGAAGATGAAGAAGAAGGTGAAACACTATGTCAAAGGGAAACAAGACTGGGTGCACAACATCAACTTAAAAAGGCAGTGGTTTGGAGAGTTCCACACATTGTTTCCCGATTTATTAGAAGATGATGAGAGATTTAAGAGAGAAACGTACAAACAAAACGTAATGTTTGACAAACATGTTTGCGCGTTTACAGCCTGCTTAAAATCTGACTCTGTTATTTTCAAGTGCTAAAATTCTGCAAAAACTAACTAAATAACTAATTTCTGTTAAGGTTTCATTACATTCTGCTAAAAACTTTTTATAATCTGCGACATAATAATGCTAATGCTAAGCCCTATATTAAGGAATGATTAAGGATCAAATTCTGTTAAAATCGCAGAATTCTGCCAAGTCTGGTCACACTGTCCGCAATCATCAGAATGCGGCCGCTTCGATCGATTCGACCGCATCGTTCGCGCCGAATTTTATGACGTCATCCGGATTCCGTCTAGGAATTCCTTGGTTTCCGCCGGATTCGGAGGAGTCGGACGATTCGGCGCGGATAGGGGTGTGGGGTCTCATAGAATGTCATACAAAGAATTCTAAAATTCGGCGCGTTCGGCTCTGGTAGGTGTGCGTTCACCTTTATAGAGCAACGAAATCCCTCTAGTTAGTATGCCATACTATCATTATTCATTAATTCGAGCGCCTGGTAGCTTTTCAGTGGTGGGTGTGAGAGTGGATGGGCAACAAAGGGGTTGTAAAATCAATTGAAGGTACCTTATACAATTTATAGAGCTCTGAGTTTGGTGTGATATAATAGCTAATTATATATTTAATTCGAATATAACATTGCCAGGCGTTTTAATTGGGGGAAAAGTAGTGCCAGGGCCCCGTTTCACGAAGCAACAATTTACACGTAACAAGTTACAATTTGATATAAATTGCGTAGCCAATTCGCCTAAACTGTGCGCCCTTATTGTTTTATCTAATCGTCTACGCAATGTACGTCGAATTGTACCTGTAATTTGTAACTTGTAGCTTCGTGAAACGGCCCCCAGGTGATATACAAGGTGCGGGAAAAAGTGTCAAAGTCCTCTCATTTATTTGGACAAAATTATTAATGGCTTGATATTGGGTTTCAATATCATATTTGTTCAAATTATTACAGAAATCAAGAAAATAATTTGTCACAACAATAAAAAAAAAAAAAAAAAAACCAATTTGAGCTGAGCCCTTGCTGCATACATTTTGTTTGAAAATTGGTATCTATGTAATTTGGACTTAATTTTTTGTATTTTTTTTATAAATAGGACAATAAACGTATTTAATTAAGTTTGTTAAGATATATTTAGGTATGGCCAGAATACACTTGTTAGTCAGTCAAGATTGAAACAATTGTAATAGATAGAAGATTTTCCCTAACAATTATTTTTATCTGAAACCATAGGTACTTATAAAATATTGTTTGTGTTAAGTAGTTTTCACTTTTTAATTCTAATTTTAAATTCATTGATGTTATCGTGTTAATTATTTTTTCAAATGCTGAGTCACCTATTATGGTACACGTATAACAAGAACCCATGTTTACACTGTTTCTTTTTAATGTTGCGTTTGTGTACTGCAGGTGTACCTTAAATAAATAAATAATAATAATAAAGAAAAAAGATAATAAACAGTAGGTATAAACAGCATAATTTTTTATTTTTGACAAAATTATATTATAATCGCTCAGGGTCGTAGAAACTCGGAAGACTAATATCAATCAATGATTCTTTTCCACTCACTTTTCTTATAAAATCTATGATGAAAAATAAGTGTAGCGTCATAAATGCTTCAGGTATACTTTATTTATTATGTAATGAACTGATTAAGAATGAAATCGTTGCAAGATGTTATATATTGATAACTTTTCATTCATGTTTCAAGTCGCGAAAAATTTCGGAGAGCCAACATTTCACTTTTAACAATTACTTTTAATATCTAATTTATCTAATATTAGATATAAAATAAATAAATAACACAATGACGATGTTAATATTATCCCCAAAATAAAACATATACAGATACACACGTTAAACGTATCTTTTTGGCTGCGGGTTAAAAAAATTGTACGGGTTCGATCCCGGGTTGTGAAGTTTCTTAAAACCAGCCAAGTGCGAGTCAGTCTGGCTTAGTAATAAGGTCCCGTTTTCACCCTTAAGGTTACGAAATACGAGTCAAATTTCATGACTCAGTAAATGAGATGACTTGGCACTTTTTTGCGCTTCTGGACCACCTGGCAATACTTTTCCCCCAATTAAACAGCCTGGCATTGTTATATTCGAATTAAATATATAATTAGCTATTATATCACGCCAAACTCAGAGCTCTACAAATTTGTATACCTTCATTTGATTTAACAACCCCTTTGTTGCTCATCCACTCTCACACCCACCGCTGAAAAGCTGCCAGGCGCTCGAATGAGTTAATAATGATGCACACAAAACACTAAAATCTATTATTCATTAGATTAAAAGTCCTTATCTATTTTGAGTCATTCATTACGATATAATTTGATGCTATCGCGGAAAGTTATTGTCTTAAATACGAGTACAGATAAGGTTTTATGAAGTCAAAGATCGAAAAACATACCTACGCCTGGAATTTCCATCTTCCCATGACCACACATTGCGTTAATTTGAAACTGTCCCGCGTAGAGTTTACCATCTGGCCATTCCATTTTACCATGGCCGTGTATTTTGCCGTCCAACCATCTGCCTTGGTATTTAGCTTCTTTGTAGAAGGCAGCTTTATTAGAAAATGTATAATTTGCTGTTCTGATAGCAGGAGGTTTGAAACTAGATTCCTTGTTCAAGACTGTTCTGATTGATGAATTCAAAGAATGAATCCATTCCGTTTTCTCCTGTTCTGTAGTTGTTGCAACACATATAACTTCTTCAGGAGTCGTAAGTTGTATTACGTTTTGTAGGGAATCTGTGTTGGGCACAGGCTCGACCCATAAAGTTTCTAATGGATGGACGATAGGATTGCTGCCAGTGACGTGGATGAACAGGTCGTTGAATAAAACAAACCAATGGGAACTAAACCGTCCAGGATTTACCAAATTGAGCTGACGTGATTTAGACTCCCTTATCAGCCTCCGTTCCGGCGTCCGGTACTGCTCGAGGCCTTTGCCTATCGTTTCCCAAAACAATTTCGTGACATCGGCCTCCTTTCGCTTTTTTTCCTGCTCCTCTATTAGGGAGTCCAATGATGCTATAACCTTGTTCAACCTTTCGTCCATATTCGCTTTCGCGTCGACCTTTTTCCGCTTTGTTTTGTAACGTAAAAATGATTGCGCGATGCATTTGTATGAACTCAATCTCGTTAGCGGCTGCACGAATGCCAATGCCACTATGGCTTCCAAGGTCTTCTTATTGTTTTTCTGCTTGTTCGACGGTAGCTGATCGCTAAATAGTTTATAAACGCTCGTCGGGACATCAACAACATTGTTAATCTGATTAAAACCACCAATAACAATCAAATTGCTTACAGCTATGTAATACTTTTTGTATAAATAAATATATTCTTCTAAATTCTTTATTAAAGAAATATCACATTCGTTTATATGTCTTTCAGCGTATTGCCACATTGAAAGGACATTCAGAGCAGTAATGTTCAATATGTCACCAAAAATATCACAAACAATTTCATAAATATTGGAATGTGCAGTAATGGCTTTGCTTTTCTTTAGAAAAGGCTTAATAAGTGAATGATATATCAAAAGCATTTCCTCCAGGTACCTCTGAACAATAGAGAGATCTTGGAATTCAGGACTCTTAGTGGATTCTTCTATTGAGCAATAGGTGAAGTGGCCAGAGGAGAGTATTCTCCAATGATAACACATATTTTGGGGTTTGGTTGTAAAGTTCAGGGGCTCAGTGATTTTTATAGCCACTTCTTTACTATTTTCTTTGGCTTCTTCTTCCTCATCTACCTTAGAATTTAAATTTACAATAGATTCTGTGTAGCCTTCTGTATGTTTGCCCATGTAAAAAATATTTTCATTGTGAGTGTAAGCTAGTGTGTGATGGTCAGTGGCTATCATATCCCTAACTCTATCACAGTCTGAATTTTCTGTGAACTGCTTAGGACCACTTTTGTCTTCTTTACCTTCGAAACTAACCTGGTGAAAATGGTTATAGCCCCACAAGTATAGCCTGCCATCCAAAGTTAGAGCTGAACAATGCCACTTTCCACAAGAAACCTTTTGGAGTCCAAAGCCTGATAGTGTCATTACTACCATAGGTTTGACTCTTTTAACAGTGTCACCTGTCCCTAATTGTCCATATGATATGTCTCCCCAAGTCCACAGCTCTGTTGCAAGAATGTTTCTTCCAAGTTTAGACATGTTTTTGAGATTTTCATTCTTCCTGGCTACCTCAAACTCCTTTTCACTGCTGACGGTGCTGGTTGAAAATTGTAGATCTTCCAAGTTGCAGTTAGAAGCACAACTGTACATGAGGGAGTTGAGCTCTTCGTTGTGAAGTCTCATTTGAAGTTCCATAGCCTCATTGTTGTCACTACTTCCACTGACATGTCTTGATAATGTGGCTACTTTGTCTCCAACAGTTTTCACACCTTCATAAACAAAGTTTGTTAGATTAGAAACATTTTCTTTGATGATTCTAGTGGGTTTCTCAGTGTATTCTACTAAATAGTCTTCCCCTGCAGAAACCCAAGACAGTTGTCTGCTCAGAAATTGTCGAGCAGCATCTGTGTTTATGAAAATATTATTGATTTTCTCTGTACTGGGTATAGGAGTCTCCTCTCCCTTTTCTGTTACATCATCATCTTCTGCTATGGACTTAGCATCTTCTGACTGAACTTTGGGTTCCGCACCATTGTTCTTTTGAGCAGTCTTTGTAACCTTCGACTCTTCAGATGAAGGACTAGAATCTTCAGTAAAGCTATGAGCATCAACATGGACATCAGTCTGTGGGGCAGTAGTGCTGCTGGAATCCTCACTGGACTTGCTAATCTGAACACCAAGAGGGCAGGTTTCTGACAGGGACGGTACAGAAGCAGGGGAAGCGAGACCTATTATTGTTTGACACTGTGAGCAGTTGGACGCAAATACCTCCTCATCATCATTGTCACTATCTGTATCACAATTGCCAGACTGTTTCACATTTTTCCTAGCTATTACTGCTGCAAAATTCTGGCCTACTGAAGCACTATACACTGTCCTTCCTTCGAAAAAAGGAACTTTTTTAATATTACTAGTGTCTAAGGATATATGTGGCATTGAGCCAGAGCCCCACAGCTGCCCATCACTGCTGATAAACAACTGGCCAAAGTCACTGGTCACCACATTTCTAAATTTCACTTTAAAACTGGAACTTTTGAATCCGTGGGGACAGCACTTAGCCTCCTCCCTAACAACAATTTCGTCTTTATTTTTAAAATTGGAATTAGTCTTGTAAAGTCGTCCATACACATCAATGATGTAGAGGATATCATTGTGATATGATATGTCGATGGCCGAAATGCCGCTGTTTTTTGTGAAGCGCAAGGAATCGTTTTCAATGTCGCAGTAGTACAGGCCATGGTCGTTTCCTAGGACAATGAAGTTTGTGCCTAAGGAACAAAGTTTCACTATTTTCTCAGGTCCTGCTTGCGTCGAATTCACATTCAATGGTGTTAATCCCTTCCAAAACTTATGCTGACTCATTATTTAAACGAACACCTTCCTTTCTTGATTGATAATTAAAGTTTCATTGATTATTTTAAACATACAGAACATTTGGTAAACTAAAACACTGTGAAGAACTACTACTGCTCATATCTACCAAGGATTTTTCATTTCAAAATCACTTTTCACATCTTTAAATCAATAAATACGATATAATATGAACAAGGATTTATAAATAATTTTGATAAAAAAGAGGAAAATCCCGATTTAAGTTTTGACATTGTCCGACTGACTGACTGAGACTGTCAAAAACTGTAAATTTTTTTTTTGACAATAGCGCACAAAGACAAAAGAGTGGCTAAATTGCTAAATGCAGAAGCCATAAAAAAAAGAGTTAAGGGATCGTTTCAAAACGATGCTAAGTTTTTGGGTAAAATTTTTTTTTAAAGGTACCTTCACGGAATATAAAACAAGAGGTACACTGTACAGGGTGGAAACGTTAAATCACTCAATTTATCCTAAATCATACAAGATATCGAAAAACTGATTACTAAAGTAATAAAATATATGTTAGTAAGAGTAAGAAAATGCTAAATTTTCTCAGATAAACTTTTTTGTTTTCTGTTTTTCGCAATATGTCTAGCACCCTTTGACTGATACAAAAGCGATCAATCAACACAAAAAAAAAAAGTGCTGTGTGTAACAAAAAAAAAAAAAAAGATTTGGTCTAAAGGTCTTAGTAACCGGACCATAAAATTTATAAAAAGAAAAGTCATAAATGAAAAGTTCATTGACTTTACTCGCTTCATTCTTTTTCAGTAAAAATGGCGAGTCGTGGTGGATCTGCTAGGCCCAGGGTCCCAGAGGCCGAAGCCGCCATCACTTACGTGCAGTGCGATGGATTGGTAAGTTTCCAGAGACATCATTCAGACGAATGTATACGGTAAAACATGGAAGTAACCTCTACGTCCAATATTATGCCAACGCGTCGCGACAAAATGTTTTCCTATATTTGGAACAATTGTAATAACTTTCTATATTACAATGCTGTTTATTTATTCATTGTGCACTGTAACTTTATTATTTAGCTATTGTTCAGTATGAAATACTCTTAAATCAATATTTGGAATAGGTTATGTTTTCTATTTCTACTCAAGATTTATACCAAAACAATGCTTTGTTACAAGAACTACAACCTAGTTTGGAAATGTGAAAGAGTTAAAACTCTTAATATAAATAATGCTAACAAAGTTTTATTATAGATATGTGGTTGATGACTCATAGCACTGTTTTGACTAGCTGGCTAGCTCTCTCTACCAAACTGACCTCTGTTGAGAGAGGTGGATGATTTTTCAAGTGATGATCTCAACCTATGACAACAAGAACCATTTTTGACACTTTAATGGCTGTACAATGATATCACGCATGAGCACTTTAAACTGTTAATAAAAACAACATTGAAATACTTGATTTCTTTTATTTTTTCTCTAAGGTTTTTGAGTAATATTAGTTATTTATTAGAAGATATTATGTTGGAGTGTTATGTACATTGATTTACAACATCAATGGTTATGTATGAGTAAATTATAATATAATATATAATAGGAGTAAAATGCTTACAAGGCTTGGTTTATAATTTATATAACAAATCAAAACAATGACCTCCACACCATACCTTGGAAATGAAGAGTTTACCAGGGTTTATTTAAAACATACATCATACAAACAGGTTTTCTATATTGGTTTAAATTGTAGGCGGTGATGAAAATAGTGAAGCACTGCCATGAGGAGTCATGCAGTAACATGGAGGTGGCCCAGGGTGCTCTGCTGGGATTAGTGGTGGAGAACCGGCTGGAGATCACCAACTGCTTCCCGTTCCCCAAGCATGATGACACCATGGATGAGGAGGAATACCAGCTTGATATGATGCGTAGACTGCGAAGGGTCAATGTTGACCATTTTCATGTTGGATGGTAAATGTTCATTTGTTTTTCTACATCAGTTCTTTTCAAATAGTATTGCAGATCTGTTCAAATTTTTTGTTTGAAAAGTGGACTTTGGAAGTTTTCAAACATTACATGCAGAAAATTGTTTCTAAGCAACCTACTTATATCTTTGTAAAATAAAGCCTCAAATTACCTCATAATATTTTATAAAACAAATAATAATAACAATTTAATAAAAATCAACCCATCATCATCCTATAATTACCTATAGTATTTCTATAAACTATGACATATTTTTAAGCTTTATTAAATCAAAAATTTATCTTCATCTTTTATTGAAAAATATTTACATTAAATTAATCTTTTTTTTTTCTTCCAGGTACCAGAGTGCAGATGTGGGCAATTTCCTGAGCCAGTCCCTGCTGGAATCCCAGTACCACTACCAGACCTCGATTGAGGAGAGTGTTGTGGTCATCTACGACACCAAGAAGTCAGCTCGCGGCTTCCTCACGCTCAAGGCATACAGGCTGACACCTCAGGTTTGTTATCAATTATTGTAAAATCATTAAATTTTATCAATCTGGGTTATTTAAAAATTTAGGCAAATTTATCCAGCACATGAGGGTGGACACTATATATATATATATAACTTGATGATAAAAAAAGGTAGTTAAGAAATTCACATGGAAAAGCTCAAGCAGTTAAGGAATATGGATAATGTTGATATGCTGAAGAGATTCCAAATCATTAATTCAATTTAGGCTTAGAGCATATCTGCTGAATTTGGTCCAGTGAATGACACTTAAAAGGCTAATGAATGATTGGTATGTTGGTGATCTTTTTAAAAGACAGCTGCAAAATATAAACATCTGATGTTACAACTATAACTGTTCAGAACATAAATAAGCAAGTGTTATCATGAATAGGAATAATAAAATATAAAAAAAAATGAGATTAAAGAGTAGAAATTAATGAGGGGAAACAAATGTTACCAATGGCAATGATTGGTTTAAAAATCATAATTTTTGTCAATTAACTACATACACCACTTGCATTTTTTGTCTAATCTTGTATTGCACTTCTTACTGGTCTGATAGCGTTACCAATGGCAATGATTGGTTTAAAAATTATATTTTTTGTCAATTAACTACACACACCACTTGCATTTTTGTCTATTTTTGTATTGCACTTCTTACTTGTGTGATAATGTTACCAATGGCAATGATTGGTTTAAAAATAATAATTTTTGTCAATTAACTACACACACCACTTGCATTTTGTCTATTCTTGTATTGCACTTCTTACTTGTGTGATAATGTTACCAATGGCAATGATTGGTTTAAAAATAATAATTTTTGTCAATTAACTACACACCACTTGCATTTTTTGTCTAATCTTGTATAGCACTTGTTACTTGTCTGATAGCCAGAGAATTTTTCAACAAAAGTATACTTGACGTATTTCAGGCTATTGCAATGTACAAAGAGGGCGAGTACACCCCAGAAGCCCTTCGCAACCTGAAGATCGGCTATGAAAGCCTGTTCATCGAAGTACCCATCGTGATCCGCAACTCGCCGCTCACCAACATCATGATGTCAGAACTCGCCGAGATGATCCCTGAAGAAGAGGGCTCCAAGTTTCTGGACCTGGGTACAGCTTCCGTGCTGGAAGGTAAGATCTAGGGAAAAGATATGTAATTCCATTTTTATACTTAATTGCTTAGCATGACAGAATAATCGCAAAATTAAAAGTAAATCATTTCGTGTTAAGTGCCACATAGGCGATAGGTTGGCCCTCCTATTTAGTTGCGCTAGGAAACGCCGTGTGGTGACGGCAGAGTAGAATACATTAGTCACCAACCCCTACTCTTCCCGTGGGTGTCGTGAGAGGCGACTTAGGGACTACACATTGAACAGGGAACGGGCAGCAGCGCTCTCTGATACAGTAACCTTTTAATCTGCGATCTCCAACCCGCCTGCCAAGCGTGGAGGTTATGGCAAAACCCTCCACTTATTAAGTGGATGAGGCTCATAGTCCAGCAGTGGACTGTAAGGGGCTGTTGATTTGATTTGATGAAACAGATCGGCGTACCTTCAATGCAATAAAAATATTTTAATGTAATGGTGTCAACCATTTACAGTTAGTTACATTTAGAATTCATTTTTACATTTGGTTGAGTCAATTAGGCGGCCTTATTGCTATTGGTAGCAATTTCAGACAACCTTTGGGTAAGAAAACCGGTAAAAAAGAGCAGAGTGGGTTAGTGGCTGATTTCCTGTAATAAACTACAACCAAATAGCAGTAGGTACTTAAAATACAGAGAGCGTTACATACATATAAGTTTCGTTTAGGTGCATAATTATATCGAATATTAAGCTAACAATGTTGCCAAACTAAACTTTTGCTTATTTTATTATGTGCTTCTGTGAACCAACCAAAGCTCTGCTCATCCCTTTAAGGATAAGTGCGCGTCTATGTTATTCAATTCTTCTTCTTTATTGTGTGAATGTATCTAATATGTTTGTAAAAAAGTTTATGTTAGATGATATCTCGATTCATGCTAGATCAACAGATCGGTATCAAGTCACAACTCTTGATGGCTAGTTGGTAGATCGCCTGCCTGCGAAGCTCGGGATCACGGGTTCGAACCAACAGCGTAAAAACTTGTGTAAAACGTAAAAACTCCCAAATGTGGCCACTTTTAACAGTTATGACTTACATAACTTATTGATTATGCGAGGAGGGATCAAAAAGTAGTGAGAATGAAATAGAATACAATGACTATTGATAACTTAATAATTTATTTTTCTACATAGTGTCCGAGTCTCTCTACACACCGAGTCCAGCGCTTTTCCAAGGCTTCAATCCCTTTAAAAAAGTCTTGGTCCTGCAAAAAGCTCTCCACGGCATCCATCACCTCGTTATCGTCTTCATACCTGTTTCCCCTTAAGTATTCTTTCAATTTGGGGAACAGGTAAAAATCGCTAGGCGCCAGATCTGGTGAATAAGGGGGGTGGTCAACCAATTCGAAGCCAGCTTGCTGAATGGCAGCCATCGCAACTGCCGACCTGTGCGCGGGTGCGTTGTCGTGATGAAACAGCACGCCCCTTCGAAGTTTCCCTCTCCTTTTCTCTTTGATGGCATTCCTCAATTTGGGAATTAAAGCTGCATAATATTGGCCTGTAATAGTGGTTCCACGCTCCAGGTAATCAATCAACAATATCCCTTCTGAGTCCCAAAATATTGAGGTCATAATCTTGCCAGCCGATGCCACGGCACGAAACTTCTTCGGGGTCGGTGATGATGGCCGTTTCCAATGCGAAGATTGCTGTTTTGTCTCAGGATCAAAATGATGGACCCATGTTTCGTCCATTGTTACGAAACGAGACAAAAAGCTCTCAGAATCTTCTTGAAACTTGTCCAACAATATCTTCGAAATGTCAAGTCGATTTTGTTTCTGACTGTCGGTTAACATTCTCGGCACCCATCTTGCGGAAACTTTTCTCATATTCAAAGATTGTTTCAATATGGATTGAATACTTCCATATGAAATGCCCGTTTCTTGAATTAAGTACCGGATGGTAACTCTTCGATCGCTCAATACAATTTTCTCGACTTTCGCAACATTTTCTTGGGTGACTGACGTCGATGGACGGCCGCAACGATGTTCGTCTTCCGTGCTCGTTCTCCCTACTCGAAGTTGAGAAGCCCACCTTGCGACAGTAGAATACGGCGGAGCAGACTCTCCTAATGTTGCCTCCAAATCGCAATGAATCTCAAGAGTCGTTAAACAGAGGTATTTAATAACGGCTCGCACTTCGTTTTTCTCCATTTTTGAGAACACGTTCCGACACGAAGCAAACAAATGACTACATTCAGAAAAAAACAAAAGAGAATCGAAGATTTTTTTCTTTATTAATATTACAAATATGTATGCTATGCCTGCCAGTATTTTTTTTCTTACCAAGGAGTATGTCGTTCTCACTACTTTTTGATCCCTCCTCGTATTTAGGACTATAAAACAGTAACTAAAATATATTTATAACCCTTCTACTCTTGTTAAATACAATAATTTCGATCGAAGTCACTGATAATTAGTAATTAGTTATTTATTTTAATTGGTGGCGCCACTGTAGCTGATGTTTAACCTTAAATCATAATAAAGCAACTTTTTATCACAAAACTAACAATGCTTCCTCCTTACCAGGCCAACTCCGCAGCCTAATGGAGCGCGTCGACGAACTTAACCAAGAAGCTATCAAGTTCAACCGCTACCAGCAGTTGGTGGTTCGCCAGCAGCAAGACAAACACCGTTGGCTGTCGAAGAGGGTGCAAGAGAACGCCGCGCGCGCAGCTAAAGACGAACCGCCATTGCCCGAGGAAGACGTCAACAAGTTGTTCAAGCCGCACCCCGTCCCGCCCAGACTCAACCCCATGATCGTCGCCGGGCAAATCAACACGTACAGCCAACACATCAGCCAGTTCTGCTCGCAGTCCCTAGCGAAGCTGTACCTCACGCAGGCGCTTCAGAACGCTAAGGAGGCGAAACAGAACAATTAGTATTGATTTGTGTCCAGTTTTAAGATTCGATTACAGCTGCACTGCCTTACGTCTGTGAGAAAATAAACGATTACGCTGGTTTTTTCGTAATGTGATACAGAAACTGTTTTTTATTGATTCGTAATTCAAAATACTTATAAAAAGTCGTTATCATTATCGCATAATATTTCAACAGTTCAAAAAAATAAATAATAAGAAAGAACAATGTGCAAAAATGTATATTCCTGAATTCCGGCATAAAATATGTCAATTTAAGGAATAGTATGTCGGCAAAGTTGGAATTTAATAACAGCTCATATACTCGTACGTCCCCACCCCACCGAGTTTGATCACGTTGGCCCAGTGCGGGTTGGTCGACTTCACACCTTTGAATTTCTTTGCAGGAGTGTGCAGGTTTCTTTACGATGTTGACCTTCACCATAAGGAAAGAAAAAAAAAGAAAGAAGCCCGCCGCGTCTCCCGGACAGGAGGCAACTGCAATTTTAACCATTGGAACTAATTGAAAAAAAAAATCGAACTCTAGACTTCATATTCTTTGAAGACGAAAATAATATTTCGGGTGTCCTAAAAGTGTGTTGGCAGTTTATACCCAAAACACCACGTACCAGTGTGATTTCGAATTAATATAATATGTTGTTCGACGCTCTTACGGTGAAAGAAAACACGTACCTCTCGACATAATCCACTCTTCTGAAACTTTCTTGAAAAACGATTTTGACAAAACCAATAAACAATTCCTGAAATAGTCCTAAATTGTCTATAAGGTAAAATAATTAGTCCTATATATAGAAATTGTGATATATTTTTATATGTTGGTATCTACTATAAATGCGAAAGCAAAACTGTCTGTTACGCTTTCACGGCTAGACTACTGAACCAATATGGTACCCAAGGATGGGTATAGAGTACCTACTTTTTACGCTTCCGGACCATAATGTTGAATTTCAAAAATTTTGAATTTACCCTTTCCGCGTTGTTCAGCAGATTTTTATAACGTCCTTGGCAGATTTACTCTGGGGAAATGTCCGTCCTGTTTAAAGTAACAGCGCCATCTGTCGTCATCGCTTGGAACCTCCTAAGTATATCTCCCGCAATAGACGCTTTCTATTTTATTTAGAAAATCTCATGGTATAATAATATACTGTGGAAAATCGAATATTTCGGTCAAGTTCGTAGCACGTTCGTAGCACATGTTGCTACGAGACGTAGCCCGTTAGCTCGCTACGTAGCAGAAATAAAGTAAATAAAGATTTGGAGCGGTCTTTTCCACACTGTGTTATTTTTGGAATCTCGTTTTATCTTTTTAACAAATCTATACATAATATAATAAATCTGTAAAGAGGCCAATTCTGTACATTGAAAATAAAAAAACAAAAATACGTCTGGGGGTCTTCTTAAACGTAACAGATACCAAAAATATGATTTTTGAAATTTTTGTCTGTCTGTCTGTCTGCGATTCTCGCAAAAACCACTGAACGGATTTTGATGAAACTTTTTTTGTTGTATAGCTATTGGTCCTCGGTAACATATAGGCTATAATTTATTTTGAAGATCGGAATACCTGATGTGGAACCATAGCAGTCCAGCTAAACTATGAGAGATGTGAAAATAGCGCCTTAGGAAAAGTTGTTCAGCGTCATGAGCATTTTCTATTAACGTATAGGTCTGGTATATACCTGATGTGGAACCCTAGCAGCACAGCTAAACTATAAGAGATACAAATATAGCACTTTAGGAAAAGTTGTTAAGCGTGATAAGTAAGAAATAACATGTTTACAATATAAATATAAACATGTTATAATATTTCTTCGTAAACTACTATACAATTTCGTTTAAATGTGTACACAAATATAAACACTTCTTCGTAAACTCAAAATGCTTGCGCCAACGAAGTCGCGGGCACTGCTAGTCATAGATAAAATTCTTAAACTGACGTACGTAGTAATTGTTAAGTAGTGCACTGGATTGGATTCGTTGTGCACATTGTTCTTAAAACACTATGACAGCTACCGTCATTCAGTACCATTCGGCAATGCAATCAATTTTTACCAAAGGATGTCAATATACGTACGGGAAGGAATGATATCATTCACTGTTTATCTTGATCTATTATTTATTTAGAGCGTCGCGTCGGTAGTGTACTGGCTACAGGGCCTACCTCCCTGGAGATGCTGGTTCGATCCCGACCAGTACCAATATGTTTTCCAATTCATACGTTTAAGTATTTGACGCTCTTACGGTGAAGGAAAACATCGTGAGCAAACCTGCACAATTCTGCGAAGAAATTCAAAGCTTTTATGTGAAGTCTAATTCAGGGTAAGCTCGAGCCCCTCGGTGGGGACGTATATGAATTGGCGATGTGATGATTCTCTTTTATTAGGTACAGTCGGCAGTAACAAACACTCCTAAAGATACATTGTCTTCAACGACAGGTGCTCTACGTATAATGAGTCGTAATGATATGATCCGATTTAGCTGTAATTGCGACCTCCGACCACGCTCGCCGACAAAGCTGTAATAATTTAATAGCGCTGACGTGCGATTGTCCTACCTATATCGCCGCAAATTGCTTTATCCTGCGCGCCCCTTGGTAATTGGAGCGGTGGTATAGTAAATTAAAGATTCTGGTTGACGGTAGCTATCTTAGTATTATTTTATATTTTCTGTCGTGAGTTCGTCACCGAAGGACCGACGAATTTAGTTTGCTTCTCGAAGAGGTAATGTAGCTTTCTTTGAAAACGCACACCTTTTTACACTTTTCATTGTCTTATTAATTTTGGCGTTTGCACTTAGTAAGTATAATAATCGCAGATGGTAATGATTTGACAACGAATAAAATTATTTTTCATCACATGACAGAAAAGTAATAAATTGCAGAAAGCATCCATAGCCAGTGCCGTAACGAGCCTTTTACGAGTATGCGCTCGATGCGAGCTTCCACAACTACGTAAAATCGTGTGCAAAAGTGGGAAAAGTTTTCAGATTCGGGCCTGTTAATTTCTGCGACCCCTGAGGATCTCGCTCCGCCCTATACGGCACTGCCTATAGGCTATCTTACGAGATTGTTAGAACAGACGTACCCTCTGCCAAATGTCAAACACGTGCTTATTATACTATATATTTGTTTGTTACTTTTTAAATCGATCGTTTATTTGCAAGGTTACCTGTTGTTGCAGGCTACCAGTTCTACAGTTCTATGGAGAATTGTTCTACAACGATGACAGTGACACAGTGTAAGCAATGGATAGAGCGACGCGACGTCGTCGGTTCTCCTCCCAGGTAAATGTAATTATTTAATGTTGTGTTATTTCGTACAGGTGTCGTAGGATAATTGAAAAACCGGACGAAATAAAATTTATGGACGGACGTTTGCGAAGATCCGAACAATAGAGAGAAGACAGATTTTCTTATCCTAAACGAACTAAAGATGATTGAAAAAAGTTGTCTTCGCGATCAAGTTTTTCCGAACGTCCTAGGACGAAATGATCGGGTTTTCGCAATACGACATTGGCATTGACCAGTGAGTCGTCAACCCGATTAGCCCTGTTGTTTCAACGCGCCAAATGGTATCTTGTTTGGTGAAATGAAACGACCACTATCAATAATAAATAGTAATATTGGGACACGTTTATTCCTGTATGCCACCCCCTAGCTTGCCACCGCGGTATAGGTTGCTCCATCTTAGTTTTAATCCTCTTTGGCTCCATTCTCGCCGAGACGATTGGTTTAAAGTGCCCTACGAAACAAGGAAAGCGCTATCCTACTAACAATTATTTTATTTCACTGGCTCTGACCAGATTCGCGACTACAAGTGCAAAAAATTCGCGCGAGACCATTATGGTCGCTCGGCGGCGCTCCAGTGGCTATCATACTTACATTATTTTTTGTTTCTATAAAATCGATAACGAGTGACATCGCATGTTGACTGCAAGCGGTCACATTAATAGAAACAACTCAATTTTTTTAATTTTCTCCGGCGTCGCTAATAAAGCCATTTTGAAAAGGAAATGAGTTGTCGGCGACAGACACAAACAATTTGGGGCCATTAGACTAACAGACCGCATTTTGGGATTAATATAGACCGCAACTGTGCAAGTGCCATTATTTTGGGATAATTTTGTGGATTAAGATATAGGGTTACTTTTTATATATGAGTAATCTAATCTACCTCAATAATTTGGCTCCTGTTTGGTAGTTACATAATACGGGCTCGTTATTTCTTAATTCTTTTTTGAATGATTGTCTTTTACCATGTTCTTGTTGCGGGCGAGTCGGGTTGTCCACAAACCTATAAAAAATCCATAGATAAAGAAAAATAATTCGTCTGTCGTATTTCGTGTTTAATTCAGCAATAGAGATTCTTGTTGTTTTGTAATTTACGAGTCGCTAAGTATCGATAGTATCCTTAGTGATACGCATCTTCTTACAGTGTCCACTTTTTGTAAGATCAGGGAAAGCTGGAGAAATTTGAAGGTGGTTAGGGAAAGTCCGATTATTTTTTAAGTTTCGTTATACTGTTTGCTCTACACACTTTCCCAGTAATTGTAAAATGAGGAATATGTTTCATGGTCTAGTCTAGTGTGACTTTTAAGTAGAAAAATAAGTTTACTATAAAATACTTAACAAATATGACCATTAATTTTTTTTTAAAAGCTAAACGCTTACAAAATTATTGAATATTGCTGTTGTAGGTATGTAAGTAAGTATATAAGAGTTCTCTGACACGGTCGTGTTCGTTTATGAGTGTATTGCAGTAGAATATTTAAATGTTTGCATGCTGCATGTATTGGAGTGCATAGTTATTTAATTTAGGTAAGTACATATTTTTAAATAAATAAATGCTTAAAAAAGAAAATAACGAACTACACCACAGAAAAATAATACCTACGGAAACAAGAAAAATATATTTCTTTTTAATTTGTAACACTGGCGCACAGCCTAACAGTACTAAGTGCGTGTGTATTATAAATTAACATGCACACTTTAATTAAGCAAGTGTTACACAGAGTTATTACTGTCATAAGTTTAAAAGATAAAACAAACTCGAAAAATAGCACTTTTATTGCTTCGATTAAACATCATTAAGTGCAGTTGAATTTAACCTTTTTTTAGTGTTTTTTAATCGTTATTGGTACAATGTAGCTAGTGTAAATACGTAATGTGCTCAAGAGCATCAATTTTATATTGTAAATAGTTATTGCTGGTTCGGAAACTCGCTAATTGTGGCCGCTTGTTATAAATGAATTATACTTGGTGTCAATGCGCAAGAGTTTGTATGTGTTATGTGGGGGCAGGACTGTATTCAGGTATCAATGTTTTAAATTATCTAAAATAACATAGGGTTAATTCGGCAAGTTTCGCTCTAATCATAATTTAAGTTCATTTGCTCTTTTAGCCCTTTAATTGTAGAGCTTTCAAACATTGAATTCCAACTAGGTTTTTTTTATTGTAATAAAATTTACAAGAGTTTTACTCTAGTAAGTATACCTTTAAAATAGTTTGTTTCGCACTATACTATATGAGCAACTGACTCTATTTTACAAAATCCGACCCTGTTGTAAACGCAGGCTAGACAACAACGCGTTGCAACGTTGTGTTTTCGCATGTCTGGCCGGTTCTAAGCAGTAATTGCGACTTTTATTAAGGTTAATTTATACCCACGGGTAGAGTGTGGGGACTGCTAGCTTCCTAATTGTCAGTGCAGTCCCACCTGACACTATCAACTCCATAATTTACTCTGTAACACATTTTCTATTAGTTTAATGTTCAAATGTGTAAATGTGTCGGGCGTGCACGATAAATAGCATAACTACTTGACAATTTTTTCTGATGCTACAAAGAAAATATAAGTTCTTATTTATTAATTTTTGTCACATCTCTATCAAATGCCGATATATTATTAAGCAATTGAGTAAAGATTTACTTGACCTAAACAAGCCAGTGTAAGCTAAAACAAAAGTAACATAAGTATATTTTGTTTAGGCAAGGTCGTGGACACTTTGTTTGAAAAAGTTTGTTTTTTAGGGTTCCGTAGTCAACAAACCCTTATAGTTTCGCCATGTCCGTCTGTCTGTCCGTCCGCGGCTTAGCTCAGAGACTCTTAGTACTAGAAGGCTGCAATTTGATATGGATATACATATTATTATTAATCATGCCGACAAAGCTGAACAATAAAAAGTAAAAAAAAATATTTTTAGGGTTCCTCTGGGACACGTGAAGTGGGGATTTTTTTAAAATTCTTGACTACCTTATAGTGGGAAGGAGGTATCGTTGTAAGGGTTTTTAAAAGTAATGTGGGTTTGCTAAAACCATTTTTCGATGCTAGTGTACGTTTCAGAAATATTTTGTTTTAAAGTGCTTGTTTTTGTTAGAGTCAAGTGAAACCGTTGTATTTGGAAATGTGAACAAAATCATGGTGTATAGTGCATAATATGATGAATTTAAAAGGAAAATTATCAACATCAAATAGGACGTTCAAATTATCAACATCAAGTAGGCTTTACAGGTAAGAAATTTGGTGAAAAATACTTTGATGAACGTTAACTATCATACCTAAGTAGTATAGGACAACTACGGAACTCTACACATTGCGTGGCCTGACACGTGCTTGGCGGGTTATTATCATCATCATGTCGTATCGTGTGGGGTGTAAGGTTGATTACCGTCCCCAGAAACCCTATTACTCTAGTGTCAGAATTATTAAGTTGCCAAAAGCTTCTGACACAGTTCAAGACTATAAAGTACCTAATTTTAGAGTTTTTTAAGAACTGGCTTATAGCGACTTAGAATAAAATTTAATTCTAATAGATCTACCATTTGTTTAAAACCAGCGGTTGAACCTTCCTCCGTCTGTGTAATTTAATTTTAATTCAATTAATAATTATAACTCTAATAATTTAAAGAAGAAATAACTCAAATAGCAGAATAAAAATTACGTACAATTTAATTGTTCAACTAGAACTAGATTATAATAACATGCTTTCTTGGAAATAGTTAGTAATTTATACTTGGGTAAACTTCACCTGCACTGCAGCAGCAGTTCACAGTTGCTCTCGTTCTGCTAATGGCTGCCTAATGAACCGCCATTTTGAGCAAACCTGTGATTTCGCGCATACTTACATTAACAATAATTATTTTTAAACAAGACGGGAAATGAGTCCGTTAGAGAAGTCCTTACGTAGTTAGAGTAATTTTTAAGCTCTCTTTAGAGTTTTACTGTACTACTAAGGTTTAAACTTAGACCATACCTACAGTTAAGGGTTTAATACATTATAGAACAGTTAAACTTATCTTTTGATCTAAAATAAAAAAAAAATATATTTTCACAAACCTTAACGATAAAAATATCTTTATTCGTACTAAGATTTAACAAAATCATTTTTTGACGTCAAAGCTAGCTAGTTATCAATTTAGTAGTTACCTATTAATACTCAAAGAGAACCTTTTTCATTAGAATTAGAAATAGATCGATTTTGCAACATATTTTGTTCTTTTTTAAAGAACGGATCACACTCTATTAGACACCGCTACCTACCTAAATAAAGTCCAGGGTATACAACAAATTAAGATGCTAGTCAGGTACGACTAGAGTCGTTGCGTTGCGTTTATAGGACATTTCCACTTGGTCTCATTTCGCAGCGATACCTCTAAGTGGCTTCGGCACTAAACGATACAATTACACACCATTAACAGATTACACCTTCGCAAATATCCAAATTATACTAATGAGCAGCGTAATTATAGATCGAGACGGACCGTCCGCCTGCAAGCCGCGTTTTATTCAATATCTAGCTAAGGTGTACGTTTACATAATATGAATGTAGGTACTTGGTTATTTGTATGATACCAAGCTTTTTATATTTGCAACAATTGCAATGATAGCAACCGTTGACAATGTTGCTGGAGGGACCTCTTCGTCTTTAAAGTTAAACATCAATAAGGATTTCGAATTTCAATCGACTCCGATACAAAGCTTTTATTTAGGTAGGTAATTCTGATTTTTGCCACATATTTCTATCAGAAATACATAGCCAATTGTTGTAAATATAAGCGTGTAGCTTAGCCACAAACAATTAGTATTAATCATGGTAGAGTCAGTAAAGGATCCACATTACTTTGAATGCAGACAACTAAACTAAATTGCCGTTCTGCCCCAAGATTACATTCAGTGTGAATACAACTTTATGAGGGCCGATTACACCTGCAGAAAACTCGATTTATTATCGACCTCAAATCGATTTCGCGTTTAATACCTTAAACGGCCTACGTCCTTATTTTTTACAAGCCCGACGATACCACACTGACCGCTACTTGTAATTTTATTATGCAAATGCCGCATAAAGTGTTGGCTGAACATAATCGTTCAAATTACTATTAGCCAGCCAGCCAGCATCATCCGGGACAAGTGCGCGGGAAAAGCAGCACTGGCTAAGATGGCGCCCAACAAAAAATTGCGATCCATCGTGGATTATAATGCATAATGTGGATTATAGTACTGCAATCATGGAGGTGTTTTTAGACTTTATATCATGATACTGATTGTAACAAGTAATTTTATTGAGATGACAAATTTTAAATTAAATGTTGGACCTCGTTAATAGGTGTGTCTCTGTAATCCAATCTGCACCTAACTAGCACTTATTCTCGCAAACTTGTTAACCCGTAAAAGTGCCGATACTAGTATGCGAACGGTAAAACTGTTTAAATTAATGGCTCACAATCTAGTGTTGATACCGTGTTTTTTTAATTTAAAATGTGGATGGGTATGCTTAATGATTTATCGTTAACCCCATTAAAATTTACATCAAAAATAGAGTTAGAGAAGTTAAGTTCATTAGGAGGACAGCAAAGAGGAGGTCCGGAAAGCGTGTAGTGGCTCCCTGGCCGGCGCGCTCCTTTGCCGGTCGACGGTCCCCGCAAGCTGATAATGTCCGCAGCAAATTGTCCACGCAAAACGCCATCGATAAGTCTCCCTTGATAACGGTTAAGTATTGGTTTTGAGGGAATTTAATCAAAACCGCGCATATTACAGTCATTACGCGGGCAGGGTTAATTTCAAAATATACGATAAAGGAGGCAAAGATAATATTTAAGAGAATTAGGCTGCCGGTGTGGAGGCGCGCAATTTGGAAGATTGCGCCCGCGCCGCCGCTCGTTTTCTGTGAATTTTTTAATTAAATTACGAGCCAGATGCTGTAAAGTTGATGGGCGCGTTTACCGAGGACCGGTGACCTCGCCGCGGACGCACCAATCAGTTTTATTGGCCTAGGTTCTTCGCAATGGCTCATTTTGATTTTGCTCTTTTATGGACGGCGATTATGGTAGAGTTATGGTAGCTGATGAGGTGATGTTAAATTATGATTGAATTATTATTTTTTGAACAAAGATGATACCAAAAGCGTCTCCAGTTATTATGATAACAATGACATCATCCTTTTTAAGGTAAAAGAAAAAGTCCGTGATGGAAACTGAACATAATTCCAAAGACAACCTGTTTATCATCAGAATTTTGTCTTTATGTAAGAAAAATGCGTCGCATGGGAAAAGTCTTTTTTTATGGAGTTCAGTCAAACAATTTTCACTGCAAGAAAGCGGACTCGCATATCCCTATAGGCTTTATAGGTTATGTATAAGTTTGAACGCACTTATCAAAAAATTAAATATGACCTTTATACAAGCGCTCGACTGCATTTTTATGTTTCTAGCTTTGAGTAAAATCTGAAGGCACAAAGTCAAATAAACTATTGTACATTTCCTTCATCGCTGTCGGGTAAAAAGGAGTATAGCAGACATAAATCAAGCCTGACGACACGCTACTGCGATATCTGTCTGCTCTGCGCCGACGCATACTTCACGCACAGTCTGCGCTCGCGTTGCGGTTGTCATGTCCTCGTAAATTATAACGTTAATGCCGATGTCGAGTGCTACAGAGTGCTAAGGTCAATAAAGTTACAACAACATGGATTATTCGCGATTATCGTAAGATGCAGGAGATTTCCAGACTTGTTGACAATAACAAATACGAGTAAGTAGTTAAATAAACCATTGTCGTAGTAATGTGCTACGACATTTTTGCGTATTTATTTAGAGCTTGTTTCACGATTGCAGTTTTATTTCATAAGTATAAAATAACAGTTCTATTGTTAAAAAGCAAACCAACTTAAGCACTAAATAAACCAAAATATAATTTACGATATTAAATAGGTATTTGGATAGATAAATAATTCGTTAGAGCTACGAGCTGTGCTACGAAAAAGTTGCGTAGCTTGAAATCATAATGGTACAAGCATTTTAGTTGTGAATGAAGCTATTGTTGGAATATGTGAATTAGCTTTTAAGGAATACAATTAAACAAAGGATTAAAGAATTAAATTACTTGCTACTTTTTAACAATAAAACAGATATTTCTATTACTTTTTTTTTCATAATTGTCATTTTTCGAACTGCGATAATAACAATTGAAACGCTACTTCTTTTTACTGTAATTTATTTCGATTATACTTTTTTTTATAGGTAGTTCTACAAATTGAATCTGCAGCCACAGTAGCCGCGTATGGGTTCCAATTATGTGTACTTTCTATAACCACTGTTTAAACTTAAGTGATCGTAAAGCATCGGCCAGGGAGTCGCTGACTTACACCACCCTTTATAAGGACCTGGGGGCTTATTCTGCAACACTTGGTTTACTGTCCATTGCTGTTCATGTTCCGTAAGAATTTGGTTATTTTTCATTATTATTATTTGACCGCCATTTAAATAAAAAATAAATATGTGGGGACATCCCACACACGACCACAAAAACATTACACTTTTTTATTATTTCAATTACTTGCTTATGATTAATTATTTCATGTACATAATCAACACATTCTACTACAAATATAAGCAGTAAGATAGCCATTTCATTGAATTGGCTCCGACTGCCCAAAAATGAGAATAATCTGTGTTTTTCCTTAGTTATTGTCCTGGGCAAGACAGCTATAAAAGAATAAGGTTGCCTAACTTTTTGTATATAGGTATACTCATGACATAAGTTATAAATAATTCTAATATATGTTTTTGGTTCTTCCAGAAGCGTACTGGTGTCTAGGCAAGAGTCAATATGCATCTTCTGGGTTAGCGTGTTCCACCTTCGACGTCATTTTCCATGATGAGACTAGAAATCCTTGGAGGAGAACTTGAAGCGAAGCGGCAATGTACTCAAAATGAAATACCATGTATTCGCACTGTTTCGCTTACATAATAAGGATCATGGAGGATAATGGAAGTGACCGCCATAAGGTTTTATGACGACGTATTACGACGCGAGAGACCAATTTCCTTACTATGTTGGCGGAGGGCTCGAGCCCAATGTTTGTGAGGAGCTTGTAGGTAATGCAAGGTAATGCTTCCGAGTAATGGCTGATTATTAAATAAATAGAAGAAGCGATCTGGAGTGGCTTTTAAACGAGTTTTGGATGTTTTGATGGCAACTCCTTCCTACGGTCTTACTATGCTACTATAAGGTACTAAAAAGCAAAGCCTCTTTCTTCTTCGTCCTTCGTACTTCTTCGGTCCGCTTTCCTACTTAATCTTCTCCACTTTGCCCGGTCTTCGGCGTCCGTAGGTGTGAGATTGTTCTCTTCCAATCCGGTTAAAATTATTACCTATACTATACACAAAATATTCGATCTATTATATTCCTATGAATATTGTTTTTTTGGTATTTCGTAGGTGATAGTAAAGTAGTTTGTTCTATAAATAAATAAATATTATAAAACTGTCCTTAACACAGTATTATAATCTATTATTGTTAGCGATACATGGAAAATTATAAGCTATGTACTCGTATTAATATATGTAAGTTTATTTGTTGTATCTGTTGGTTTCTCCAATAAAGAAAATAAAAACTAAGAAAAAACTAAGTAATCATTAAAAATAATTTAAATGTGGTTTCTTTTAGTAATTATATGAAAATCATGGAACTTTGAATAATTTTTGGTTTACTCGTATTTTATTATTTAAGTTTCTTAAATTATATTTTTAACCCTTTTAATACAAAGACATACGTATCCATCCCGGAAAGGTAGGCACGGACAATTTCTTTACGTCCGCTTAGCATTTTTAGGATGATCAAGAAGCCCTTATGTTTTACACATCACTGCAGAATCGATTTTATAGTGGCATCATAATCTTGAGAAAACATTATTGATTGAATAATATCAACAACGCTTCAGGCAAAGAATATGCGATAGCACAGATAATATAATACTACCGGCGATAGTTAGCACATGTGGCCTTCAGGGCACACTTACCGATGGAAATTTAATCCAACACATAATAATTTAATAAAGAACTGGTTAATTAACTTCTTTGCACTTATGGGAACTAACTATACGCATATATCTACGTGTAGATGTTGGAAGAACGTAGAATAGAACATAAAAACTGAATACGATACCATATAATTATTACTAGTATTATAAACGCGAAAGTTTGTATGTATGGATGTTTATTACTCTTTCACGCAAAAACTACTGGACGGATTGAGATGCAATTTGGAATAGAGATAGTTTGTATCCGGGATTAACACATAGGATACTTTTTACAGGAAAAAGTATCCCTTATCCCACGGGAAAATCTTACACAACGCGAGCGTTCGTTTTTATTCGTTTATATTTATATGGTTTTATGTAAAGTGAAGTGGATGTACTGACTGAGTTTTTATAAGGTAACATTGTTATGTTGTAGGTATATGATAAACGCAGCATATTGGGTAACGTATGGCGTAAAAGAGCCCACTCTCGTTAATTAAGCTATAAGTTCATAAAATTAACGTTTTTCTTACTTATATATTTATTTACCCACGCAGGTGACCCACGTTTCCACACTGGACACTATATTCTACTTTCTATTGCTTTTCTTTCAAGTCCTCGCTCGCTATTATGGCCACTATTCTGGTAGAAATAGCGATGAGTCCGTTCTTTCGAAAAAAAAAAATGCTTTTCTTAATTTCTATCTGGAAAATGAAAGCAACCATTTACTTATTAACCATCCAAAACCTTTATACCAAGCCCTGTCGTATGTATTTTAATTAACAAAAAACTTGAACAAAGACGCTATAATTTTTACTTCACGGGATGTGGAATCAATTCATTACCTAAGTGCACGTTTAGCGATTCGCCTCGCTATTCACTCCTCACTGGCCGCGTGGCTTGTCGTACCGTGTCGTAATGTCGTAATGAAAGAGCAATGGATATTGCGTGTGTAATCGCCGCACCTCGTAATTTATCCAAGATGGCCGGCTGTAAGGTTAACCTGATATTTTCATTCAGTTAACACGTATGTGCAAAACTTGTTTAAAAAAAAAACTTGAGATATTTTTTTAATAGCCCTTTTTAGCTGTCCCACTGCTGGGCAAAGGCCTCCCCTTTTACCTTCCACTGATGATATCGCGATAAGACAATTAAAGGATAAAATTTTAAATTGAAAAAAATGTAAATTGTGTCGTGTTCACCATATTGATTCATACTATTACTTTTTCAGTACATAGTTTCGTCTACAAAATCCTTCATGTACGAGTATTAAATAAGTGGTAGATTGACCAGAATCGAAATCAATTACGAATAAGGAAGGGATAACCTTTCGGTAAGTACTTATTGAGCACATCGAATATGAAATTAAGTTATTACCAGAATCGCCGTTGGAGTCTACCTGCAATGTCGCAACGATTAATTTTGTAATTACTTGTAATTTTATAATGAAAGTGTCCGCTATTCTATTTTCAGCTTGTAAACAACTATTAGTGTGTAATTATTGTATTACGGCTGTCGCGTAATAAGGCCGTGTTCTTGGAATTTACCGCTAACAAGATCAAATTATTGTCTCCGGCTCCTGTAATCAAGAGTTATTAAGGGCCGCGATTCACTGTCGAATTAATATCTACTTTTTTATGTTCTTACTACGGTGAAGAATAATATCGTAAGGAAGCCTGCGTGAAGATTAGCGTCAGCACATGTCTGACGCAAGTTGAAACGCATGTTGGAAGAGCACCAGAAGAGGCATAGTGAGTAATGGCGCAAGAGCGTGAAGTCGAAACGCATGTTGAAAGCGCATCAGAGCATACCACGCGTCTGAGTAATAGCGCATATCTCACACAAGTTTAATTAAACGCATGTTGAAAGTTCACAGAAGATGTATGCATCTGAGTTATCGAGCATGCGTCTAACGCAAGTTGCGCTCGAGGCTTAATCATGCGTTGAAAGCGCAGTTGTGTAGCCAGGCCTATCAGGCCTTTGCTCAGTTGCAACTTGCAGTGCAATGAATAGCCCCCTGTATGCTGTACGGCAAGTCGAAGTGTGTAATCAAGTGAGTTCGGTAATTGTAGAGTTCGCACGTCGTATGAGCGCCACGGGCGATGGAGCGGCGCGGGCGCAACCCGTTCAGCCGATGATGGAGTAGACACATTGACACTCGCTGCCGTGTCGCATGTTCGGAATGTCACTTGTCTTTCATCTGTCTGAGTCGAAGAGATTCAGTCATTCAATAATCTCTACAATAATGACAAGTGAAACAACTGTGGTGGTCACTATTTTTTAGATACAAACTCAAAAGTCACCACTAAGCCTGGGTTCTTAATGCGACAGGTCTATCCAGGTCACAGATTGGTTACCGCGTTAATACAGTTTTCATTCAGGGCGTTTTTCGTGCTTCGGAAGGCATTCCGCGCTCTATCGCACTATGAGCGCTATCGCAGGTCATCATCAAGCTTCGGTTGGTTTTGTTCTTCGCGCTAAAACTAAATTATGTACCATTTATAATATTATAGCTAAAAGGACGGTATAATTATGGAGTTTACTCTTACTCATCACTTAAATATTGCTGAGTTTTAGTCTTAACGCCATGGAAAACCAAACGGCCTAAATTAACTTCGATCACTAAGATCCTTAATTAATATTTTGGACATTCATTAAACATTTCCATTATTTTGGTATTTTGTTGTCTTTTTTCCTGATGCGCGAATAACACGCCAATTTTAGATTATTTTTTGTTCAAAAAGTCATGCAACAAATTAAGTTTAACGGTTTGACAGTATCTTGATTACTTTCACCATTTAAAGGAACATGGCCGTTTTGTTCACATCCTTATAGAGTTTATAATAAGCTCAAAATTCACACTATAATGCGTAATACACGTACACCTGTTGGGTGGTATTTTTCAAGTCTTGGTAATTCTACGTAGTTACTTTGTGGACGTTAACGCTGACACTTTAGTTAGAGCATTATTCACTGAGTTAAGTTCTGTAGTTAGCTGTTTTGAATTTAATTATACGTTGACTTTACGGCGGATGGGCGAGTATCCTTTCTGCTTATTGTAATTGTGACCGTTGAAATGTTGAAACGTTACCTATTTAGAATTATATTAATAACAATGTTTACGTAGCGACATTTTCAACACTTGTAGAAAAAAGAAGTAAAGGAAATGGGTAGAAATCGTATTGTATATTCGTTCCGCTTTCACGTCCACGGATTTGGTTGAAATTTGGAATGGAGATAGTTTGTACCCTGAATTTATACATAGGGCATTTTACAGAAAAATATCTTATTTCCGCGGGAAAAATAGCGTAGCTCCTGGCGGACAGCTGTTATTACTAAATAATTTATCCCAACGATTTTATTGCTTTCTTCTAAATGTAAAACTAAATGTTGTATTCTCCACAGAGTCCGCACATTGGCCCCGATTCACACTGTCACGCTCTTATCCTTAATTTAAGCTAGTCTGTCCTTTTTACCTTTAAAAGATTGAAAAGAGACAGGAGATGGCCATTCTAATATTAGAGCTGTCAAACATCAAATTTGAACCTTATGGCCGTGTCGATTGGATAATTTTAGAGAGCACTTAAAACATGCGACTTAAAAATATTGACAGCTATGCCCTTATTTTAGGTTATCATTCGTTCAAATTAATATCATTCGTTCATCACCTCTCTTTCATTGGTCATAAAAACGAAAAGGGTAGCTGGATTTTAAAATTAGAATTAGATCATGACATCCCGAATCGAGGCCATTGTGTAATAAACTCGCCCAAAAAAAAGTAACATTCAAAAGTCAATAAACTATTCATTTTAATTCATATTTGGACAGAAACCAACGAAGAAACATCCAGAGATCCCTAAAACAGACTGACAGACAGGTTTTATTTTCTAATTCCATTTTGAAAAAATGCAGGCACCGTTGGACAAGTTCTAGAACCATAGTCCTTATGTCATTTAATTGACGATACGATTTAGTTAGGATTTACGACTGAATATCCTAGTTGCCAAGTCGTCTAGTCATCGTCGTCGGTTGAACAGTTACCATGTAAATGGCCAGTAAGTGATGTATTTACGACGCCCCGTATTTTATTCTAGCAGGTCTCAGTCGTGACAGTAGATTTACCTTTATAGGGCTTCATTGTGCGATTTATGCTAGGATTATAATTCAATGGATTTATGAATTTCTTGCTAGTCGTCCTGTCGCCATCACAAGGACGTGCTTTCATTAAATGGGAAGATGTGGTCACGATGGCTGCAGACCTATTATGTTAGTAAATTAATCTAAGTCAGAGAATCTGCTTTGTTAGACAACTTTTTTTTAGTTTATCTGTATCGTAATAAATATATCGTTTTGAAACCATAGAAGCTGTCGAGCAAAGGGATCGGAAGCTGCTGAGTTTGGCAGCATTGCTTATTTAGCTGATGACCCCGATGACCCACAGTGTGGAACAGAACTTGGAACGGCAACGACAAGTTTTGTTCAAATTTATGGATCACAAAATTTTGTAAAGAGTAAAACCTACTTCCTCTCCGTAACAGCGAACTACGTCTCCAAACAACTTGTGCTACGAACTTCATTTCATTTACTTCCTTTTTATGAAGTACTACTTTCAAGGAGTTCCTTATTACAAGCTTTTATTTAACTTGCACTGTGTGTGGGTGGGTGGGTGTGTGGGTGGGTATGTACAGGCGAAATCTTGCAACTCAATTTTGAAGCACTTTCTGCCATTGGATTTTGCTGAAATTTGGTACACTTATGTAACCGCAATGACAATGCAATATTATGTTACCATGGAGCTGGTCTGATGATGGAGACGGAAGGTGGCCATAGGAACTCTTCTAAAATAAAACACAACCTAGTCGTGTTTGGGCTGGTTGGATTCACCTTAACAAGATTTTTAGTCATGCGTGATGTCTAGGGTCTCATGATGGAGTCGGAAGGTGGCCATAGGAACTCCTTAAATACACACCACAACCTAGTCGTGTTTGGGCTCATTGGATTTGTCTTAACAAGGATACTCCACTCCACGGCTTTAAAAGCTTGTTTAAAAAGGATTTTTAATTAAGCTTATTATTAAAATCAAAATGAGATCCATCTATGAGCTTGCACAATGTGTGTCATTTTCTCAGTGAAGCTGTCTCCGCGCCTCTTCGCAAACCGTTTAGTATGTAAATCAGCGTAAATGACGCAATTACGACGTGTCGACTTTATTGTGGTCATGGCGGCGTGATGAAACGTTAGCTTAATAACCAAGCGATTGTAGTAATAAGTTATCAGAGGTCGGCCGATAGAGTGTTATTACAGCCGATTTCTGCTACGTAGCGAAATACGTCTTTTAACTTTTGCACAGTCTCCGTAATGGATAATGAGCGCTTAGCGATAGTAGTAGAAGAATCTCGAGACAGATGTAAGAGAGAGAGAGAAAGGTTAGTGTCACAAAATTACTCTTTGCTCGACCAATAAGAAAAAAAGTCGTATCTCACACGTAGCAGCAGTTGAATCGCCTCAAGTCAAGTCAAGATGACATACCCAACCTGTATAAAATAACTTTCTTTACAACAAGTCTGATGACGTCATGTTTCTGTTTAAGCTCGAAAAGGTAATCGACTCTGACGTTGACTATAGGTACACAACATGAATTCGTAAAAATAAACGTAAAGAATTCGAAATAACCTCATAGACTCAGAATGAGCTTCTGCGTCATCAATGTCGTATGTCAATTTCCCAGTCAAGCTGTCTCCCTATCGTCACAGAATAACTAATCCATCGTGTGATCGTGTCCTCGCCCCGACCCGTTTAGTATGTAAATCGTCGTAAGTGACGCAGTTACGACGTGTCGCGTTTACTGCGTCCATCGTCCATCAGCTGCCGCGATGAGAAGTCGCCTTAATAGCCAGCGATTATCGTGATTAGTTATTTAGATTGGATTTAGGTTTGTCATGTTGTCATGTAGCCTCAGGGCTTTAGCTCTTGATGGGATTAGCTTGGGTCTTCATTATTAGGCTATTATTTTTTGCTGGGTTTCCTACGAAGGACATAATTGTAAGTACTTAAGTAAGTATATAATAGTTTTGACTAATTTTAGATTTGATGTTGTTATGGTTTATTTTTTATTTTTGTAAATTAAGTATTCTCATTATTCACACGTACCTTCTTTCTTTGTGTCATACTAATTAAGTTATACTTTGTATTATAATAAGATTGTCTGTGGAGAACTTTAAAAATGAAATATTATTATTATTATTATATTCCCCTTTTATTTTACGCTATCATTTAAGCTAATTTGTTAATATTTTGTGTACCTACATCTTTGTAGCTTTATAACTAAGTTGGCTGAAAGGGATAGAGATAAGCTCGCCTTTATCACTCAAAATCTCGAGAATACTATAAAACCTTCGTGTTTTTTTGTTTCTCAAACATAGAAGTTACAATGTAAAACAACTTCTGTATGTTCTAAAAATTATCTCACTTGCGGTTTTCTGTAACAATCTTCGAAAGCGTTGCCTCTCATTTAGGTTGAATTAAGAAATTTAAACTGCCAAAATACATTCGCTTTTGCTTCAAATAGTCCTAATAATGAGTGCTTATTATAATGAGAGGTAATCGGCTGGTGGAGTGAATTCGGTAGTTAATTTACCTAAATTGTTTAATAGCAGTTCGGCGTCTCATGTTACGTCATTGGCCTTCTGCAATCAATTTAAGGCTTTGAAAATGGATGCCAAAGAGTTGGTGGGTTTTACGTAACTGAAGTCGGCATCACTGATATTATCATATTTTTTTTCTAAAGTTATATATAAGTTATTTATAAATTACTGGTAGGCATTGCACCTATGTGCATTTACTAGTAGTTCTACATCTCTTTCTCTATCTGTAGTATGTAGTATAGGTACCTAAAATGGGAAATAAATGACTCCATTATGTTATGATACGATAGTGTAAACTCACTTAATTATTATGAAAGAGGAATAAAGAAACGTGCCGAATACAGCTTAAAATTAAAATTATTTGGAAATCTCCTTTTTCTTAAATTAAAAGTCCCACATCGCCTGAACTAGTAAATAGATTCATATAAAATAGCCTAAGAACTCTACTACTACACTAGTCTTTTTTATAAGTCTAATTAGGGTGTAGATCGAAATGCAATTTAAAACAAATTACAAAACCACTGCTTCGTTTCATTTCACTTATTTAATTTAAGCAACCAACTTAACTCTTATAAAAGAAAAACTACCAAACTGTTCAAGGAATCGAAGAATATATGCGCGGAAATCGAAATGGACACCTGTAAATGCGCCAAATAATTCGACAGGTTTGAAGTTAGGCACTATACCCCCCGCTACAAGCTTTGCACCAAAGATTTCTGACGCGCGTCGCCTCGCGCCAAGAGAGCGAAGCGATCGTCTTTTATTTCCTCTGAGCTTTGCACCCTTCTCACACCGCTGTTTCAAGATCTGCACAGTGATCCGCGCTAACTTCAGACCCGCAAAGTTATTTGGCGCGAATTATACGGAGAAGGCTACAGGCGGACAGGACAGTTATTTGCAACAATTTATTAAATTAAACTTAAATAAATTACCGTTGTAATTGTAGCACGACGGCGGCACGTGACAATTTACCCTCCGGTGGTGCTCCCATGGGCTTGGGCCAGGGTAGGACCTAGGTACGGGGTTCGGGGTACTACTTGAAACATTAAACTCGCATTATATTTGCAATTGAGCCGTGTGGTGACGGCAGAGTAGAATACATTTGTCACCAACCCCTACTAATAAGCAAATAAACTTTTCATTTCATTTTATTTCATTTACTCTTCCCGTGGGTGTCGTAAGAGGCGACTTAGGGACTATTGAACAGGGAACGGGCAGCAGCGCTCTCTGTTACAGTAACCTTTTAATCTACGATCTCCAACCCGCCTGCCAAGCGTGGAGATTATGGCAAAACCCTCCTCTTAAGTGTCCAGCAGTGGACTGTAACGGGCCGTTGACGTTGACGATATTTGCAATAAAATGATAACCCACTACTACAAAGAATGGAAAGTCAGTTATGCAATGATTTATTTGTTTTGTTTCTGAAAACTTCCGTTGTAAGTGTTTTAAATTCTACGTTAGTTTCAAATTGCAAAGAATATAAAATTGGTGTAAAACCAAAATTTGTAGACTTGCAAAATATTACAAAAGTGATATTTTATTTGACAGAAAGCTTAATTTTGTTTATTTAAAAAACCTTGTCGATAAACATTTAATAAAGAACTTTAGATCACAAATTACACGCTCCCTTCTAATGAGAAAATTGAAGAGAATGAAAAACCTTAACCTTTCGTGCTAATTTACCAAATTGGGGCTTCGACACCCGGCGTGACTCCAAGTCCGCCCCTGGCTACAGTAATGGGGGTAGCATTAAGTAAACCGCCATTACTTGCCCCCATTCGCGGCGGAATCATTTGAATGTCAGCTAAATTGCTTTAACAGTCCGAGTGCAGTAATAAGGTGTCCACGCAGGCTGTAATTTGCTCTCGCATTCAATCACTCCGGCGCACTGGGCAAGACGCGCCATAGAGTAAACTGGACAGTAACGTCAGTTCTTTAATACTATGTAGATGTAATAGCTAACAAAGTAAATAACACAAAAACTCAGCCCACTGTAATTCCACAATTTATTTAAATAAGCAAATTTTGGTCTTTCAAACATAATTGGAATAGAACAGTTAACAACTGGTAGAACTTTGTTTTGGGATGCTACTCTACTGTTTTGCAATACAGATACTTTTTTAAGAAATGATTTAGGGTATCATAAATCCATCTCTGTATAAGTTTTTCTTATTTTCTCAATGATAAGGTTTCTTTTTAACGGATCTAATAGCTATTTGCATACCAAGTGGTAATCGGGCGCGGTCGATTTGTCGGTTTTGAACTACCTTTATATGAACGTTTTAGTGTAATGTGTCCCATCTGATTTAAAATGTGATTCTCTTTGCAATGATGGAACGACTTTCAACTCCGTCGACAGTATTGTGATAACTTTTAATAGTGGGAGCAATCATAAGCCTATTAACAAAGGTGCGGCGCGGAGGCGTCTTCTCGCTTTAATCAACATTTTCAATGAGATTATTAAAACGCGTCTGCGCATCCAACATGGCGGATCGGAGTGTTACCAATGCATAAGAAGAAAAGCATGCGAAAAATTGATTCCGTATTTAAAAAATATATTTTGTCACAGATACAATTCGAACGCTTTCAAAATTCCATTTATTCAAAATTCCGCAAATGTATCGAAGCCTAAAATAGCCTTTTATCTTTTTATTTTTTCTGACAGGAAAAAGGTAACGAATGATAAGTTGACCGTTGTACATTTTTACTTACCTAAACCAAACCTAAATCTCTGGCAAAACTGAACCAAACAAAGGTGACAACTCCTTAGAATAAACGTGTTATATAACTATAACCTAACTAAAAATTATTATCCACGTCATTGTACCAATCCCACCCACTCTCTCTTTTTGAGCTTTCAACCCACACGTAAGGAAACTCACTGAATTTCAGGGTAAACCTAAAAGCAGGCAACATCAGGACAAGACGATTAAACGTGAGCTTACGATGCGATGTGGCCGCGTCAGACACGTCGCTGCGCGTTCGCCGCGATCGACGCAAGATCGATGCGAGATCGATGCTAATTCCTGTCCTGTCCGTTTTAATTCTCATCATGTTCATCAGAGTAGACCGGCAAACTTAATCACGGAAGATGCTTGCTTAGCTAAATAATTTTGTTGTCAATAGCGTGACGTAGTGAGCGTAGTAAATATTTTTCTTCTTTTTTATCTCGAAATGTACCGTAATGTTTATGTCGAAACAAGTCCAAGACATTCCCATTACCTAAACAAGTATTTTTTTTGAGATGCAGATCATTGAACAAAAGACTGACTCAGAGTAACAAAAGATCGCTAGAGGTGACGCGCGTCATAAATCTTTGATTGAAGGTATCTACTATTTTTGAATTTCGAACGTGTTGATGTCTTTTGTATGGGCGAACTGGCATTATGGCAGATTTTTGTGTCTTCATCGCAAAAACGACGAACAAACGCGAAATAATATTTATTATAAAAAGTAATGCGTGGTAAGGTTCAACGTCAAAATTTCATTAGGAGACAAGGAAACGACCATTCCAATGCTCTTATCACTATTTCTATAAAATAATGTAGTACTTGAGCAAAATATTCCTTAATCCAAACATTATAGAATGATCAGGCGCAAGTTCAAAGGCCCTTCTAATAACATCTCTATAAACATTAAGTAAATATAATCCACATTTTAGTATGAGGTTGTTGGCGGCATTGGCGGCGCTGCGTCATGCGCGCGCAATCTGCCCCCGCTGCGCGTGCGCTGACGACTCACTCGCCCGCCGCGCCGCCCGGCTAGTGCCACCAACAGGGTAACTTCTAAATGTAGACAATTTCAATTGTTAGTCTATTTAAAACTGCGGAATAATAAAAAGTATCTCTAAAATTAAAATAGCAGTTACGAACGTGCGTGCTACTATGTAATCATGCCTTCAAACAACTTTTTAGTTAAATAAAGTAAAAAGTTAATAAATAAATAAGAAAATGATTGAGTATTGAGTTAAAACAATTTTTTTGTTCTGGTGTTTTTTTCTTCTGAGAATAAACTTTTTAATTATTATTGTCCTGTTATTTCCTTTTTTTCTTTCATTGGGAGGTATCCTTGCCTCATGGGCCTAGGATTTGGTTAATATTGTCCTATTTTTGAGTTAATTATTCTCAATTTACTTTTCTAAAACAATAAATTTATTTTTACTCAATAAAGTCTGTGAAGCACTTCTTCAATAATCTAAAACGTAAATAACAAAACTGTGCAAGAGGCCTTACACTAAATCTACTACTATCCCATGACACGACACTATCGAATCGACAAGCTAAATCTCTACACGACAATTACAAGTGTTCAAACTTCCTTGATTTGGACAACTTGCTCTAAACATCGAGAACATTCTCTATACTACTGATAATTAATAATCACAACATTTGTAAAGAACTTTAGAGCACGTGGTGATGAAGACATGACTCCATTACCTCTGAAGAAGCGGCCTCAAGATTAGTCTCCGCGTGGTTCCTTTGTGCAACGCAATTGGATAAAAAACTGAGGCAAGTCATCAGAGAATAATATTTGATATAGATATCGTGATTTAATAGATAGTAGTTTATATTTTTTATATGTACTGTTACGAGCAAGCGGGGTTCAGGGATTGAAAAATTTTGTTCACGAGGAATATGCCCTTTATTACTCACGAATAGTACACAAGCCAACGTCACAAACTGTACTTGATCGCGCACGGGTGCTACACCGAAATTAACACTTTCCCTGCACTTTAATCACTGACACTTTAACTTGCACTTTTATTTACTTCGACTCTTGGTCTGCTGCACTGAACTCACACTGAACTCCCCGACTAGGCGGTCGCGGTCCTTATACACCGTGAAATTTACATCGTTTTGTTCCCGCCGTGTAGTGATAGTACCCGTCAAACAGAACAACTTTTCACGAAAAAAAAATTTCCTGCGACAAAAAAATTTTTGGTCTCTCCATACAAAGTGAGACTCCCGACCATTTTGTATGGAGAGACCAAAAAATTTTTGGTCACAGGAATTTTTTTTTTCGTGAAAATTTGTTCAGTTTGACGGGTACTATCACTACACGGCGGGAACAAAACGATATAAATTTTATGCTGTATACCCCTATAAAAAATAAAATTTATTTATTTCAGACATTCAAAGATCCATATAAAAACAAACAAAACAACACAAGTACAGCACATAAACTCAAAACTATAAATTATTAATATTTGACTTAAAATGATTATAAACCACCAGAGAGCCTTGATGAAAAGCTTCACCGCTTGGCACGTAGTACATACAATTCGGTGAATCTTTTCATCAAAACAGAGTCCATTCTCTCGCTTATCATCTTCATGATTCCATTGGCGCTCCCACTAACTCTTTTCACAATACAGGTAGACTTCTTCCGCATAAAGGTATAAAAGTCATCCGTCTTGGCATCGGCAAACATACCCGAGGCACTACAAAATCGTGGGACCAGAGTCCTGAAGATGTTATTGACAGATCGAGAATGTTCTTATTACGATCTTCTCTTCGTTATTCAATGTTTTTGAGTAGCGACCTTTCTCGAACAGAGCTTCTAGTGTGTTCCATCCAATTTTGACAGTCAGCTGTTTCGAGTAGCGAATACTTTTTGAAGGGAAATGACAGGTGTCTCGAACTTTCTGGTCGGTCGTCAAGGATCACTGACGTCTGGCGTTTTCTGGACAGTTACAGTCCACCACACCCAGCCGTAACAGTACTATAACTATGTATGTAGGTTTGTAAGTAGAAAACAACAACGCGGTGATCTTAGTACGAAAGCAATTATTATTCTCATCGTCATTTTATTTGTGATGGTGCTTGATAAGAAAAAAATACTGTATTAATTAAACTTTTTAGGATTGTATTATACTTATCACTTTATAATATTTAAATTGCAGGTTTCCTAACCTAAAACCAAAACGTGTATGGAGAAAAATATTGATAAACTGCACGTGGTTGTCGACCTTACATACACACACAACCCATACGTTGAAGAAGAACTTTAACAAAGGTCTAGTTGAGCTGGTCGTTACCACCAGACTGACAAAACAGCGGAAATGTAATTTCACCCACAGACTCAACTACCATATTGTTTATTCCTTGATGAAGCATTTCATAATTAATTAATTTTATAGACAATCTTTCAAACTATTCAACCAACTGAAAGTACCACATAAACTTTACATAATTATCTTTGACTGCAGTCGTCTCGTCTAGCTTTAGCAATTTGAGTGTATAATTAATAATTATTTACATTTTCAGAAATTGCCTACCCGTAATTAAATTTAGATTTTATAGTAAGCTGTTAAATTGTTTATAAGCAAAATTAATTGACCGGCTCCACTTGGGTCTAGTTCAATTAAATCAATAATAGCCCTTATATTAAAGTAGGACTTTTATGTTATGTAAAATGTAGTTAGCACCGTCTCCTGAAGGGAAAACCCTGAGTTCGAAACGATATCGAACTTATATTTGCTCGAAGCCAGGTAAAATGAGAAAACTTTCACACGCCTGTACAAATAAATTCAAATCAGGTATAGGTTTATGATATAAACTCGGCTTTAATGTTCGCCCTAAATAGGTCTTGAGCTTTGTAAAAAAACTGAAATCATTTTAATATTTATGACCACTTTTTAAAACAAGTAAATTATTTGTTTATTTAATTGTGTATGGCGAATGTTTCTGTTGCAGCGTCAAAAATGTTTTTATACTAATTACGTGACTTTACCACAAACAAAGAAACTTTCACGTTCTAACATTACAGTTAATATAAGAAAGAGCTTTTAATTTAGCTTCGGAAATTCAATCAAAGTCAGAGTCGTTGAAAGGCCCATTATGCAGGGACACGCCAAGCGGCTGTAATTGCAGAAAACTACAGTCTGCCCACAAGACAATGCGATAACCCTACCTCGTGACCAGGACCAGTGGAACCTGAACCCTGACCTTATCTTACAGCGTTTCTGCACATCATTGCAGAGTACCATACTGAAATTGTTACTGCTGGAAGGAAATGTATCTAAAATGGTTGTTTTAAATGAATCTGTAATGAAAAACTAACATTGGATTAGTATATTAGTATAAAAAAAAACTAATTATGACTTGCACCCAAATTAGACATCGAGGAGTTGAGATCATGAAAAGAATGTCACAAAAAGGATGTTACTTTAACCAAATTCCAAGTACCTCACAAACAAACACATTGTCATAATACTTCCTTGTTGATGCTCTGTCACACGTAAATACCTGAATATTGTCATTATATTAAAGCCACTAATAATTCTTCCAAAATAAATTTTAGACCGAAAAATACCTATATTTGTCATCAACATGAAAATAACATGACTGATGCATCTGCGCGTACACTATCCGTTTTTCCATATGAAAAAGGCCAATAAGAGATCAGAGGTCATCATAAATTGGCCGTGTTAATAGCTATGAACCGAGTTGGGAGGTCCGCCGGTCACTCCACTAATTGAAAGTGTCAATCATTTTAACAACGCAAATGAATAGGGCATTGAGCTATATGTCCAATATAAGTTGATCCCTTACAACTTGGCTTTCAGCAATCTTAACAAGTAATTGCTTAGGGTTTAACTAATTTGATTGTTCATTTCGTGTTGTTATTTTTCTTTGTAGAATATATTGTATGTATGGTGCTACCCTGTGTGCGCTGGAAAAAAAGGACGGAGGAGTCAGACCCATCGCTATTGGCAGTGTCTACCGGCGCCTGACGGCGAAATTGGGCTGTCGCGTAGTCAAAAAAGAAATGGCAGCCTACTTGCAGCCGCATCAGTTGGGGTTTGGCACGCAGTTAGGATGCGAAGCAGCTATTCACGCTACACGTTCGTTTGCGATGGATGTTAAGAACTCTCAGTCCCTCATTGTTAAGCTAGATTTAAAAAATGCGTTCAACTCTCTGGAAAGGGACTCCCTGTTGAGCGCGGTGAGGGATAAAGTTCCTATTTTATACCCATTTCTGCATCAATTATATGGTACCACATCCAACCCTTTTTACGACGAGACCCTTATACCATCTCAGGTTGGAGCTCAGCAGGGAGACCCACTTGGCCCCCTCGTGTTCAGTCTTGCAATTCACAGTGCAATCGTGGACCTTCAGTCTCCCCTGAACATATGGTACCTTGATGACGGTACTATAGGCGGAACTCCTGAAGAAGTTGAAAAAGATTTAATCACTCTGATACCACGCCTTCGGGAGTTAGGGTTAGAGGTGAACTCATCCAAGTGCGAGTTTTTCCCTTGTTGTCCGGAGATTCATACGCATTTCACCCGTTTTCGAGCTTTACTACCCGGGTTCAAGGAGCTGAACGTAAGCACTTTTTCACTGCTGGGTTCACCTATATTCCCGGAGGGAATTCCGGAGGCGTTGGAGATGAGGGAGCGGATGCTTGGCCTGGCGCAGGATCGCTTAAAACATTTATCAGCCCACGTTGCCCTGGTGCTGCTGAGGGTGTGCTTCGCCATCCCCAAGATAACTTACCTCCTACGAACAACCCCTTCATGGCTGTACCCGGCGGAGATTGCCTCATTTGATAACACCTTAAAAGAAGGCGTTGAAACCATACTAAATGTGTCCCTCAACGATAATCAGTGGTGTCAGGCAGCTTTGCCGATTAGGCATGGGGGTTTAGGAGTGCGGCGCGCCCGCGATGTCTGTTTACCGGCCTTTTTGGCATCGGCCCATGGTGTAGCGGACCTTGTCACTACTATTCTTCCTACTAATGGTGTCAAGGCGAGCATTCCATTCACAGCCGATGCCTTGGCAGTTTGGTCGACTCTTTTTCCGGACGATCCAATCCAAACCGAGGTCGCGCATGTGCAGCGTTCCTGGGACGACGTCGCATCAAAGGCTGCTTTCGGTGGACTCTTGACTGACGCTGTCGGGACGGAGCTGGCGAGGCTGCGGGCGGCAGCTTGCCCGGGGTCAGGGGCATGGCTGCACGCTTTACCGTCTCCCCACCTGGGCACTTTACTGGACAGTGACTCATTGCGTGTTGCCGTTGCCCTGCGCCTAGGTTGCAAAGTTTGCGAGCCGCACCCTTGCATTTGCGGTCAACTAGTGGAGGCAGATGGCGGTCACGCTTTAAGCTGTTGTCGCTGTTCAGGGAGGTTCCCGCGGCACCATGCTCTCAACGACTTAATACGTAGGGCTCTTGTTGCTGCAAACATCCCCTGCATGCTTGAGCCCCCCGGGCTGAGTCGTTCTGACGGCAAGAGACCTGACGGCTTGACGTTGGTTCCCTGGCAGAGGGGCAGAAGCCTGATTTGGGACGCGACTTGCGTCAACACGATTGCCGCATGTCATCTCAACCACACTTCTCGTGTGGCTGGAGCAGCGGCCGAATTAGCAGCCCAAAAAAAACATAAAAAATACAGAGAGCTCAGCTCATACATTTTTATACCGGTGGCGGTTGAGACATTGGGTCCCTGGGGCGCGGAGGCAACAAAATTCATCAGGGAGATTGGCTGCCGTCTTAGGGAAAGAGGTGGCGACCCCCGCTCCGGGTCGTTTCTGGCGCAAAGCTTGTCCCTGGCAGTCCAGCGTGGCAACGCGGCGAGCATTCTGGGAAGCTTTGCTCCGGGAACGGTTCGGAGAGGTTTGTTAGATATTTAAGGCTTGTTTTTTTTTTTTTCTTTGTTTTCTGTTTATGTTTGTGTTTGTATTCGTTTTCTTGTTTGTATATAATATTTTTTTTCCGTTTATTATAATTCTACCTATACAACGTTCTTTTTGCATATTGTTAGTGGAAGCACAGTGCATAGATAATTAAATAATAGGGCGCTCTGTGTGAGTTAAGTTCTGATTCTATCAATATTTACTTTCTACTATTATCCCAGCCGCTCTAATATTCGTACTTTTTATCCCTACCTTCTCATAATACTAGTTTTTACTCCCATTCGTTCCATCCATGCTGTTCGTCCATGCTGCAAGGCTGTGGAACTCTCTACCATTATACCTGGGCTGATTGATAACTGGCCGAAACGACGAACTTAAAAAAATGATACACAAAAAAAAAAAAAAATACATTTTATTTTGGCATCTTTTTGAAAATAGAACGCCAAATTTGAATTTAATCGAACTGGTGGAATTTGTTTGATAGGACGTAGAACTTTCTCTGTCGTAAATTTTCTTAACAATGGAAAGAAACGAAATTCGTGCGGTGATAAAGTTTTACGTTTTAAAACAGAAAACAGCAACCCAGATTAAAACCAAGCTAGACAGTGTTTTAGGTAATTCTGCTCCTGCATTGAGTACAATTCACACCTGGGTAACTGATTTTAAACGTGGAACAGAAGCTGCGAAGACGCCCACCCACAGGTCTGGCCGTCCAAATGAAGTCACGAATCCGGACATGATAAAAAAAAATCACAAAATTGTATTGAATGATCGGCGTTTGAAGTTGCGAGAGATAGCAGAGATGGTGAGCATTTCATCTGAACGCGTTTTTAATATTTTGCACCAACATTTGGGAATGAAAAAGCTTTGCGCGCGATGGGTGCCGCGTTTGCTCACTGTTGACCAAAAGCAACGTCGAGTGGACGATTCATCGGAGTGTTTGGCGCTGTTTAACCGAGATCCTAACGAGTTTTCGCGGCGTTATGTAACAGTCGATGAAACCTGGATACATCATTATACTCCCGAGACAAAAGAACAATCTAAGCAGTGGACTGAGAGCGGAAGACCTGCGCCGAAGAAAGCAAAAACGGTTTTGTCGGCCGGCAAAGTGATGGCGACTGTTTTTTGGGATGCTTGAGGGATTATTTTAGTGGATTATCTGCAAAAAGGAAAAACAATAAATGGAGAGTACTACGCAAGCTTGCTGCAAAAATTAAGTGAAGAAATCCAGAAAAAACGACCACATTTGGCCAAGAAAAAAGTTTTGTTCCACCATGACAACGCACCTGCACACACGTCAATGGTTGCAGTCGCCAAACTCCATGAATTGCGGTTCGAATTGCTACCGCATCCACCCTATTCCCCGGATCTGGCCCCGTGTGACTTCCACTTATTCCCAAACCTGAAGAAATGGTTAGGTGGCCAGAGATTTTCATCAAATGAAGAAGTCATTGTTGCCGTGGACGAGTATTTTGAGGGGTTGGAGAAAACATTTTATCAAACTGGTGTAACGGCATTGGAGAAGCGCTGGACTAAATGCATCGAGGTAGAAGGAAACTGCGTTGAGAAATAAATTTATTTTAAATAGATTTTTAAAGTTTTTCTATGTCGTTTCGGAAACTTATCAATCAGCCCTCGTACTGTCCGTGATTGTAGCACTATCTCTTTATTTAAAAAGCGAGTTAAAGAGCATTATCTTTCGCTGTCAGATTGATCCATTATATTTATTTAAGTATAATATTTATTGTATTTTAAAAAAATATATTATATTTTATATTTTTGGGTATATATTTTAGTATCATATTGTGTTAGTTTATTTATGTATATTTACATAATATTATGTATAAGTAATTCTTGTGATTGTCCTGTTCTTTTGTATTTTATAAAGTTGTGCACGTTTTATCTGCGTCTTACTATCTCTTTTCTCTTCCGTAGGTCTGCTGGAAGATATTTCTCTAGCAGTAAGCAGGCGGAATGAGCTTCTGTATTAGATATTCCGACCGGAAAATGGTATATTCCCGTAAAAATAGTTATTTGTTAGGTAAGAGAGGAATGTTGATTTTTCCTCAGAGAACTGATATTGAATCCAGAGCATGCGAAGGAGTCTGTAATAGAAGCACGAGCGAAGCGAGTGTTTCTAAAAATAGACTCCTGAAGCTCGCGAGGGTTTCTAAGGTTCGAGGTGGGAATAAGATTCCTCTCAAACCCAACATATTATTTTTCACCTGTTCCGGCAAGAAAATCATTTCACTATTTACTTACCTACGTAAATATTGGTACTTAAAAATGTACAAGATTTTAGATATAATTCTAATAAGTTGTGATTAAATTATTGTATTTTATCATAATACTTTTAAATTTTTAGTTAATAAGATAAAAATAAACAACCAAAACAATAAACAAAATTTTAGGTTATGTATTTTTAGGGTGCGTTCCAAAATTGTATGAAAACATATCCCTGCGTTCCGAGATGCGCTTAAATCGATTCTAGCGCACTCAAAGGCAGGCGAAACCCATACAATCTTTTGGTTTTCTGATCGCTGACGGCGCTGACAGTTTGAATCGGAATACACCCAATATAAAAAAAAATGGTACACGTCAATTATTTTACGCGCGGATATACGAAAACGTTTTTCCTGTGTAAGATAATGTTCGAAATTCAAACTAATTTGCCTCTCTAGACATGAGAATGGTTTGCATCTAATAAGCGATTTTGACCCTGTTTTCGGGCATTAAAAGCCAACTTTCCGAGTTGGAGAGGTGAAAAATATATTATTATCCGACTGTGTCTTTACAGCAGAGAACAATACCTATGTATGATTTTGTTAAGTTTTTTCTGTCCTCTTTGTCCTCTTGATGCGTCATAGCGGTTGGTATCGATTTGAATTAACAATATTATTTTTCGCCTTCCCAAAGCATAGTATCCACTGTGTTCCAGGCTCCTCTACTTGCACTAAAAACTAGCGTCACAAAGCCATAACTGTGGCAAGGTAGTGGTCTAAGAAATAATTTCTATCATTGGAAGAAGAGCATCTTGAGCGATGAGACCAAGCAGTACTGGTGAAGGCTGTCGCCGGGGGCTGCCATCGTCCATCGCTCGGTCGGTAAATACCTGTCCACTAATTGTCCGTCCAGTGCTTATGGACAGCTTGCAGCGCGTAGACAAAATAGTTTCGCCAAAAGGCAATATCTACAAATCGTGCCCACCCATGTGGTATAATTTTATATGTTTTCATTTATTTACTTATTGCTTATATAATATAATATTGTAAGTATAAGGATTTGATGATGGTTTTATTTAAAATTAATTCAAACCAATTTTTCTGACTGTAGGTATTTGATATAGATTTACGCAGGACAAATTTTATATAAATCTAGTTGCTAAGAAGTTGCTATGATGATTATCTACTCGTATACATATCAAATTGTAACTGACCGATGCCTGTACATATAAGATATTTAAGAAAAATAAAATCTATGCATATAATAAAATTGGAATTCGTCCACCATGCTCTACTGGTGTATCTACCAAGTATCTACATTAGTAACTATTAAGTTGTAAATATCTAAGGTAATACTAGTTTTAATATAGAGCACAAAAAACTTCCTGAATTTTTAGAAACTATCATTACTACTTACTCGATAAGTAAGTAGCCTACCCCAAACACGTTCTAATCTATCCTTGATTTTTTTAATACACATTTACATATGTTTATTGGATTGTAAAAAGGCATCCTTCATTATGACACTCAAACAGCATGATCTATTGCTTATAGAGATTGAAGCAGATCAAACACTATAACAGATTCGGATTACCGAATAGATTTAATTTGAATTTTATAATGGGTTGTAATAAGAGCGATGTATCACGCGGTCGGCGGTAGGCTACCACTGAATCTACTCGTATAAAGCTGATTGAATTAGCCATATTCATCATTTAAATGGGGCTTGACCTTCTGCACGGTGTTCGGAGTTCGGAGCCTTATTCTTGGAATACCACCTTTGAACTGCTGCCGGTACGACTGGGTTAAAATGTAATAAAAATTCTCGAAATAGCTCAATCAGTTCTCAGACTTTATTTGTTGACGCTATTCGGATTGACAGACGTTTTTTCTTCGTATTTCACCATTTGTGTCGTGCTTCGGAAGGTATGTTAAATATTGATTTCATTTTAGTTATATATTTAGGAGCTAATCTTGGTTTGTCAATAATAAATTACATTACTAATATTTTATTTCACGTTTTAAAAAAAACGAATACCTAGTGATATTATCTACAATTATTTGATTCCGTTGAGTATCGACTAGACGTTCTAAAACGATTTTATCTATGAATAAAAAAAATATTATATCGTTAACTCCAAAATGAACAAATCTCTCTCTTTAAATGTATCTTTAGAACATAAAAAGTATACCGTGTATAAGTGAGTCAAGAAATCAACTTTTAGAACAGAATAGTGCCAGGGCTTTCCATCACGGTGCGTGTAACGGTAGGGGTGCGCACACGCAGCGTGACGTCACTCTCCACTCCCAATCGCTGCGTCCGCACCGCTCAAATCGATTTCATTATTTGCAGGTGCAAATAACGATGTCTCGCGTCAATAAAAACGAACAGGTGCCTGACCGGGATCTTTTGCGGGATTTGACGATGTTATTAAAAAAATAAGAAAAAAATATGTATCACGCAATAGAAATGAGTGTTTTTCGTACCAAACTATTATAGTGTTTTTGTTAGTTTATCGTGGATTTTATTGTGACCATTCAAACAAGTTTATAGTTTTGGATATATTTGGAAACCAAACAATAAATAAGATTAACCACTTTAAACAAAATTTTCGAATGAAATTTTGTTTTGTTCATATTATAGATGCATGTAAATAATCTGAGAGGATGGATAGAATCACAGTCACAGCTTAGTTGAATACAACGAAATTTGTTGGCTGGGTAAGACTCTGGCGTTAAACTATGAAATAAAATATGAACATTAGAATATCTCAATACTAGAACAGACAATAAATACAATAAAAAATATATTTGTAATACTCCTTCCTACTTGAACTCTAAGCTGTATTGGGTTTTCAAATTCAAATACAATACTATGCAGGTTCTTAGGTTCTTCTATCTATCTATCTATTCAGCTTATATCTGTCCACTGCTGAGTATAGGCACAAAGTGGTAAAGCGGCGCGGGCCCATTATATAGGCCTCTTCTTTTTAACGCTATTCATATGTTTGCCCGTAATGACAACATTGTCATCTGACAATCTGGCAGGTGGTCTGCCTACCGAGCACTTACTTATACGTACAGGCCAAGAACCTCAGAGGAAATAAAAGACGATCGCATCGCGGCGAGGCGCGTCAGAAATCTTTGCCAAGAACTCATATTGTACTGTCATAATTTAATTAATTTAAATTTAATAAAGCTAGTGATGTCCCGATTATCATACAAGTACCATATATCTACAAGCGTTCGTCAACAGCATTCGTCTCAGCAGAGCCTTTATCCGAATACGCAACGCGACATGAAATATGACTGGTCCAATAATACATCGAAACAAATTATCTGGGCCCACCTCCGCTCTGTAATATGTAAATATTGTAACAAACCTGCCCCTGATTTAATAATAGTGATGTCGATATGTACCGCCGAATCAATTTCGTTATGATTATTTGAATATGTAATCGGGTCTTTGAGTTACGCCGCTATGGCTCGCGACTCTCGACTCTCCTGGGTTTTGATTGGAAGGTTCGATTTGTGTGTTCACAAAACCTTTCTCTGTACTAAATACTCTTTTCGTTTAAAGAAGTGTGAGGTACGTTGCCATTTGAAAAATACGTCCTGCAATAAGAAGTGAAACCATAAATTAAAAAAAAAACATCGTAACGTGTAAAAGAAACCGTAACTTGTAATACTATCAATCAATCAGCCTATTGCAGTCCACTGCTAGACGTAGGCCTCCTCAAGGACACGCCAAGTGATACTAGTGATACTATCACTACTTATAAAATACATTGCAACACACTTTTGCATTTACTATACAAGTATTATTGTCTCAACATATAAAACAAAAGAAAAGTCGAGTCAATAGGTGAGCTTACTGCTACTGAACCAATCTCTTCCAGGCTTTTGTGTAAAATATCGCGAAAAAGGGAAATAGCAGAGCGAGTCAGAGTAATGCGTGCATTTAATATTATACTCGAACTGCTACGCTACACCTACCACCTCACTTCACCTACCCTACACCTACCCTACACCTACCCTACACCTACCCTTCACCTACCCTTCACCTACCCTACACCTACCTTACACCTACCCTACACCTACCCTTCACCTACCCTACACCTACCCTGCATCTACCCTACACCTACTCTACATTTTACCCTACACCTACCCTTCACCTACCCTACACCTACCTTACACCTACCCTACACCTACCCTTCACCTACCCTACACCTACCCTGCATCTACCCTACACCTACCCTACATCTTACCCTACACCTACTCTTCACCTACCCTACACCTACCCTGCATCTACCCTACACCTACTCTACATCTTACCCTACACCTACCCTTCACCTACCCTACACCTACCCTGCATCTACCCTACACCTACCCTACATCTTACCCTACACCTATCCTTCACCTACCCTACACCTACCCTGCATCTACCCTACACCTACCCTACATCTTACCCTACACCTACCCTACACCTACCCTGCATCTACCCTACACCTACCCTACACCTACCCTACACCTACCCTACCCCATTCACCATGCAGTTGTTTTTTATCTATTTATAGCGGTCCGCCCGCGGCTACACCCGCGCTATGTAAGATTTTCCCGTGAGAATAAGATTTTTCCCGGTAAAAAGTATCCTATGTGTTAATCCAGGTTACAAACTATCTTCATTCCAAATTTCGTCCAAATCCGTCCAGTAGTTAAGGCGTGAAAGCGGAACAAACATCCAAACATCTAAACATCCAAATATATTTTCACATTTATAATATTAGTGTGATAGTCTGATGTCTTAGTTATAATCAGTATAAAAAAAACTATATAGGTACACTATTTTACGAGCATTTCTGCGCGAAAAGTATCTTTGAGAGTCAGTTACTCAAGGTTTATGTTTTTCTCAGACTTCTACAATGTGCTCTTTCAATAAACACATTATATTTATCGTCTTAACCCTCGAACTTATCAGAAACAAGTCACGCATGGCGTCTCCAATAATTACAAGTAATTACAACATAATAAAAAAGTTGACAAAAGCCGAACAAGGCCCCAATGGGCTAGTTTAGAGCCGATGTCACGCCGATAAAAACCTTAAAGCCGAAAATTGAAAAGGCACCTTCATTAAAAATGCTATATTTTAGCATCTTTAAGCAGCCGGCCGAACCCATGGCGGGATGTTAGGTTGACCACGCTACAAAGTTATCCTGACTCCATTGCAGCGCTTTTTGTGTTTATAAATAACTTATTCTATAAATATACATGAGGTGCATTGATAAAGCAATAGCAGGTTGGTAAAGTAATCAAATATAAACTAAGACTTGCAACTAGTGTTCCAAAGAACCATAGTCTTTTAGCTCTTTAATTATAAGGCTCGCAGTCACTTTGTAGGACTACGAAGGCTGAAGAGGTCTAAAGCTCTACGCTGTTCAGTCTTTTAATTTTAAGAGGAATAAATACATAATTTTCCCTGAATTCTATTTTACAAGCTTTTTATTAGCTTGCACTGTATGTGGGTGGGTTTGTTTGTATGTTCGGGCGAAATCTTGCAACTCAAATTTGAAGCACTTGCTGCCATTGGAATTTGATGAAATTTGGTACACTTATATTGTAACCGCGATGACAATGTAATATTATGGTACCATAGAGCTGGTCTGATGATGGAGACGGAAGGTGGCCATAGGAACTCCATTAATACACAACACAACCTAGTCGTGTTTGGGCTCGTTGGATTTGTATTAACAAGATCTTTAGTCATACGTGATGTCCAGGGTCTCATGATGGAGCCGGAAGGTGGCCATAGGAACTCCTCTAATACACAACACAACCTAGTCGTGTTTGGGCTCGTTGGATTTGTCTTAACAAGGTCTTTAGTCATTCGTGATGTTCAAGGTCTCATGATGGAGCCGGAAGGTGGCCATAGGAACTCCTTAAATACACACCACAATCTAGTCGTGTTTGGGCTTGTTGGATTTGTCTTAACAATATCTTTATTCATACGTGATGTCCAGGGTCTCATGATGGAGCCGCAAGGTGGCCATAGGAACTCCTCTAATACACAACACAACCTAGTCGTGTTTGGGCTCGTTGGATTTGTTTTAACAAGATCTTTAGTCATACGTGATGTCCAGGGTCTCATGATGGAGCCGGAAGGTGGCCATAGGAACTCCTCTAATACACAACACAACCTAGTCGTGTTTGGGCTCGTTGGATTTGTCTTAACAATATCTTTAGTCATACGTGATGTCCAGGGTTTTATGATGGAGCCGGAAGGTGGCCAACTCCTAAAATACACACCACAACCTAGTCGTGTTTGGGCGCATTGGATTTGTCTTAACAAGGATACTCCACTCCACGGCTTTAAATGCTTGTTTAAAAAGGATTTTTAATTAAACTTATTTAAATATATTATCTAATATTTTGTATCAATGAAATTGTTAAATTTTTTGACGTTTTCACAACATTATAATTAACAAAAAAATAAAATGCAATTTTTTTAAAATAGTATCCACAACAGCCATCAAATCATTCGTTCAATGACTTTACACTAAATTCCATCTATTCAACACATCCATGGTCTCCCTATACTGATCGCGTCCACTCTCGCGCACCCCGCGGCGCAAACCTAATGAAATAAACTGAAAATCAACACGGTGCCCTGCGCCAACGCTTTGTGTCTCCCGACCCAATCGACCCCGCTGTAATTAACACACGAATTTATTACAGCCCGACCTGTCCTGTAATATACATGAGCTATGGACACGCTATTGTTTAGTTTATTAAACAGAATGATCTGTTACTAATCGAGTGTTTTGAGGTTAGTATTTTACATGATCATTAGTTGGGTAAATGCTTTCTTGAAATTTGAGTTCTCTAAATATCAAATAACTGGTAGTTATTTATGAGTTATTACAAGTGAATAAACTACAAGGTGATGTCGGAAAATAAGACATCTCTCTTCATCTACATGTCTCGTCGCAAAATTCTTACTGCAAACATTTAAATTAAGTTATAAAGTGTGCATTTTTTGTCATTTATTACTCATATACCTAGTGATAAATTTTAAACATCGTATATTAAGTATAGGGCATATCATAATTATTATAAAGAATTAAAAACATTAATGGAAAAGTAGCGTTATTTTTTATTAGATATCACATAACATAACATACAAAAATAGTTGTAATAAACTTATATATTTTTTTATGTAAATTTTGAATCTGTTTTAGCTCTATGTTACTATCAGCTTCTTCTCAAGTTACATGATATAAACCTTCAAATATTAATTAAACATTCATATTCATACATATGTAATTACTGATGCCGTTGGTAATGGCATAGATGGCGCCAGGGTCTTTATTGATGGACCTCAGAGGTGAGAGGTCACGACGGATTCAATTTGTTGAGGGTCCCGACTGATTGGAACCATTGAAATATTATATTTAATCTAGACGTGTTTTCGAACGTTTATAGGAGATTGCTTCAGTGCAGTGAAAGGATTCAAGTTTATAAATAAAGTAATTACTATTTCAAAATATATAATGTTATTTATAAAAATACTGTATTAAGAATGCGGTAATTCCAAGATAAAGGAATTAACACAGTATCTTAGTTTTAGTAAAGTACCAAGGCTAGTAATTTCCAAATTATTTGCATTATCTCAGCCGAAAAACCCTTTTTTTATTCATTTTCATCATCCGTAACAGTTCATGTATGTCTCCAGCCCCACCGACGGGTTCGAGCCTACCTTGAATAAGGTAGGACTTGTTTCAAACTAACATGTAAGTATGAAAATGTTAAATGGAAAATATAATCATTATTATTTTATTTTAGACGGAAACACTCGCGTAATAATGGAATCTTGGTTTTCCAACGTTAATAAAATAATAGTGAATAAAAATCAGGAATCGTTTAATAATAGAAAATAAAATCTTTGCAAAAACCCCGACTGTCGGCATTGGACTCATGAGGTCGATTGATGACGATGTTTAGGACCGTAATGATAGTAAAACCGACGTCTTAGTTCATTTCCAGCTTCATATCATTGTAATAAAGTCATCAAATCACGATTCCTATACGGAAATTAAAATGACCCAAGCAATGCAATACATATCTTCATCGCATTATACCACTTTCTTTTGTACTCATCATAATAATCGTGTCGTATGTTTGTATAGGACATCATATTAGCAATTCCGCTCAATGTCTTCTTCACTTCAATATAATAAGTAATATCAGAAAATTGTGAACAGGGAAGTATCTAGGATAAGGGTCAACTAAATTCTTATCGAATCAAACTGATTCACTTTTATTTTACGACATACAGATAAGTAAGTTTTTTCAATTATTATAACAAGTGATTTGTTACAAAACTTTTGATTGGATTAGATTTATTTATTGCAAACATGTACATGCTTAAAGTAGGTTGTTAAGTACATAAAATATAGTAAATATGTTACAGACATGACCCTGTTAGGGCATAGCAAAATATAAAATAAAAAAATAGAAAATAGAAAAACAATATTTACCTAACTAAATCACAATACCAACAATAAAATCCAAAAATTTTAAGGTTTATTAAGGTTGTATTACAGCACTTTACGGCTAACTATACGTAATAGAGAAAATTGGAGAAAAATTGTTCAATTTGCTCATCGTAAAAACTAGTAGTGCAAATATCATGGAACAATGAAAATTTATAAACAATTTCTTATTTAGGCAATTTTAGTATCGATACTTCGCATATAAATTCAAATGGTCGTATAAGCACTAATAAGTAATATTCTCACGATTATATCGACACGGATTTCTTCACCTTTGAATAAGCATTTTATGGTGCCCATCACGAGAATAACAATGTATTATCTTGCATGTAATTAGCATGAGTATTGAAATATTATGTTACCTGTCGCCATGTTAAGGTTTATTACTTATCGATGTGAGATTTGATGAACATTGTAAATTTTGGAAACGTTGAATGACCATTAACGCTTACTTGCTTAATAAGCTCTTTCTCAAACAAACACTTCTATTATCAACTGTTTTAATTCTATGTTGTTATTGAGCTAGAGGCATTCGATTTATGAATTGTTCAAATAAAGGAACGATATTTTATCTTGAAACTATCTTGGTATCAAAATATGGTCCGCCCCTTAGGGCTCTGTTTTATGATCTGAGTTCGTCCCTGGTAATGGCCAGGATCGCTAATAGTCTTTTTGTGCTTTTCTACTCAGTTCAGTAATAATTTTCCTATATGAAGTACGACACGAGCGACATAAATTCTTTATGCAAAAAATATTTACAAAAACAGTTTTGTTCCTTTGTCGGCTACCTTACAAAGGGTAGGGTAGTCTGGCAACTGGCAACAATAAGTCATCAACATATCTATAGAAAAGTAAGTATTATATTTTTATATATATTTTAATTCAATTTTCAAACAACAACCAACATAACTAAGGTTATTGCAACTTTTCATGTCCCTAACCTAAAATTACAGTTTAAATCCTGTCTAATACCTAACAACAATCCCAAATCACCGTGTTACGCGTGGGTCGAGGGACCTATGGATCATCGATCAACGCCGCGAGCGATGATCGTCAAGAAGCGCCACTTTGATTTATGCGTGCGCCGGAGCAGACCGCGCAATCAGTTCAGTATACTTAGATCACGATCACGGTCCCTCCCGTCGGGACCGGGGTGGCTAGTCGAACAGAGAATTGCGTCAGGATTTGGGATCATCTTATGTTAGAAAAATTATGGTGTTAAGTAAAATGTTCGTGACGATGTCATGCAAGTTTCCGAATGCTTATAACAATGTTAGTAGAATCTTAGGGCTGATTTACATTTCGGTAAATAGTAAGTTACCACTGAACCCCGTCAAGTAGTATGTAGGAACAAAACACAAAATAGAAGCTCGGTCTCTTTTGACAGCTAACACAGAAATTAACTGCTCTATGGTGGACCATGCTAAGAAATAGATCTTTGCAATAAACACTTACCACATTTTTAAACTGAGGGCAATTATATTGTGTGCAAGTAGGTAATTGATTGTTATTTTTTAAAAATATTTTTTATGTGTATGCATATTATTCAAATTATAAAGCAGCTCTGCGTTCTTGTTTAATTAGAAAACAAAGGAATCCATTCTAAAAACTTACGAACCCGAATATAAATCACAATCTATCTATTCAAATATTAAAACGCTCAGAGCTGTAAATTAGAATAATAAATTAGGTATCATTTCTCATATTAAGAGGAAGGAGGCAGAAGAGCGAGCTGCCATAATAAAAAAATCAAGTAAAAAAAAAAGAAGAATAGACAAACAGTAACAAATGAGGCACGCTGAATTCGTAGGCCGTTTTTGTTTCAAAAACGTGAACGCAATATTTTCGTTATACTTAATATAATATCCAATTATAAAGCAGCTTATTATTTTGAACTTTTTCTTCCGTTTAGGGGTAACTCTCGTGAACTAATTAATGATTCCATCCCAGCTGGGGTTCAGGGCTGCCACCAACTAGAACTGTGTATACCGAAGTAAGTTTGAGAGCTACTATTATGTATTCTGTGGTTTGAGTGGTGTATAAAGTAGTTCTACAAAGTAGTGAAAACTCACAAGACAAAATAATAATAATAATGTTAAATGCATAGGTCGGATAGGAGAAAGATTATTTAAAGAAAAAGCTAAATAGGGGATCGGACTACTTTTTTTATTTTATAAATCCAAAATTCTTAGTTTCTGCTATCGAATACTAAAAAAATTTTTGCTCTATCTTTAAAATTAACCGAGTTTTAAAGGTTTGAAATTCGAGATTAAACAGAGAGGCACTTGTGACGTCATTTGTTAGTAACGCCATATAATCTCTATACAAAAAATCGTTTTTGAAAGAGACAGACATGTTGAAACTTTAAAAAATCACCGTAAATTCGTTATTCAACCGATTCTGTTTTTTCTTCGCGAATCGTCTGCTATTAATCTATATTTTATAAATATACAATACAGCATTCAATAAGAATACAAATAAACAGTAACTTTTTTGACTAACTGGGCAAATATTAACATTTTTTTTTAGACTAGAACATGACATTGCCTTCGATGCGCCCGCCAGCCCTGCAGCAGGCGCGCAGCGGGAGCCGCGAGCGTTTTTCATGGCTCATCGGCCCCGCCCCGCCCCGGCTCGCAGGTCAACCTAACCTTGCCTCAATTTGGTAACTTACTTGTTAAGAACAAACCTAAAAAAGGTAGACGTTAATTAATTATGACTTGGCTAATTAAAGAATGTCTGTAATGGCAACGTTGGAAAGTGGTGCTTGCAACTTGTACACAAACTTCTATAAAGTTGTTGTAAATATTCTTATCTGAGACTTCAGTAAGAAACTTGCTATAATCGCCTTAGTTGTGTCTTCAATTTTATATTACGAGTACTTTGATATTACTGAAAACGTCTCTAAGTTAATAATAAAATTCAACATTATTTGGCTCTCGCATAACCTATAGGCCTCCCAAAACCAGAAGCGATAAACAGCCATCAACAAATCTTCGGTACCAGCCTTCGAGCAGCTGAACGAAAGCCAGAGCTGGATTCAGAGAAGCAATTAAACAAACACGGCCCGTTAGCCCCGCCCTCGCTAATCAATTTTAAATAATCGATGCTGGTCACGACAATCAAGATGGAGTGCTTTTTAGACTACTATGTTTTGCTTGCGTGTCGAGTAAGAAGACTAAATCATAATGCTGCGACGGATTTTGAGTAGGACGACGGGTACAATTGTAACACAGACAGTTTATTGAAGAAGTATTCTATCATATCATAACTCTTTCAGTGCGTTTAAAAAAGAAGACAATATGATCTTTCTAAATCAAAGAGTAGATAAAGTAAGAAGACCATAATTTGGGCCATAATAATAACAATCTTTCGGAATATGAAGATTTGGCAGTTTACTTTTCAACACCCTGATTCAGAACTTTCTGGAACTTCTGGGCAACGTGCTTTTAGAACTCTGTGGTTGAAAACTTGTTTGAACTCTACACGCGCTTATTTACATATTTTTTTTAATTCGTTGCTACAGACATCTACAGTCCACCCTATGCGTCCAGCATACAGAAATAACAATTATTTAGGTGTAATTTTGTCTAATGTGATCAAGGCAGGAACACGAAAGAAACACGTAAGGAATTCGTTGACTTTTGTGGTAGCTTCTGTGTGGTCTTATGTCCTTACGCCGTTCTGGTAGAGTCAGCAATATAATAACTACTTTTGTGTTGTATCTCTCTTAATTAAGTTGGGTGTCATATCAAAAGAGTTTGAAAAAAAACTTGAAAGTGGCTTTAAAAATAATATTTTTAAACAAAATAAATATATCGTGAAAGGGATGTTAAGAAACAACTGAACATTTTCTGTCAACCCTACCAGCTTTCCAAAAACGTCTGTTTCCACAAAATTCCTACAAGTCAATGGTACCCGAGAAGTCATACAAATACCTTGATTTAGGTTCCAGAAAATCGGCACAAAAACAAGCGCGGGCGCAGGGTTCACACGACCGTTTCTAGAAAGGACCACAAAACATACAAAAATGTTGGTTTCGCTAGAGCTTTTTTGTTTCGACTCATAATTTGATTTGGCGATGTTCCGCAAGCTATGTGTGGTCAAAGTTATAAGATTAAAACAGTTTTTAAACGTTTAAAAAAATAACCATTTTGCGTTTTAGCTTCATTGAAAGAAAATAACTCCATCGCCATTTCTTTCGTAGTGTGGAATAACATTAGTACAGGAATAAAGTATATCTCATATTTTCATATCTCTTATTCTTGACGTGAAATTTTCTGCTGCTATTTCAGCTTTTTATGCCTGATAAGATCTATATACTAAAAAAAAGTAACTAGAAATCTTCGAATAGCATTTTAGCAATCGAATGAGGCTTTCCCGCTACCGGTTCTAGCTTATTCACGTCCATAATGAGAGCCTGTCGGTAGGCGGGCCCGGTAGATGAGGTCGGCAGGATAAAAATTCGATTACAATTAAATTAAGCAAGCTCGTATTTATTTTTCATTAGTACGTATCTGATTTACGAACAAACGTTCCTTTACCTATAGATACCTATTTATTGTTGTTATGAATGTTTACTTGGCCACCTGCGGCTTCGCATTTTTAGGTAATTTGTTCAGTTTTACGGACTTAACTAATTCTGTAAAATTGGGTGAATATATTATGTTGTATATTTCAGTAAAATACTACTCGTTCTTTATTATTTTCTTCTTGTCTTGATAGGCGTATTTTTTTGCTACTTTAATCTATGCTCCTAAGTGGGTGTCCTTGTTGTCTAACTTCTTAGGTTTCTGTTTTCCGCCAGTCCTGGTTACGCAAAATAGGTCATTTAGCATCACTTTCAGTTCACCCGTACAAAACAAAGATTTTATTGGTTTCTTTATTTTCTAAGAAGCAGAAGAAGTGTATCTGTTGCAGAGCCAACAACCGCTGTTGTAGCCAGCGAGTCTTGGAAACCACGTCAATAGGGGATCGGACTACTTTTATTTTTATTTTATAAATACAAACTTCTTAGTATCTGCTATCGAGCACTAAAAGAATTTTTGCTCTATCTTTAAAATTGACCGAGTTATAAAGGTTTGAAATTCAAGATTAGACAGAGAGGCACATACCCACTTGTGACGTCAATTGTTAGTAACATATAATCCATATAATCTCTATAAAAAAAACGTTTTTGAAAGAGACAGACATATTGAAACTTTAAAATCACTGTAAATTCGTTTTTCAACCGATTCTGTTTTTTTCTTCGCGAATCGTCTGCTACTAACCTATATTTTAAAAATAATTCATAAAGTATGGTAAATTCATAAAATATGGTGAGCAGTCCGATTCCCTATTCATAAGTGCCTGAATGATCTCCATATATTTCACTAAATATAAGAAGCTCAAGGTCGGACTCGCTAGACCTAAGTTCAGACTGATCAGATTAGGCTAATATTGATGTTACACCTAGTACACTTCTCTGAACTGTCCAGAGTTACCTAAAAATCTCATAACATTACTTCTTAGTTCAAAGGTCCCCTACAGGCCTCTTCTTTAATTGCCTTTTTAGAAACCAGAAGCAGGTTTCCAATTAAAGCTTTCCAAATATATGCTTCTAACTCTATGAATAACTAACTATTGAGGAGTTACCGGCAATCAGCACTGATATCAATCACTTCGTAAATCACATCCAATTTTGATACAGAGTCAGACAGAGTGTAAGAAAACCGAAATACATAATATTTAGAATAGACAAAACTGATCTTTTTTTACAATTAATTCGAATAACTATTGGTAAGCCAGATAAGTGATGTGTCTTAAAATGATATGTTATGTATTTAAAGTGACTCATCTAGTCGATTTTTTTGATGATGATGCCATGATTTTCTATTTACTCTATTGTGAAATTGTTCATAGGGAAAATTTATCATTTTCGTTTAACATTTCTATGCCGATTGATAAATTAATTTAGCTATTTGCTATACCCTGTATACTTATTTTTTTTATACTGTATCAAAATTATCGTGCGCTATCAAATCATGCGTGGGCGACGGCGTTTTTAATCAATCGCTGCTAAATCATCATGCACAGTAATGATTAGCTTTTAATCGAATTTTAGATTAATAGTTACAAAATCAATCGAATCGGACCCCCACGCACTGGAATCTTACTTTCTCACGGCTTATTGATTTTCGTATTATTGTCGATAATTGAATCGATTATTGAATTACGATTTAATTATATTCGATTATGTAATTAATGACGAGTGGTTCGTATTGTCGGTGATGGATGTTGGATGATGGATGATGGACGGAGGGAGAAGGCTGCTGCTTGGCACTTAATGTGGATATGATGGATTGATGGACGGACGCTGATGCCAGATCATCGTTGAAAGCCGAAATTGGATTACGTTTCTTTAGTTTCTTTAATGACTTAAGCCGTTGATGTTAAAAGTTATAGATGTGTTATTCATGAGTATAAAAGTTGGTTTTTGGTTTATAAAAGAACTTGAGCCATTTTGTGATTTTTACTGTATTTGCAGTATTATAAAGTTATGCTCTTAGAATCTCAAAAAATGGGAATATCCTAAGCACTTTGTATACGGAAATGGATAGGTAATTTTAATTTGTGTGGAGTTTGTGTGTGTGTGTGTGTGTGCGTGTATCTATGGTATGATAATACATATAAGTATATTAATAATCTATTGTATTGACCTAATTACAACCTATATAAGTAACTATTCAACTTTTACTAACATATCAAACCCTTCACTTTATACCTACATATTATAACTTCTATTATTTAATTTTGTTTGCATGCATGAGACATTATAATTTTATTAGTATGCGTGTGTGTACATTTATATATAAATAGAAATATACATAACATTTATAAATATATATATATATATATACACCAAAAAAACAAAATGAAAAAAAAAAACAAAAAACGATCAATTTAACTAGTCGCCGCGTCCGTGTTTCTCTGGATTGTGGCTGAAAATCAGCGATATCTGCTCTCCTGAGTATGTATCGACGCTGAGCTACGACCTTTTTGCACTGCTGCAGCACACATGCATAACCTGGTGTGTCAGGTTATATATATTCATATTAAATACTAGTTTTAATTTTGTTATGTATGCAGTATGCAGTATCAAATAAACGCTTTATCTATCTATCTATCTATAATTATAGGTGAACTGAAGAAGTTACCCCAGATAATATAATTTTAATTTGACCTATAGGTGATCAGTTTGTATGAAAAGAGGTATGCGGTTCCCGACACGTAAAAAAAACGCCGCACAAAGTGGAGGGGATGTATTTAAAATGCGTATAGTGACCTAATACAGTAACATAACTATTCTTAGATTATTATATTCTCCTTCTTCGTCCTAGCGTTTTCCCGGCCTAGTGCTGTGGTCCGCTTTCCTACTCAATCTTCTCCACTTTGCCCGATCATCGGCATCCTTAGGTGTGAGATTGTTCTCTTCCATATCCGCTTTCACGACGTCCAGCCAGCGCTTTTTAGGCCTACCACGTGATCTAGGACCCTAGACAGTGAGGTCGAGGCATCTTTTTCCTACGTAGAAATTAATTCGTTAATTCGTAAGTAATTAATAACTTAGATTATTATATTATAAAAAATATTACATCGTCTAAGGTGCTTTGGTGAGACTGTGCTCATTTTATAGCAAACACTTCCCTTTCGTTCAGCGTTATTTGAACATAACACATCTTACTTTTCCCCTTGTCTGGTATAAGTAGGATCGTTTAACGTTTCCGTTTAGCTACCCTTGTTATTGAATCTTAATTGTCTGTCCGAGTATGTAAATTTATTGCGCCCAACATAATTAATTTAATTTTTTGTAGATACAAATTATGTTTTGTTGATGCTTTCTGTTTTGGGATGGGTTAGTATTGTTCGGTAGCTTGGTCCGATTATTAACATATGTATTATATTATAGCGTAGTTAACTACTCTAATTGCAATTAGGATCTTTTTTGTGGTAAAACTTAGGAATTTCCATTACCCTTACTTTAGGTTTCCTGTCCGTAGAATAGTAGTTGAACCATTTTGTGGTTTTAATTAGTTAATTTTTTCATTGTTTTTCCATTGGAGTTTAGAAATTCTTTGAACTAATTTGTGCTTCGGTATTTGATAAGGTTTTAGGTAAATATAATATACGCTTTAAAATAAACACGTTATTTAAATCTGTATCTTTTATTTTTCAAGAGATACTTATCGGAATCAATTTAGGACTTAATTAGAACAACAAACAATAGTTAAATAAGAAAGACGATAATGTGCAATGTTAATGTACCTTTTTTAATGGAATGTTTCAATTCACAATCGTTCTTTGGTGCTTACTTAAGATAAACTATAAGTACAGTACAGTACAATACCAATTATTAACATTTCAAAATGATAACATTAAACTAATAAAATTCTTCAGGATACCCGAAAAAATGCATTTTCAGACGAAACAGTTATGTTACAAGCAAAATACAAAAGTATAAGTTAGTAAAGCCTTTTTCTTTCTAGACAATAAAAAGCTGATTACTCTTGATTATTGTCACAATATCAGGAATCATTTTAATAGGCACAGGGATTGATAATAATATATGTAAACTATAACAACACGATACACTAAAGTTCTAATTTATTGTAAGAGCATTTAAAAAAATACAGAAAATCTCTTGAGATCTTTTTACTTTAAAAAAGTTATCAGGGTTTAATGGATTTAAAAAATACTTTATATTTTTAAATGGCCAATAATAAATTAGAACGTAGTGTTTAAGTACTTACAGTTATATTAAAAACTATAATAAATAACAATAAGGCTACACGGGACGGATTGGAGTCAATTTTCTATTTATATCTTACAAGTAATATAATAATAATAATAATCTACTTACTCCTTATATAACAGAAAATGTATTCATAACAAAGACCCTAAACATACTATATACCTGGGCTGATTGATAACTGGCCGAAACGACGAACTTAAAAAAATGATACGCAAAAAAAAAAAATTACATTATATTTTGGCATCTTTTTGAAAATAGAACGCCAAATTTGAATTTAATCGAACTGGTGGAATTTGTTTGATAGGACGTAGAACTTTCTCTGTCGTAAATTTTCTTAACAATGGAAAGAAACGAAATTCGTGCGGTGATAAAGTTTTACGTTTTAAAACAGAAAACAGCAACCCAGATTAAAACCAAGCTAGACAGTGTTTTAGGTAATTCTGCTCCTGCATTGAGTACAATTCACACCTGGGTAACTGATTTTAAACGTGGAAGACAGAGCTGCGAAGACGCCCACAGGTCTGGCCGTCCAAATGAAGTCACGAATCCGGACATGATCAAAAAAATTCACAAAATTGTATTGAATGATCGGCGCTTGAAGTTGCGAGAGATAGCAGAGATGGTGAGCATTTCATCTGAACGCGTTTTTAATATTTTGCACCAACATTTGGGAATGAAAAAGCTTTGCGAGCGATGGGTGCCGCGTTTGCTCACTGTTGACCAAAAGCAACGTCGAGTGGACGATTCATCGGAGTGTTTGGCGCTGTTTAACCGAGATCCTAACGAGTTTTCGCGGCGTTATGTAACAGTCGATGAAACCTGGATACATCATTATACTCCCGAGACAAAAGAACAATCTAAGCAGTGGACTGAGAGCGGAAGACCTGCGCCGAAGAAAGCAAAAACGGTTTTGTCGGCCGGCAAAGTGATGGCGACTGTTTTTTGGGATGCTCGAGGGATTATTTTAGTGGATTATCTGCAAAAAGGAAAAACAATAAATGGAGAGTACTACGCAAGCTTGCTGCAAAAAATAAGTGAAGAAATCCAGAAAAAACGACCACATTTGGCCAAGAAAAAAGTTTTGTTCCACCATGACAACGCACCTGCACACACGTCAATGGTTGCAGTCGCCAAACTCCATGAATTGCGGTTCGAATTGCTACCGCATCCACCCTATTCCCCGGATCTGGCCCCGTGTGACTTCCACTTATTCCCAAACCTGAAGAAATGGTTAGGTGGCCAGAGATTTTCATCAAATGAAGAAGTCATTGTTGCCGTGGACGAGTATTTTGAGGGGTTGGAGAAAACATTTTATCAAACTGGTGTAACGGCATTGGAGAAGCGCTGGACTAAATGCATCGAGGTAGAAGGAAACTACGTTGAGAAATAAATTTATTTTAAATAGATTTTTAAAGTTTTTCTATGTCGTTTCGGAAACTTATCAATCAGCTCTCGTTAATTAATGTAATTAAAAAGTAATGTAATGTAATTAAAAAGTAAGTAATGTAAAATAAACAAACGAAACATAGTCTGTTCATATGGTTACCTTAAATGTCTCTTATCTAAGAGATCTCCTCAACCCAGATATTTTCCCATTCAATAGGGTCTTTGTTACGCAGCTAGTAATACATATATCTTACAAGGCAATTGCGTGGCCGCAAGAATCTATGATACATAGGGGTTGGAGGGTGAACGGTCGCGTTATTGCCACAGACAGTAATTCTTCAAACTTTTTGCGCGTGTTCACCACGCGTTATGGTCGTAAATATTAATTGATACGGGCTTGAACTACCTTCACGCATTTGACGTGACATGACGCATGGGCTTCAAGATATCAAAGTAGATTTTTTCAAATGAAAATAAAATTGGAAGCTCTAGCAATCTTTCTGTAAAGAAGGCGAAATGAAAGACAAAGCAAGAAAGACATAAAGAAGGCAAGAATAGATTTACCTCAGAGAAACAAAAGAAGGTCGGTAGGCGCAAAGCGATGCGCGTCCTTTTTCTTTGACATTTACTTAAATTCACTATTTTGGATGTCTGCTTCAAAAAAATTTGAAAATGGATCCCTTGACTTATTCTTTTCAAGAAATTCGATCATTAGAAATTATGCTCTCAAAGAGGAATATTGGACTTAGAACTTGAAGTTTCAGAACTGCTACGAGGTAGCTTGATATGACAAATGTTTTTCAGGGTGTTAATATTATCTCGCCTAATGTGGTTTAAAAATAAATGGTCCCAACAACTTCTTCATAATATAATAAATATCTTGTTTGAAGAATACATAAATAAGTAACCTTTCATAGAAAGTGTTGCCCTTTCACGCTCTCGTTCCGACCACTACGGGTTACACTTTCCTATTCCCCATTTAGAATCCCCATTCACCACTTGAAGGAACATTCTTGAAATAACTTCCATCCACTACTCTACAGGGCTCAACTAATCAAATCGGTGTGGTGTCTCTGCCTTAACATCTCTAATCGGAGCTCGTGTTCTCTCGCCGCCATTCTTAGGGCTGCAATGCTGGAACTTCTTCTCTCTACTTCTGGGGCTGATGACGTGGCGGGCGGTGATTCGCTGCCGGGCGATATAGGGGGTGAGACGGGGGGAGGATCGGGGGATTGTCGCGGGGGTGCGGCTAGGCCAGCCAGAAGAGAGTGGAAGGGGGGAGAAGAGGTGTATAGAGGAGCGCTGAAGAGCGGGGGACGAGGTAAGGGAGCCCCTAGATATTGAGCGCCAAGGACTGGACCTCCACCGTATCTGAGGATAAGAGAAAAGTTCAAGTAAATCGGTACTGTACTTAGTTTTAGACTGAGTCTTCTGGGACCGTGGACGCTGATTAAGCTACAGTACAAATGTATACGACGTAAATAAGATTTCCAGGCTAAATTATGGCTAAATATTTCAGCGGTACTAAAAAATTTAGTTATTGAAGATATTCTTACCTAAATGATGCCAGAGCGTTGGTATCAAAAGGTTTTCGGAACCCGAAGCCAAGTTGTGTGAAGGGGTTGGGCATGGAGGCCACGACAGACGGCGGGGGTCCCCCAGGTGAAGTCCCCAAGTAGGGGTTATAGGGATGCCCTTGAGGACCCACTTTCTCCTGCTTTCGCCATTTCGCTCGCCGATTTTGAAACCATACCTGGAAAGAAGAAGACGGCTTAGAATTTATTTAGAGGATCACTTCCATATCAATCGATGGTGCGGTTATGAGTTTCAATTCACTTATTAGGTTTATTCAAGGATCTTGTGATGAAGGAAACTGGCATACGCCGAAAGTTGTTAAGAAGTCAACCAACCCGCACTGGGCCAGAGCGTGGTTAACTAAGGCCTAATCACTCTTATTCAGTGTAGACGGAGACGTATAGTATATGAGCTGGTAGATAACAAACACAATTACCATATTTATTTTCCCTATTATACTAAATTCATAGTTAACAAGACAGCCACTAGGTAATCTATATTTAATTAACTTCTTGTGAATAAGTTAAAATAAAAGTTAGCCTGCTTAGTCCTTAACAAACACACTCCATGCTTGTAAAGTAGCCTATCATTAGTCTGATGTCCTCAGGCAATCATTTCGCTTTCTAAATAAAAAAATACTACCCATTGTTCCACAGAGTCATTAGGCCTAAAGGTCGTGTCTAATTTAGAGAAAAAATGCCCTGAAGGCTAAATATCTCGCAAAGTATGTGTTGGTTAACATGGTAGTGACATGATCGATGCTTTTGCTGCGAACGACAGCTAGTACATTGGCATTTCATAACAACAGTTGCTATTGATTGATCGTGAATTAAATACATTAAAATGACAACCAACAAGAGTATATGCCATAAAATAATTGAAAAATAAAAACAGAAATTCCATCGAAGCTCATGTTTGGAATCCAGATAAAAACTTAGAATTTTAAACCTCATATCGCTTGATTTATCACTAAATATTATCAGTGTACGAGCAATATTTACAATTGTTAAATATTTATGAAAACGGAAAAACTTAACCAAACCGCAAGACATTATTATGTTTATGGCAATTTAAATTAATTCACTTATGATAAATGCTGGCTGGTAAAAAATTAAGCGCGTTTCTGTAAATGTCGATGCGGTTTTAACGGATGCTGCGTGAAACAAGAAACTGGCATGTTTTAAGTTCTTAATTTGAATTATAAACTTGGACCTTTATATTTAAAAGTTAGAGTGTAGTTTTGAGGTGTTTTATAGGCATGAGTGGCGAATTTATAAATGTTGTAATTGGAGGTAAACACGGTGGAGGAATGCCGGGCGGGCCACGGGCTGGGGCCGCAAAAAGGCCGGCGAGGCCCAGGTGCCGGCCGTAATGGGTTAACAGACGGTGCATTAACGTAATGATCAACTCTGTATACGCCTCGCAGCTATCGAATGAGTTGTGCGTAAAATAACGCTGTTAATTTACAGCCAAATAGTTAGAGCCTAGTGATCTCCCTATACAAGGTAGGCTCAAGCCTTTCGGTGGGAACGTATATGAGCTGTTGATGATGACTCTGGTCTTCTTCTCAGCACTTTAAAGAACTGTTGTTTCACATTTTTGTGGTATAAGTACAAATAGAAATAAATTACATAGTAGGTAACCAAGTATTTTATTAATTTATGAATCCAAAGAAATATTCTTTATTATTATACAAAATAACATAAAAATAGTGTATGTAGTAAGAGGGCGAAATAACGAGTATTTAAATAAATAATAAAAAAAAAAACATTCTGAGCTCTTTCTGTTCTCTATCGATCCTTTATTGGATTGTAATTAAAGCGAAGTTTTAGCGCTCTCCAGCATCAGTGGTAATGATACAAGGAAATTGCTGATGGCCACCATTTAATAAACAAGGAGTTGAAAAATACCCCATCGTTGGGACGGGAGCGTTCGCACGCAGCGGTCATAAATTATGGCGCGCTTAATATAGAGATTTAATTTTAAAGGTCCTTACTATGAACGAGTGAAGGAGTCTATACTTCGTGAAATTTAATTCGTTTTAAACTCAAAAAATTACGAGGTGTTTATTTTATGAAACTGAACAACGTTCCCAAAGGAACTTAAAAAAATTAATATGTGGGGACATCTCACACACGGCCTTCTGATCCCAAACTAAGCAGAGCTTGTACTATGGGTACCAGACAGCTGATATACTTATACATACATAAATAGATAAATATTAAATACATACTTATAAAGATAAACAAGGCAAACACAAGTGCTCATCACACGAATGTTTGCCCTGGGCGGGATTCGAACCCGCGATCCTGTGCTTCGAAGGCAGGCATACTATCAACTAGGCTACGGAGCCGTCAATTAACAACTTATGTTGATAAACGACAAAAAGATTCGGACCTTTCATGCAAAGCCACGCGCCCAGCTGATCGAGTTTCAATGGACAACTATGTGACAACTTATGTTCCTCAGGGAAAGTTGTTCAGTTTCATAGACTGGTCACATTCGCAAAGGATAAAAAAAGATCACAGTGTATTTCAAGGGATATTGAAAAATTCGGCTCTTTAAGGAAATTCTGGGACGATCGCAAGTAAACAGATGATTGGAATTTGGAGTGCACTTTAGAGAAGGCAGATTTTCTTTATCATAGCTGCATTTTATTTCCATGAAGGTGCAAGACAGTTGAAACAGTAGATAAAAAACCTAAAATCCAGTTAGTGTTTGAATCATAGAGAGTACATGAAACTCACTATGACTCAAACATTTCCATGTTCTGTATATTATACCTTGTTAAGTTTAAGGATAAAGTTGTATGTTACTTACTTGTATTCTGGCTTCTGTTAATCCAATCTTCATAGCCAGCTCCTCTCTGTGAAGAAAACGTTATATTTAAGTAAAATTTAAAACAGGAAAAAATAAATAATGAAAGATTGCAATCCAATCGATTGATTTGATTATCCTAATAGAATTAAAGTAAAAACTGCGAAGATTAGATGTAAATGATAATATTTTAATTGTGTAATTACGGTACTTACTACTTATCTTAATTAAATATACATGGATTTATTATTATCGATGTATTTAAAATTTGATTTTAGTACAATATAAGTTCATGCTTATCATAATACTTGAGGTTTTTCCATTTTAATCTCACAAATATACCTATATATGAATAATCAAACTGCCGACAATCTTATACATTTACTAATAGTATTAAATGATAAGTACGAAAAGGCCAATTAAAAATATATGACTCTATACTACCTGCAACGCTGTTGTTTAAATAACTATTAATATCCTGAGAACCGCTGAATCAATTTTGATTGGTATTTAATTAAAGCATTCCTTAAGGTCTAGATTAAAAAATATATGCAAACAGGTAACTTTTATAGCTGCGGTAAGACTAGCTTTTTAGTCAAGATCCAGAGCTAGATCAAAATAATCAGGCACTAAGTAAAACCAAATGTTACCTGGTGAAAACATCAGGATAATGCGTCCTCGAGAAGGCCTTCTCCAGCTCCTCAAGCTGGAAACTCGTGAAGGTTGTCCTGTATCTTCTCTGTTTCCTCTTTGGGGCAAATTCGTCAGCGTCGTCGCTGTCTGCGGACCCTGGGAGCGGCCGGTCCGGTGGCGATTGGTCTGACCGGGCCAGTTCCGGCGTCGTCCGGGGCGAATCGTCCTTCTGAGCCTCCGACACACCCATCGTGACGCTGTACCTGTGCTGGTATTGCTCTTGAGGGAAGAACTCTGTAAAGATGAGGTTAACATTAGTTGAAGTAAAAGTATACGCAACGTTGTCGGAGCGATTAACAAAACAATATTGTTTATTGACATCTAACAGTTAAAGAAAACAATATAAATAAAAAATCGAGTTGGCGGCGGCGCGGGAGTTTGTGCGAACTTCAAGCGATCATTATCATTTGTAACAAATTATTTTGTACCGTTAGTAATGAAAGTTTGAACGATGCTCTAAAAAAAATGTTTTCCTGTATTTTGATGACACTGAACATCTTTGCATGGTAATTTTTTGTAAAAAAATCGTAAACCCATTTACAAATAAATATTAGCTAGGTTAAACATTTTGTTGTTTATTTTCTGGTGTCAATATGAGGTCATCCTGTTTTCTTCGCTTCTGGGAATGAAAAGGACAAAAAACTAGCATTCGTTGATTGATGTAGCCGAAACTCGACGCATACGGAATCAACGCTACCGGAACCGAACTTGGTATTACCGGACTCGACGTTACCGGAACTCGATGTAAACAGAATATATCGAAAAAAAAAGCAAAAACATGTTATTGACACAATAGTATAACTTAACTTCGATCGATCAAAAAACAGTGTCGAAAAAATTGTTGATCTACATTATACGAACTTGCTTTAAAATTGCATTTGCACGATGCTCTTGGTAAACCTAGGGTAAATATACGTTGCATCTCCATTCTCCACCAACAGCAACAAATTACTTCATTACACGGTATCAGATTTTAAGATCAATCTTCAAAACAGATTGCCTACATCCTTGGTCCTTGAGCGTCGTGAGAACTCGTCAACACGTGTACTTACAAAGTTGCCTAGCTTAAGTACAGTTAATTGGAATAATTGGTGGCGGCTTTAATTGGTGGAATCAATTTAATGGAATCAATTTGCTCTATAAACTTTAATGAGTAGTGTCTAGGGACTAGCGTGATGGCGGACAGCACTTTGATTTAATTAACAGATTCTAATAATTGTTTTCGCGGAGATTTATTGCATAATTGTAGTGAGTTCTAAAAAAAATTGATAAGGTATTGAAATATCTTATTTTAGTGGTCTTTGGTTGAGTAGCTCAAAAGAAAATAAAGTTATTTCGTTACACTTGGACTCCGATTGCCGGATTTACCCTTGTAGTTTGCGATTTATTTTGATCTGCTACTTTTTTTTTATATACCTATACATAGGTAGCTTCAGTCCTTTTTTATCGAAGTCAAAGTCAATTTTTTTTTATTCGTATTAAGATTTTTACAAATCATTTTTCGACGTCAAAGCTAACACGGATGGCACCCCTCTGTGGAGAAGAACGGCCAGAAGAAACTCCACAGGAATTGTATCTTTTGTACTTTTCTTTTAAATATATAAAGAATCATACATGAGTCATAATTACAATCTACTCCGCTGATTTGGAACAACAGTTGACCAGACGTTTTTATCATCTAAGTAATCGATTTTTACATTTAAATAAAGAACATTAAATTTAGCTTAGGTACACATTTTTATAGCCCAGCCGTATCACATCACATCGGTCTATAAATAAGACCATTTGTTAATTAGGAAAATAATAACTTCAAGATTATTTTAATAATATAATACGTATTTCTGTTATTAAACACAGATAGTGTAGCTCATTAAGCTGATAAGTATTAATTATTAATTGCTATGAATCTTCTAAGAAAAGTATTATCATTATGAATGGGTTTCGACACGTAATGTCATCTTTCGACACTTGTTTGTATCAATTTGTATACAGTATGATAAATATGTGTATTTTTTTGCGTTTGTCAATGATAAGCATTTTTGTAGAAAATTTATAACAATTGTGATGACTTGACGACTCTATAAAAGAATTAGGAACTTAAACCTCATTACATTTGAGTAAAAAAACAATTTTTGTAAAGTTTTCTCATATGTCATTAAAATTCATTGCGCTTATGATAGTTCGTTAATAACAATAGGACGTCTATTTATAGAATAATTTTGAATGGGCCCTAAATACGTTGGATTAAGTAAAAAATAAGGTTAATAAAAATGAACTTATCAATTGTCAAAAGTGAGAGGCAGATGAGTGACACGCTATAATTGACAGCTAGTGGACTGAAAAAGGTACAAAATTTTCAAATCAACCATAGTACCTAACCCCTTTTATTAAAAATGAAATGGAACTATGTAATCGAACTATTTTATTTTGTAATATGTTTTTTATTATTTTTTTGTAACGAACTACGATATTTCTACCAGAGTGGTAATATAGCGAGTGCGGATTTGGTTTTGTAATATGTATTTTAAAATAAATAACTTCAATGCAAGTTTATTCTGTGGTATAGTGCAAGTTTTTGATACAATATCCACGATTCGGAAAGTCATGCTCTCATTCTAATTTTAAAATCCAGCTATCCTTTTCGTTTTTATTACCAATGAAAGAGAGGTGATGAATTCAGATGAACAAATGATATTATTTTAAATGAATGAGGGCATAGCTGTCAGATTAAGAGATTTTTAAGTCGGATGTTTTACGTCTAAAATTGTATAGTCGACGCGTCCATAAGGTTCAAATTCGATGTTTGACAGCTCCAATATTAGAATGGCCATCTCCTATCCCTTTTTAATCTTTAAAAGGTGAAAAGGACTGACGAATTAAGGATTAGAGCGTAACTCTACCAATGTTGCGCTCGCGTTAAAAGAGTCGCATATTTTAATGAAATTTCAGTCTAAAATCAACACCCTGTACATATTACAATTACTGGTAAAAAATCAGTGTCGTGATTTGTAACTATTACAATGGTAATTCCTGTCTCGGTTTCTTGTAATCAATTGTCGTTTAATAAGTTAATGCAATTATCCTGATCGCAGGTGATTGTGATTGTGGGGTTATGCCCATAATTGGTCTGCCATTACGCATGTTTCAAGAAAATAAGACATAAAAAAACACCGGCAAGTAACGGGTCAGGTCACGCACACAGAAGGGTTCCGTAGTCATTCTACTGTCAAACTATCTACTGTTTGAAAATATTAGCGTTGAATTTCAGCACAGCACGTAGTAGGCTTATATTAAAAAGAGAACCTAACAGTGTTTAATTTTTTAAATATTATAAAACATGGATTTTGACAAACGATATACATCGACAACCATGTATGATTAAAAATAAATAAATATGTGTGGACATCTCACACACGGCCATCTGATCCCAAACTAAGCAGAGCTTGTACTATGGGTATCAGACAGCTGATATACATTACTGAAATAAATAAATAAATACTTATATAAATAAACAACACCCAGACACAAGGCAAGCACCAGTGCTCGCTCATTACACAAATGTTTGCCCTGGGCAGGATTCGAACCCGCGACCCTGTGCTTCGCAGGCAGGCTTACTACCAACTAGGCTACGGGGCCGTCAGAAATGTTTGTTTACATCAGTCAAATGGAACGGGACTACTAATTGGGCCACAGCACAGAAAATGTATATTCAGAACCCTTGACAATAATTGACCATGGCGAAGAGAACCCTAAAATGAGCAAGTGAGCAGAACTCGTCTTTTTTGACGATTATTTAAACGTAAGATGGTACTAATTAAAGGCAACACGGACTTCCACTAAATGTTAAATTTGAAATCCCTAATTTGTTGTAAACGAAAAGATAATTTAAACCGGGTAACTGACAAACTGCTTAAAGTGATTTAAGAAACCTTGAAAAAAAAACTGACATGATGCAATTTTGTTAACACTTTTAGCAGATATTTAGGTAGGTTATTATTTCACTAAATTAAAGAAAGGGTTTTGGAAATACCTATGATGATGTAAAAGTAGAATATTTTAGTAAAAAAAAAAAAATATCGGCCTATTCTCAATGGTTTAGTAGAACAGCTTGGTTATGATGACGATGATAATTCTTATCAAAGCAACTTTGAGACAATAAACCTACTCACTCTTAACAAAGATCCCCATGTTCACAAATCTCGAAATCTCACTACACACACCCGCTCCGTTGGAGGTTGAACTATGAATGAATAGACTAAGCAACATATCTGGTCGCCTACAACCGTTTTGATGATAAGGATGTAATAATAGCCGACAATGCAGATAGTACAACTTCCGCTGCCCGCTGATTCTATCGAAAATTGGATTAAATTTTATGAATACGATTATATCGTAACGAAAAGCAAATAAATTTAGTGTATAACGTGCCTTAACTTTTACTTTAGCAATAAATACTTACAGGAAGGTAATTTATTTTAAAAATTGTAGGTAAGCTAGATAGAATCATTATTTATTTCAGATAAAAAAGGTAATTTGCCTAAAAAGGTATTTAAAAAATTTTTGTTGTTAATAAAACACACATATATATTAAAGGTCGATTTTTACTTCAAGTTCGTAAGAAACCGAGTGACCTAAAATCCTTATTTTAAAAGTGTCAACTGAAAAGAATAAACTAGAAAGTTATATTTGCGTCATTGATTGAATCGCAAACATTATTTTTTATGGTAGATTAGTCTAAAAAACCTAACAACATTATACTTATTTACTAGATACTTATGGTTATATTCATTTAAACTAATTGTTAGTGAATCAAGGAGAACATTCAAATGTTTAGATATTCGTAAAGGCACTTTCACATAATTAAATTTATTATTTACCGCCAGTATCACATAATAAATAAAGAAAGCTTAAATATAAATATCGGCAACAGGTTGTAGGAAAATGGACGGCAGTATGTATAACGAATGAGTTATGAAGTAAAATACTAGAAAAAAACCTTCTTAGGTAATACTTAGAACCTTTAAGAACAAACTGTAGGTTATTCAAATAAATGACTCGGAAACACCTTGTAGTGTATTAATTCTAATGCAAAAAGTTGTAAATCGATTTTAATGTAATATACCTCCATTAGGTGGCGCAGTCGTGGGAAAAATATTAATTATAATAAATATTAAATTATATATTTCTTGTGATTGCATCGGAGTTTAGTACTGGGAATTGATTACGAGGTGTGGACATTGGAGCTTGGAGAATTGTGGCTCTTAGTAGGTAATTTGTTGACATAATATTTAGGCATGAAGGATTTTAGATTATATATATGTCGTGGCCATATCGTAGAATTGACCACATCATGAAATTTTCAATCATTTCATGAAATGGTCGCATTTCATGATGTTGCCAACTAAATTTGACCAGATCATTAAATCGTGTGCATTTCACGATTTTGTCGTCCACGATTGGCCATATCGTGAAAATAGGAGTGCGTTTAGGGCATCCATGAAATATTTAAAAAGAATCTAAATTATGTTTGGTACCTATTGTTCTCTAAGTCCGACAGACATTTTCCGAGTACTTTTTCATCATAACTCTTTTTTTCTTCCTCATTTTAATAACGAATAATTCACTTTTCCACTGCGAGAAATAACGCGGCCGTCATGTTGAACATAGTGCTTCCAGCGCCTCTATCGGCAATAAATGTAATAATTTTACGATATGATCAAATAATCTTGACCATTTCATGAAGTAGCTGCGTTTTAGTTGAACATATCGTCAAACGATTTCTTATCATTGATCTGGCCAAGGCACATCATGATGTGGCCAATGGACAGTGAAAATTTCATGAAATGAGACCATTTCATGAAATGATCGAAAATTTCATGATGTGATCAATTCTACGATATGGGAAAGTCAGTGGAGAGAGAGAGCTGTGTTAATTAATAATATTACCTACTACGGCTCTAGTTCTTAACGTACCGATTTAACGATAAATAAGGTATTTACTGTTTATTTTTTTAATTTAACACCTAGGTAGTATGAATTTATTCATATTTTTTGGCGGAAGTAGGAATTGGTATTTGGGGTGGTAGTTCCAAACTTCAAAAATTAATGCGTACTATATATTAGTGTATTTGAATGTTTCTAATTTTTACTGAATTTATTACTTTAACTATAGATAAGGATAGCATCAGTTAATAAAAACACTACTAATAATCTTGGTTTATTAGTTGGTCTGTGTCTATCTTGTACTACTTAGAGTTTAATATGAGTAAGTGTACGTGACTCAATAGTGTAGATAAGCAGATACGTAATTTTTAATCAGCTGGAGAAGGAAAATGATTAAGTATAAAGTACCTATCTGATTCCAGTTACACATGAGTTAAGCAGGAAAATTATTAAGTATGTATATGCTATTAATATAGGCACGTTACTATAATATCTATGATTTGGCACGCTGTTATCTATTACCACTAATAGATTTAAATACCAGGAACTTTGCTAAAAACATACATGAACAGTTTTCATTAATGATTTTCCTTGTATTTTTAATACCATTAATAACTTGCTATTTTTTTATGCGACCGACTTCCTCTATAGATTATAAAAAAAAATGGGTTAAATTTTTATGTCTGTTGGGCACGTAATGCGGAGAAATAAATGTTACGTAGGGTAAAAGGTATTGAATTGACGACCGAAGAAAAGCTGGATGGATTGTGTAAAAGATGATATGTTCAAGAAGGATGTGAGTGTTAAAATGACGACCGATAGGGATGAATGGAGGAAGAAAACATACTGCGCCGACCCAAAATGATGGGATAAGGGCAAGCGAATGATGATGACATTTTTATATCTGTTAATAGAATAGTGACCAATAAGTATATAATTAGTATTATAATGTTCAGTTACCTAGAAATACAATCAGAACCATTTTCTGTCATTATCGCTTATTTGAAGTCTACTTGAACCTTCGATAAAAGAAAGGCTTGAACAACAAATCTAAGCTTAAATTAAGGCGGTAACCACATTAACATTTGAAAATTGAAATAAAGTGTAATCGTGCCCATTTCCCCAAATTAAGGGCGCAAGGATCGAGCTCAGTGGTTATATATATCATAGTTTTTTTGTACAAAAAGATTTATATCTATGCAATCGAGTCACACGCGGGCTGTGACGTCATTTCCATATCTGCTAGACTATAATTAGTTTATTATGAACAACAGGTAAAATAAGATAATTCTATAAGTCTTACAGCAATTATACGTAATTAGAATTTGATTTGTTGCTGTATTAGCTGTAGGTATTGCATTCTAAGCCCAAAACATATTGTTAGATAAGACTATTATGGAAAGAAAAGTATTTTTTGAGAACAAGTTTGTCTTATGTCATAACATAAATATGTATTTTTACACGACTGTCCAAAAAGAGGTAGGGTTCATGTTTGTATGTAAGTATATAATTATGTATGTATGAGAGTTTCTTATTATTTTATGAGTCTAATTCCCATAGGTGCCAAAAAAGTATAGGTTCTGTAGTATAGACTGCTCAATTTGGAATCAGAAGGACGTGTGTGAGATGGTAATGGTAATCGTAATGGTAAGAGCGGGTCATTCATTATCCGCAACTCGACGACTGATGCGCCTATTTTGCGTAAGGGTGGGACGATTATTCGAGCCACCCGATCTCCTCAAGGAACCTTATCAAGCCATTAATCTTGATGAGGACCTCAGGAATCGACCCCGGCGATCCGAGGTACTGCGCCCGGTACGAGGCCACCTCTCGACACTCCAGTAGCACGTGGGCGGCCGTTTCCTCTGCCTCCATGCATCCTCTGCATAGGGGGCTGTCTGTGACACCTATGGTGAAAACGTGTGTGAGATGTGAGCACACTTTGTTTATTTATTTACAAATAAACGATTTATCTATCTATCTATCTTTCTATTTTATTTACTGATTGCTTACTGATGAACCGTAACGTATGAATAGCAAGTGAGTAGGAGTAGTGAGTGACGTAGTGCGCAGTAGTACCGCTGCAGTTTTTGCACAGGATGCGCGTAGTCACTGATTGCTTATAATTATTTAATTGCGTAGGTCTGGTCGTGACTTTGGGCCCTACTTTGAGTGCTAGATTTTTACAGAGCACTATTATTTAATTAAAATAAGTGTTATGTAATTATTGTTATGCGCATTAAATAAGATTTTATGTTAGCACGACGATATATTTTATGCCAATAGGTTTTTTTGTAAGTGTCTATTTTTTCAACAAAGTGCTGTCTCATTTTATTCTTCGATATCTTATAAATGTCCAATAGATAACGTGTATAATATAATCATTATACGAGTAAATGCATACTTACAATTAGTTTATTGAGTTGTTTAATTCAAAATTACGCCACTAATAGTCTACGTTTCAATTACTAACGTTGAGAAAAAACTAATTACTTATTACTGGTAGCAAAAAGTTCGCATTTGAAGACGGAAAAACGTACAAAAGATTACGTTATTTGATTAGACCTAATTACATTCTGAACGCAATTAACTTGCACGTATCATTCCCTTTGTTTTATTACAAACGAACTTACCAACATAGCTTACGGTATTGGGGTACAAAAAGTAGAACAAAAATCGATCTTGTATCCATCAATTTAAGGATACACGTGAATTTACTCAATGTTTGAGTTATGTTGGTCAGCAGTAGATGTCTTAGGTCGAGATAACCAGCCATGTTATTAAGGCATAATTTACGATGTAAATTATAGCGATTTGTTAATTTTATACTCGGCGGTGTTATGCGCCGACGACGGCTCATTTAGGTCACGTTCTTATTTTGTTTTTTTTTAATTTTGATTTTGTTCCTCATTCAATGAAGTCCGTAATAAATGCTGATCAAAATAATAAATAATAGTGGCTAAGTTATAATAAAAAGAAAACAATTGGCACTTTTTACGAATTGTATAACTTCACGCCCGGAAAGCGAAGGGCCTTTGCTAAATTTGCTGTTTTGCCTTAAACTAACCATTATTTCTAGAAGATAACTATTTTTCTAAGAGGTAAAATAACTCTCTAGGTATAAATCGACATTGTTCTTCTGTTAGTTTATGCACGTCTCTAAATAGTAACTTAAAAAACAAGTGAACTATTTACCTTGTGCCCTTTTACGTCGAGTTCCCGTAGCGTGAACTCCGTTTCATAATAAATGTCGTGTTTCTAGATAATGTAATCACTATGAACTATAAAATCAATTTCTAGGACATTATACATAAACAGTGATTACTCAGAAACACGATCGTCGTGTCATTGTACCAGTTTTTGCTGACATTAGAGGTGAGATTATTCTAATGGCCCATTGAATACATTTCAATACGCAACTCGGAGCTCCTAATAAGGGAAAAAGAAAGCTATAAGTCTGTCTCATTCGTAATTTGTTACTGCGTTAGCATGGGAATACTGTGATGTTTATAACAGTGTATAATTTTTTAAACAGTTCACAAACCCTGGTGTCAAATTCATTGAACCACCACAGGCTGTTGAGATGGCACACGTAACAAAAATTTCCGTAATTAATACGCGGGACTCACGTGCCTTCCGAAGCACGGAATCATTTGCTTTTCGGACAATCAGGTGATTCCGTCTGCAATGTTCAAACTGGGGAAAATCTGATGAAGAGATCTTTCTTAGTTTTGATTGTTGGGTTCCCATTGGGATTCGAACTTGAACTTCCATAATGATAGTCGACCACTCAACCACTCAGCTATAACAATAATAAATATAATAATAATAATAAATATGTCGGGACATCTGCACACACGGCCATCTGATCCCAAACTAAGCTTGTACTATGGGTATCAGACAGCTGATATAAATAGATAAATACATACTTATACAGATAAACAACATCCAGACACAAGGCAAACACAAGTGCTCATCACACAAATGTTTGCCCTGGGCGGGATTCGAACCCGCGACCCTGTGCGTCGGAGGCACCTGGGCTACGAAGCCGTCTAATGTAGGGCTATAGAGGCTTATAAAGGGCTGCATTGCATCTAAACACTAATAGACTCTATCAAGCTACGAAATAACTTTACGATCATTAAAACAAAAGAAAAAGAGGGTTATGAACAAACACAAGTTTCAAACCAGAAATACAAGTACAGTAATAAATTCCAAATCAATAATAACCTTTTTAAAAATTCTATATCAAAAACACACACTTAGCTAATGAACAGACAATTAATAATGTTATTGTTTGCGAGCAATTTGTCTCACGCGCTGCGTTGCGTAGGGTGCGCGGGCGCAGCGGGAGCAAAAACGCGGGAAATCGTTGGACTTTCACGCGTAATAATTATAGATGAAGGAGATAGCGGTGCGCAGTGCGTACACTTGCCATTTGCTATGACGTCATAAATTACCTCGAACCCATGCTAAAAGGGTCACTCTATCGAAGTACCTTTTGGGAATTTATTGTATAGGCCATTTTTGTTTGATGTACGAGTTACAATATCTGGTCACGTGGTTTTTTATGATCTTATGATTATATTATTAGTAGGTAACTTATTATTTGACTTACGACATCGCTATTGATAGTTAATGAAATATAAAATTCGTATTACTAAATTGAAACTATAATTGGCTTCTATCACGATTTCTTAGATGAAATTGGCACATATTAATTGATTTTCCGCCACTCAAAATTTGATTGCTTATTGCCTTGATGCTTACTCAAATAAACACAAACATCGACTGCTACACTCTGCTACGGCGTAGCACCCGTAGCGACGTGCTACGGTTTTTGTGCTTGTAACACTACGACGTGTTTATAAATAACAAATATGGCCTCGTAGTAACTACAACATAACATCAGACGCCACACAAAACATAATAAGTGCATTGTAAAAACAGATATTCTCACTCGAAAGGAAATTAAATTCTTCATGCGTGCGTTAGCGCACTAAATTAAAGGGAAAAAAATAGAAAAAATAATTCAATGGGCACTAATTACTAGTGCAGCGAACGGCCGATTTTATCGCACATACATTGATCGATTACTTAGTTTTTATTGCAATCAGAGGACACTTCTATCAAGTATCCTCTATTGATTTTCTGTGGTAATTACATACTTTCAAAGTATGATGCTTTTGTTATTGATGATTAATAACACATAGCATCATCAATGTTCATGTGTGATGGAACGGAAATGCCTCAATGGCCTCGTTCTAGTTAGTAAAGTCTAGATTTTACAACTATATTTCTATCAATATGTCTAATATCCGTTCGTTACATTAAATGAATCATGTCATATATCTAACGAAAAAAATGAGTGTAGGTTTAAGTTTTCTATAATGGAGTGCCCTGTTTAAATTAGAACACTTGCAAAAGTGCAAATGAGTGTTCGGCATCGGCAGGCATTAGGTAGGGCTGCCTCTAGTGCTCAATCTGTCACATTTCAGAGAGGAAAGGGAGTGAATTTTTTAGAGGCAGTTAGAATCATTACGGAGGTTCCGGGTTTGAATTCGGGTGCGGACACTTTTTTTAGCCTATTTTGTGTCCCACTGCTGGGCATAGGCCTCTCCTCTGTCATGCCAGGCATCTCGATCGCAGGCTAATATGGACCAGTCTTTAATGTAAGCGTCCAAGTCATCCCGCCAACGTCTACGTCTACGTGCGGACACTGTTAAAAAAAAACTTTGTTAGTCTTTCCCCAGTTAGGTTAGGAAGGCTAAATTACTCGATTTCCCTAGAGAAAGCTATTTGGCATAGATAATTTGTAAAAAAAAATGCCTGATTGCTTATATCGACAATGAATATTATAAAGCCTATGTTTTTTCAGTAAGCAATGTAAACATAAACTTTAAAATACGTTATTTAATCATACACATTTACAAACTTGCCTTGCCTAATCTTTAGCCGACTGTACCAAAGATCATCCGTCGTAGGTGGTAAACAATAATAAATTAATATCTTTAATGATAACTCGCATCCGAATAAAAAAAAAACTAATATTCTTTGCCACCCAGTAATGCCTTTTTTTCGTCGCAAAAGTGCTTTTTTCGTGAGTAATATTAAACAGAGTTGGAGTCACGGTCCGATGGTAATCAACAATTAGAGGCGATTATTCTTATTGTGTTTATTGCTTGGCAGGGTTGCCAGACTTGTTAAATTACAGCTGTAAACTGTACTTTTTCGTGCAAAGAGTACTTTTATATTTGCAGTCTTATAAGGTATACTACCTGACTGTTCACCTGAAGTGATAATATAACTTATGGCTGATAACATCGAGAAGTTTATTTTGAATGGGAAAAGACAGGAGAATAGGCAGCAGACCAGTCTAAGACCATAAGATGGAGAAACTTGGTGCTGAAGATCTTAAAAATGCCTTTTAATAAGATTTACAAGTAGGCTCAAGATCCTGGATGCTGGCAACAGCCAGTTGCTGACAAAGAGGAGTAGGATAGGAGAAGTCACGATCTTCAACGTATGAGGGACCGTCTTAGGAAGGAAGGAAGGAAGGAGGAAGTCTGACTGTTCATACAAAAAACCAATGTAATTTACATTAACAGTCAAACGTTATAAATAAAAATAAAAACAATATTACAGTCTCGGTTTCATTTAAAGAGAAATCTAAGCCCAGCAGTGGAATGACAAGGGCGGAAAATGAAACGTCAAGTTTAACAAGCGAGATAGAAGACTTTAGAGGCAACCCTAAAAAAGTTGCGCAGTGCCATACAACGCACTGCACAGTGCGCACATTTGCAATTGCAAACAGCTATTACACTCTCACGGATGTCCATAGCTAAGCTAGCTAATTGTTACAGTGACATGAAAAATAACGTCTTGCGTGAGTTCAGTTCTTGTGCGAGCGGTTCAGTAGCTTAAAGTTTAGCGGTTTGATTAGTTAAATAAAACCTATTGATTTTTTTTAAAAGAGCCAGTGAAAGTTAATTAAATGAATATTTTGAAAATTATATTGTGTACGCAACTAGTGCGTAGGTATCTAGTTTAAATAAAGATAGAAAGAAAGAGAAGGAATATAAACGTGTGTACTTTCATAAGAAACAGGTCTGGAGTTTAAACTCCATGTTCCTTCATCAAAATGATCTTATTTTAAAGCAATCAATATAAAAAAATACAAGTCTATTCAGATACAGACAGTGCCAATACTAGCACTGCAAATAGATATCAAATTTTCCTAAAGATCCCTAACAAACTCTAGAAAAATTACGCATTGACAAGAAAAATGGTCTTCTGTGTTCAACGGTTTTTCTTACTTTTACAAAAACGTGGTAACCGCATTGTGGCCATTTTACGGCTACACATTGGTACTTACATTGTAAACTTAATTGGTAGACGTTCGTCCTGCTATGGAGTTTATGTGTTTAGTTTTTTAAGAATAATTTATTGTGATGTGTCTATTACCGCGTTATACGGTCATTTGACAGTTGACACGCGCATTCGAGTAAAAACCGACGTTTGGTATAAGAAGACAGTTATTTTAATAAATTTACATAAATTAATGTCCAGACTTCAAAATATACTCGTTCTTATATGACTTCTATATGACATATTTATAGGGCTTTGGAAAGAGAGTAATCTGTTCGTGCTGCGTGCGAGAGAGACGACGCTCTACAAAGTTGAATGTGCTTTCTTTTCGGCCGGGAACTGTACCTCTATTTAATTTACATTAATAAGACTAATTAACAATTGAATACTGATCAAATGAAATCATAAAAGAAATATAAAATAAACATCTGGCTCTCTAAATGTTTTTAAGTTTTTGTGGTTACACTATACACTATAAAATTGTCACAATTTACGGGTTTGTTAGCATGGTTAGATGGTAACAGTATCTCATTATCTATACCTTCTAGACTAATGTAGACTAGAGCTGGTGGCTCAGTGAGCTGTAGACCTCGCGACTATATGTTTTTTTACGTTTCCAACCCCAACAAACAAAAATCGATTAATTTATCGAACCTGTTCACAAAAATTCACGAGAATCGGTTGAGAAGCAATTTTGGCCAAGCTGAAACGGAAACGCTTCATGCTCGCTCGGTAAACTATATCAATTTGATCGACTCGTGGCGACTTAATAACACGTTGAGGCCATACTGATCAGATAAATGCTAAAGTATCACTTTACTAGTCTATTCTATACTTAAGTTACCTGTTTCAGAAAACTGTTTCAATGAAACTAGCAGTTAAAGTGTTTAAGCGTTAGTGGCGTGTAAAACCGGGGCAATTTCCTAGTGAGTGGTATTAGGGGAGTGTAAGTATGGTATAGTGTAAGTATAGTAAGTAATATGTAATATACCATCGAGCGCGCGGAAATGTCAGTCGGAGGCAGCTGCGGGCGCTCCCGGCGTCACTTTCGACCTGGGCCGCTCCCAGTTGGACCTTTTTTTAAATTTGTTATTAAATTAACCAAATCAAGTCTGCTGTAATCCCCTGGTTTCAGTAGACTTTAACTAAACACATGTTTTTTATTTTATAAAAATAAGTCCATGAATAAAAAGTGATCCTACTCTGTTTAGAAGTTTTACATTGGCCTATTTTCATTATGATAATTATCCATGGTAGTAGACATACTCGTACATTTACATTTATATACATTTAGATACATTCATTTTAAATTTCGATGAAATAAAAAAATCTACATTTATACAAAAAATAAAAATTCGTTTTTAATTTTAGAGACGACGAAACAGTGTGTAATTGGTCTAGTCAAAGTCAAAGTCAAAATTATTTATTTCCATAGGATATTATTACATCACTTAGATCCGTCATTACATGCGGTATGATATCAACAATTTAGGATTTGACAAATATTTCAAAGTATTTATTTTTTGTTATCTAGTGATTACAAAATAGGTAAACCTCACATGAAAAAATTAAACTGTTTATTAAAAAAAACCCAACAAATATTCCTAACCAAATCTGTCAAAAGGAGACTGTACCACTTCTTAGTACTTTCGCGCAACCATAAATTACAGTGACGCGCTTGCGCAGCGAGGCTTCCCGTGCGGGCAGCAGCGGGCACTAAGGGCTCATTTACACTTCGGTAAGTAGCAAGCTACTTAACTCTGTCGAGTAGTCATCTTCATCGTGAAGGTTGAAGAAGAGGACTACTGTCGACAGCCGACCTTACAATCCCTGGTCTGTGCCCTGCTGTCAGTGTTATAGAGCCGTCAAAGGCTGCTGAACTGACATCGCTCGTGTAACGCTAACGACTAGGGGCGCATTCCGAATCAGACTTTCAGCGCTGTCAGCGATCAGAAAAGAAAAAAAAAACGTATGAGTTTTGACTGCTGGCTGACAGCAATTCGGAACGCGATTACGGGTGCTTTAATCGATTTCAGCGCGTCTCGGAACGCAGGGTAGATAGTGTCGGGGCATGCAATCTCATTCTTTTCGGACAATCAGGGTGAGAGTTGAAATCTCGATCAATCGGCCACGGAGGCTGTTCAAGTCAAGTAGTAAAAGGAATAAAACACAAAATGGAAGCCTTGTCTTTTTGACAGCTACTTGCCGATTTTAGCGGCTACTTACTACATGCCGAGTATAGTTGACGGATCAAATTAAATCGCCATTGTACTTGTGCAAGTATAAATAGGCCTTTAACCGCGAACAAATATCACCCTTCGCGCCTGCGCAGACTGCACCTGTAATTATGCGCGCCCGTTAGTAAGTGCAGCTTTGTGCTCTAGAGTTAGAACAAGTGCGCATTAAGCTATAAACGTTGTAAATGTCGCTTTCGATTTTTGCGCTTTTGACTGCACTTTGTCTATATATTTTTTTGCATTATGTGTGTCATACGGTAGGATTTAATTGAGATTTTATTACTTAGTGGTTTATGATTGTAAATTTCCATTGTATATAAATTGATTCTTATTTATTTCTTTAGGGATCAAGAGCGTAACCATGGTATGTGGAAAGCTAGGTTTGAATTAAGATAGATCACGTAAAAAGCTTATTCCTTGGAATAACATATTAATTAGAAGCCATGACATGACACAGATATTAGATGATAAAAAATGTGCGATCGCAAAATATAATTTTGATGCATCAGTAATTTTTTAGTATTTTTTTTGAGCTGTTCTTCTACCTATTGGTAGAACTAAACTAAAATCCTTTATCTTTGTTGGTATAAATATAAATTAAATTTGTATATCAGTTAAACTTTTTACACTTCTGAAAAAACAAATCTTTCTGTCAAATTACTATGAATCCTCAACGAACTATCAAAATTAGTTTTACAACTTTCGTGGTAAAAAAGGTAACTTCGACAATTTAAAAAAACACTAGAACGGATATCCAATAATATATACCATACTGAGACACCATTCATTCACATTTCCGAGGACTTTCTCCGCCAGAAGCCAGCCAGCTCTTCCACACGCGCATTCTTCGCATCACATTGAAGAACAGTATTGCCTTAGGCGCGAACCGTTCGCAAGCTACAAGTACTTACCCTGACAACCGGTCTGCCGATCTACATATCAGGAGATAACGCTACCAACCAAGTTTCCTTTTCTGAAGGACTATTTTAATACTCACTGAGATGCTGAGACGTATGGCTGATATAATAGCTCTGTGGAATTAGTCAATCTAATTAATTTTACAAGCAGTTAAATGAGCTTTTGCCTTATAAGCTTGTTATTGTTCACTATACATGTTATTAATTCTTTTTATACGCAAAATGGTATATTGGCATAGCAGTATCGGGGATAGACACAAGTTTTGTCAGATCATTTATAGATTCATCATCATAAATAACTTATCAGTCTAAAATTGTACTTAGAGTTCAAGCGTTCAAGATATCAGGCATCTTTAAACTAGGTTATAATTAGGAATGAATTAAACACTCAGCAGATAAATAAAAGTTTGTTGAGTAGAAAAATGTTTGCCAGTCTGTTTAATCAAGTCAGTTTTTCTATCTCCATTTCATATAACATTGGAAAAAAGAAGCAGTGACAGTAAACATATTAGCACAAGTTCAAAATATTAAGAGTAGATAGGCTCAGGTAGGTCTTATTAATGAATTAACTGGTTTTCTGTAATGGTTGCCTTTTGATATTAATCAAACTGGCATTATAACAACTTTAACAAGAAATAACACGAGCTTCAGCAACGCAAAACAAACACCACAAAAGCCAGAGCGAAGTGAAGTGACGAAATTTATCAATCACTGACAGTGACAGTTCAATTCATGACATGACGTTAAGGGTGCGTTCGAAATCTGTTTAAAATTGTGCATATCAATACTAATGTTTGTGACCGCTGTCTTCTTAGGTCTTTTTAGGACACACTTTGCGTGAATATTAAAAATACGTATTACGCGAAGTGTGAATATAAAGTAACCTCTTTACTAGTTTTTTACTTCTTTCCAATCCTATCTGGGACAAAGTATATCTATTTCAGGTGGTGGCTCTGTTCACCTAGTAACGGATACTGCGTGAAGGAAATACAGTCAAGTAAGATCTAGCTAAGAATAACAGGACAAAGTTATGATGGTCATAATTCGCGAGTCGCGGACAGGTGTAGGTTCGCGATAAGTCTAGGTCTCGACTGGATGTTATCTTTGTAAGTCAGAACGCGGTGGTCGGGTGAAGTCGAGATATTACTGCCAGGGTCCCATTTCATGAAGCAACAAGTTACAATTTAATATTCATTGCGTAGTCAATTCACCTAAACTGTAAGCCCTTACCGTTTTATTTCATTGTCTACGCAATGTACATCGAATTGTGCTTGTAATTTGTAACTTGTAGCTTTGTGAAACGGCCCCCTGGATATTTATTCGTCAAAAGCTCATGGTGTGGAGTGGTTAATCTATCTTGATAGAAGATAATTAATATTTATATAAAAAATGTATGTACGCGCACAACTTCCTAACGACTTCACTAAATTGGATAATTATTTTATTGTTGTGTTTGTTATAGTCAGGACAAAGCTTGTATGAAAGAAAATTCTCGGAAAATCCTCCAACAATATTTGAAATCTACGTGGGCCACTAATTTTAAAATAAATACTTGTATAAAAAATATATTCCTACTAATCCTGTCTCTCAATGATACAAACTCCAACCACTATCTTTTTTATACTATAAATCAAGTCAGTACCAAAAACTATTCTATCAAATTAAGAGTAATTATAACTGAGTCGTCGGTGAAGTAAATCATATTTTACTAAATTATAACTGGTTCACAAAAGACCGTACAAAACAAATAAGTTAAAAAATAACACCCACGTCGGATATGGGACGTTCGATCGCTAATATTATTGACAACTGCACCGCAGACTGCAGTTAATATGACGTCTTGCAAATCAGACCTAATCCTTGTCAATACCCGATCGAAGGAATTCTTATTAGCTGTGGAACTGTTACAGGATATGCTCAATAACTGGAACAGCCACGTATAGTCCGTGCGCAAGTTCCGAGGAATATTTAAAAATTATATAATGACCTATTCAGTGCTGTCTTTTTGTCGAGCGGTGATATGGATCATAGACAAATATGAGTGGCTGAAATAAGCTAGTAAGCCCTATTAGTCGCTTTGAAATCAAATAGTTTACTTGTTCCTGGTACTAGCTAATAAACAAAAATAAATAGTATGACACAGAAAATAGTTTCCATAATCTAAGAATACGTATATCACCGGGGACTCGCCATTCAATTCAATTGAATCCAATTCAATTTATTCATAAACAATTACAAAATTGTGTTCGAATTGTAATATAAATAAAATCAGTACAAACGTAATAAAATTACAAACAAACAACGTATTATGACATATTTATGTTTGTGTGCAGTGATTTAAATGCTGGTGTAGTGATTTAGCGCTATAAGAGTGCGGGGGAAGATGCGGCGACGACGATACGCTGACGCGACGACGACACGACTACGCGACGACTGCGACTGACTGAGTTCACTCGCCCGCTTTCCCAGTCCCCAGCTTTGCTCGGAGCTAGCGCGCGGACTGTAATAGTGTTATGTTTGCTTTTGCAAACGAACTAGACCTGATTATTGATAGGTAAATGTAATCGGTTACAGTTAAGTTACCTCAACAGTTGATTGTATTAATTATGTGTAGTGTGATTCGGTAACTTTGATGCGTGTTTTTTAATTATGGCAAAACCCTGCACTTAAGTGGAGGAGGCTCATAGTCCGTTGATGTTGATGATGATGATGGTTTAAAATTAGCAACAATGAATCAACATGACATTACCATACAGAAATATTAGCTATAAAATATCTAAACAAGACACTCCTTATACAGCTTATTTAGTTCAACAAGTTCTCACTGTATCGGACTAGGCTATCTATCATAAAACGTTGATTAAACGCCTATAATTAACTATGCTAATTAAAAGATTAATCTATATCAGATTTTATTAATCTAGGCAATAAGTAAACACTTCCTTTTGCAAGTGCCACAGAAATATATCTGAACTACGCAGTAACTAATACTAAGGCCCGGTTTCCACCAAAGCGGAGAGGAGTGGAGATGTGTTTGAATAACCAATCAGATTTCGTTATTTCCACATCTCCTCTCCGCTTAGCTTCAGTGGAAATGGAACGAGCGGAGCGGAGAGGAGATGTCTAATTTTTCTATAGCAAGCGAGGCGCGGCTGTGCGAAGATGTGTGTAGCCGGGCGGCGAGCGGCGAGATGCGCGCGGTGAGCGGCGTGCGAGGCCTCGCGACTGATGCCCGCGTTTCGCCGCTACGGACGCACAGCTCACATCTCCTCTCCACTACGCACAGCTCACATTTCTTCTCCGCTTTGGTGGAAATAGCCAGCCAGCTTCGCAGCTCATCTCGACACATCTCCTCTCCTCTCCGCTTTGGTGGAAACCGGGCCTAATTCGATATTATGTCCTATTCAATGTCAGATTCACAGACTTCACCAGCTAGATTTCACGTAACGTTGTTGTACAAATCTTTTTCCTCGCGGTAGTAGTAGGTATCACTTTTAAATGTAAATCGATATGTCTACAGCCAAATTTATGAGTTATTGATTAAAATGATTAAGTTCCTAAGTTCTAATTAGTATAGGTACCACTTGATTGGTTTGTTTGACTATGGATACTTTTGGGGCTAATTCTGGTGATTACGCGCTAATGTCTCGTCTGTCCTTTTCATCTTTTAAAGGTAAAACAGTGTCAGCCGACGGATATCTAATATTAAAGCTGTCAAACATAGAATTTGAACCTTGTGGACGTGTCGATTGCACAATTTTAGAGCGGACGAGACACAAAAAAAAAACTGACTATTTGACAGGTACGCCCTTATTTCATTAACATATCATTCATTCAAAATAATATCATTCGATCATCTAAATCAAAAAAATCAAAATCAATCGTTTATTTGCATAAAACATAGTCATTAATAGATCTTATTGTAAATTCATTGTGATGAAAACGAAAATGATAGCTTGATTTTTAAATAAAGATAAGAGCGTGACATCGAGAATTATTTCAGTGTCCTTGTAGTAATTAAGAGGAAGTTAGTGCCAATACTATGATTTATTACTGTTGGTAATTAAGACTTAAGTGAATTACATTGTATGAATGATTCAGGCCAAGCAATATTTATTCATAATAACACCTAATTTCCTGGTAATTCCCAGTGTGCAAAAAACGCTAAGGTATTTTTTCCGCTATGGTACTTTACCTATATGCGTGCGTTTGTTTATTTACAACCAACGAATTATCTATCGAATTACTTCATCAAAACGTTTCAATGGTAGCGATTTACACAGTCACACTCTAATCCTTAATTTAAGCTCGGTAGTCCTTTTCACCTTTTAAAGATTAAAAAGGGACAGGAGATGGCCATTCTAATTAATTAATAAATTTGAAATAAAAAAATTCTAATTAAAAAATAAATTAATATAGACAGCTATGCCCATATTTTAGGTTATCATTATTCAAAATAATATTATTCGTTCGTCTGAATTCATCACCTCTCTTTCATTGGTCATAAAAACGAAAAGGATGGCTACATTTTAAAGTTAGAATTAGAGAATGACTTCCCGAATCGAGGCCAATAACGAAACATACTGTTCTTAAAAATGATAATTATAGGCAAAAATTGAGGCTGCCCACACCGCCATTGACTGACCCACCAAGGGGCTCGAGCCTACCCTGACCCAATATTTGCACGAAATAATAATCGAACCCAGATCTCGCATCGGAATGGCACATAACTCCAAACCGCACGGGTCGCCGATAGGATTTGTCACTCAAATCCCTCGTCTCTTTTATTATGTCTGTGTTTTTCCTTTTCGAAACGTCAATAAATTATTAAGGCGAAGATTAGCCGACGTTGCTGTTGTGACGGTTCTCAATTAAGGCTTTTACGCTCGAATAAGCGGCTTACTCGCCAAATGAACATAAAATCGACCATCTTTGTTGAAAAAATTGACTAAGTGCGAGACGGATTGAAAACTATTTTGGGTTCTGCTTATAACTTCTAATAAGTTATATTATATAATCAAATATTTAATTGTACCTTTTTTTAACGTTCCCGAAAAACAAAAACATACTTCAATAAGTATTACTAAGTTTGGTTGTTTGTTTGTTTTTATTTGCAAAAGACAAAGTCACTTAGGAAGTCTAAATAAACATTTTATTTTTATTTTAGCTCTTATCATTTCAATTGTATGTTCATAATAACATTCAACACAACATCATCTTCATCTTTAAGTTTTTAATAACATAGGGAACATGCACAATTTTTTAAAATTCATTAATCGAAATATTTCAAGTTCCAGATGAACACACAAAAAATAATTTTCCAAATACCTTGCTCAGAAACAAAGTTATAAGGCTTCAAAGTTGATGGTTAGACAGAGAGGTCCGACGAGACATGTGACGTCACATGTGTCGCGGTCCATACATCCGCCATAGAAAATTTTGTTTTCGTAGATATACGAGTATTTGTTTAATAATATTGTAACTAGTTTGTTTTTCGATCAATTTCGATTCTGTTTTGAATGTCAGTATTCTATTTCTGTATACTTTCAGGGCCTCGTTGCACGAAGCAACAAGTTACTATTAACAAGTTACAATTTGATATACATTGCGTAGCCAATTCGCCTAAAATGTAAGCCCTTATCGTTTTATCTAATCGTCTACGCAATGTACGTCGAATTGAACTTGTAATTTGTAACTTGTAGCTTCGTGAAATAGCCCCCTGATGAACAATGAAAAAATCTATTTTTTTATGCATGTTCCCTATTTTACGGTAATAGTAAAGCCTCCGATAAGCAAAACTAAACGAATATTTCTGAAAATTGAGTTTTGTTTATTGTTCAAAATTGGTTTTAGGAAAGGTAGTCAAATGGCTACAGAACTCGAATCTTAAAAATGCAAATAAACTATTAGCCGTGGCCATTGTCTTATTAAAAGACTCAAGAGTCTGATGAAGTCAGTGAACTTGATTTAGTTAAAAATTTCAAGCAGGTGATTAAAAGCCAAAACCGATTTTATGGTCAATTTGCGAGACTAATGCTCAGAATAATTGTATCGTTGTTGTTTTATTTCCAATTGGCGATTGGTTATTGAAAGATCTGGACCATTAATTTGGAATTAGCTTCATCTACAAGTACAGTCAACAAAGTGTGAACCTGTACGGGGCATTTGGAGGTCCTTCTGACATTAGAAGAGCTTGTCAAGTCGGCCAACCTAAGCACACTGGTTTGCGGTTACATCCTACTCCTACTAATATTATAAATGCGAAAGTTTGGATGTTTGGATGTTTGTTGCCGAATCACGCTTGAACCACTAGATAAATCGGAATGAAACTTGGCTCACATATACTGCCGGGCGTATTAAAAGTGCAGTATCTAACACGCTCTTAAATTGGAGTAATTGCCGCCCAAACTTTTTATTTCTTTTTTGTTACTGCTCCTTTTCTATTAACAAATCCAGAAAATTTTAAACTGCATATATTTATAGCATATTTTTCGTTGTTGGATAGGACGTTTTTTAAATTAAAAAAAAAAACATTTTATGATAAGCAAACATTTTATAAGGAAACAATTATATTACTGTCTTATTATAAGTGTAGTATGTAACATACATACTGCTATTATACTATGCAGGGTATACCATGCTTAATATTGATGCAGTAACTATGCCAGGAGTCCCTAGAGGTATTTATATGAAATAAGTAATAAATGGCTAAGTTTACTAAATATAGTGTTCAACTGTGAATTCTATTGCAAATATGGATAAAACTGGACAATGTTATAAATAAAAAGACTGAAAATAAGTTGGAATCATATTATTATTACTCAACTTTTAATAATTGAAGCTAGCGATTACCTATTTCATCTCTTCAATTCCTTATTATCTAGTTTTGTTCATCACAATTTTAATGCTTATATTTTTATTACTTTAATAATATTTTAATAATTAAAGGTATACTTGGGTTACTATAGGATGAGCTCTGACAGATTAAAATTTTAAAAATTTATTAATATTATTTCGTTTATTTATTAAGTAAAATTACATACTGTTTAATGATAAAATAAGAGGTGAAGTTACTTTTTTTTAATATTTTAGCTATTATGGTTTTTAAACTGAATATTATTAAAAAAAGTTGTTAACGTCTTATGACAATTTTTGAAGCTGTCAGAACCCATCCTATAATAACCCGACTATAGTGACTATCTCTTTTAATATCACTTTGATACCTGGTTATTTAGTACTGCTACTGCATTCTTACTAAGCATTTCATATCCTTTCGCATATAGTAATACGTATATAAACTGCAGTATCAAATAAATACTTGGCATATATGCAGTATGTTAGATATTAAGATATCGAAAAACGAGTCAAATCTGCTTATAGATCACGTTATGCACATTCCGAATATATAAGTAACTATTTTTTTACAAAATTGTTAGATACTGCACTTTTCATAAGCGCGGCAGTATAGGTTAGGTCCTGAAATAGGACATAGGCTACTTTTTACCGCGGGAAAACACTTCATTCCTACGGGAAAGCTCATTAAACGCGGGTGAACCGCGGGCGGAAAGCTAGTACATACATAAAGATCACGCTCATATCCCCGAAGGGATGAGCAGCAGAGTTTTAGTGGGCTCTTGAGGAGCACACAGTAAAACCACGTTTGGCAATATTTTTGGGTTAAGATTCGGCATAATATGCGCACCTAAGGAGAGGTGCTTCACTGATCTTCATGTTTCAAACACAACGTTTAGACGGTTTAGTCGTTTTTAGACTCCATAAATCTACGAATTCTTTTATAAAGGCGATGAATAAATATCTACAATATATTTATTTAAAGTTGTTACCTCATCAACAGCTCATATACGTCCCCACTGAAGGGCTCGAGCCTATCCTGAATTAGGGCGTCATTAGGCCTTAGTCAACCACGCTGGCCCAGTGCGATCCCAAACTAAGCAAAGCTTGTACCATGGGTATCAGACAGCTGATACACATTACTTAAATAGATAAATACATATACTTAAATAGATAGAGATAGATAGAGAAACTACATCCAGACACAAGGCAAACACAAGTGCTCATCACACAAATGTTTGCCCTGGGCGGGATTCGAACCCGCGACCCTGTGCTTCGCAGGCAGGCATACTACCAACTAGGCTACGGGGCCGTTCACTCAATCACTTATCGTATGTCACTCATATAATAACTGAGAAAATCTTGTCAGTGAAAACATATCCAAGTGACTGTACATATACTTTAACGGCGTATTTCAGTTTTATAGAAAAACACAAATTACTTTTCAAGTTAATCAAGTTTAAATTGACATGTTAAGATAACTCTAGTGCAATCAACGAAGAGGACATGCGATGTTCTTTTAAATGTAAATACCAACATATCCACTTCCACGACTCTACATTCTTACAACTCAATAAACTAGCAGTAAATCATAAAAAGATACGTCTATATTCCGTCTCTCGGGCCGTAATTGCAGGAATGTTTATTAAATTACGTTTTAAAACCACTTAATTGAATTAATAACGGCGAGTAATTCGCAGAGCCCGCGTTTAGTTCCAACTCCCAAGATATTTGCTTGCAACAATTCAGCTTATGGTAATAGAGTACGGAGCACGGCTGGGATAGGTATGTTAATCTCTGCCTAGGGTACATTAGTCAACTATGTAAGGGCCTCAAATTAAGCAATAAATGCTTGAGCGGACTCTGGTGTAGAAGGTAGATGGCGTAAAAGAAAAAAAAGGAGAAAAAAAAGACATTTGTTTTGTGCTATCAAAAGCATTGGAAATCAGCCAGCAGATTTTGAGTTTTTTTTTTTTGCAAGCTCGATTATTACCCGTTTCTAGCCTGCCATTGACCTCTGTCGCGGTTTGAAGCACCTTCGTGCTTTGAAAGGCACGTTAAGCGGTTCCAGCTACGGCTGTCTGTGGTCAAATAAAGGTACTGTTTGAATAAGTCTAGCTCTGCCCCCGTCACCGAAAAGAAAGGATAAGTGTAGATTTTAGTCTGTTTATGAAACAAGAATAGAATTATACTGTTCACAAGAAAAACATAGAACGAAAATACAGACAAGAAGAAGAGTGCATAGGCGACTTAGAAAAAAAATGAAAGTAATTTATTTTTAGCTTTAGCGTTTGGTCTTCTTATTATGTAATCAAATACAATGGTACCATTACGTAACCTAAACTGATACATATTGCTTTGCACAGAGAAGCTTACTGTACCGCCTATTACCGTCATTACTAATTACACTAATCAAGCCCGACTCTTGTGACTTGGACGCGCCCCACCCCGATCGCTGACATGCGCGAGCGCAGAGCCGAGCGCTTTTCGCGAAAGAATCCGCGCTCAATTACGCCAATCAATTATAATGGAAGAGGAAATTGCTTGTTTCCGCGCCCGCTTCTATTGAACCAAACGCAGAGCTTGTGTGTGGTCCAAGTCAGGAACGAAGGTGATTGGTCTGTCCTTTTGATAAATATTAAAGAGAAAGAAAAAACTGTATTGCGATAGTTGCTGATGGATGATCAACAATTTGAACTTTTCAGTTTGCAAATCTCAATCAAGCAGTTAGTTAACTTTCTTCATATTATTTAATTAAAAAGAAAAACTGTTTATTTTACATCATTATCATCATCATCATCGTTACATACTTAACGTTTTTTACAATCAACATTGTAGGTTGGTGTCAACCAAGGCAAAGTTAAAACAGTCGATGAAAAATACATAACAATAACAGTCAACATTTTTCCTATAGAAAGACCACTTGGTAATTTAATGCTTTCATTTTTTTGTTTGCTAAAAATTACACTATAATCTCGAGCAAATAAATAAAGCTTAATGGCAATAGCTTGTTGGTAATGTGGTATGATGATGATGATGTTGGTGATGTGCTTGTTAGTCTTGTCAATTATAGATTTTCTTTTTGTCAAATTATCAAATTTTTCTGTTTCACCCCTATATCTTATCATTTTATGAATAATACACAAATATATACTTACAATCGCGACGTCGTATGAGTTGGACCACCACCCCCACCGTAGTCTAGTGTAACACACGAGTAACAATGCTCAACCAGATCACGGTACACTCATCATTCTGTTCTGACATCGGATTTATCAATAGAAAATGGGAAATTCTCTTAGCAGAAAAATAATATTTTCTTCTGTGTAGCTTATGATTCTAGAGTTATTTTTTTCTAGGTCTTTGTACGTTTTTATGTTCTGTATTTTATTTATTATAATGTATGGTGTTCTGTTCCAATTTTCTTCATGGTGAGTGTGTGTGTTAGTGGTGTCGACAACTGACTACATAAATTCTGTTAAACTTGCAATGGCTTCTGACATAGGCCATTAACATTTCCGTACTTTGTACCTTAACCGGCTTTTCCGGCTAAACGTACTTTTTGAAGCACGGAACCATCTTTCTTCTCGCAAAATTACAGGATTCAGCCTATGTTCAAACCAGGGACAGTCACACAAAGGGTTTTTTGTTTTACCACAGCCTCCACCGGTATTCGAACCCGGAACAACTTGGTGCGAACCGAACGCTCGACCGCTCGGAGGAGGCTGTTATATGCATACGGCGAAGGATCTCCTGATTTTTACGACATTTTAATAACCCTTCTCACGGACCGATAATGCCTCATTGATGGGTTTGTACAAACGCAATTTGTAAATATCTTTAGGTTTCGCGATTAGGGATAACTTTTGTATGTTTTGTTAAATAATCAAGTGTTTAAAATGATATCTTACTGTATGTATAAATAAATGTTTTTACAAGATGTGCTCTTGTAGGTTTTGTACCAAAATACTGAATCAAATCTAATTAAATTAAAATAGTAAGAAATTAAAACTTAAATTAATAAAGATAAAATAGAAAAAAAATATTACTTAGATCATTTTACAAATTTAAATAAAAAGGTTGATCAACGCATTAAAAGTTTACTATAGAAAAAGAAAAGAACAGTGAAACCAAGCAGATAACCAAATATAACTTTCCGAGAGTAGTTAAGCTTATATGAGTATAACAAACAAGTACGCTACCTAATATTACCACGAGTGCACCTATTCTTTGACTTACATGGAAATTACTTAATTCTAATAAGTAACTTACGACCTAAATGAGCATAGGTAATGTTAGATTACAATATTATGCATATCGATGGGTAAAACGACAAAAGGCCATTTTGTCTAAAAAAAAAATAACTTTTTAACACAGTTATATCAACTGATGCAAAATTAATTGTGAATTAATATAGTCACTTTCAACACGAGTAGTACCTTTAAAAGCAGTGTCCAGTTCTTTTGACGTAAAAACTCGTACATACAAAGAATTTATTAAATGAAGAAGTCAATTCACGGCCACCCAGAGGCGTATTTCCTGCAACTCGATCTACACTAATCACAAGTAGTTACTTTGTTAAGATACTTGAAATAAGTATCTAGTTTTTCATACACATGAAAATAGTCCAGAGCAAGCTCAGTGCATCGTTTAGCCCGACCTACGCTCGCAGACTAATTATAATTATAGTATATTACTGGTACAACCTCTACTGGCACTGACTAGGCTTCTACATAGTAAGTAAGGTCGGTGAGGTGGTTTACTATACAAATCGATTTTAATTCTTAACTTTGTAATGAAAATATGTCTAATTTGTAGTGAGATGTGTAGTGAAGTGAAGTGTAATTTTATTCTTAAAGTGTAGTTAATACAATCTTGAAGTCCACACGGGTTCAATATTAATCTTTACTTTATGTTATAATTTACTTTTAAGTAGTAGTGTTTACGAGTTAAGCGCCACAACGGCTTGTCGTAGTACTAATCAAATTATAAACAACTAGTTAATTACACCCGCGTTGTTTGTGGAATGTTCTTGCTTCACGCCATCTATAACGCGCACTGTTAGTTTTCGTAATCTTATTACGGTGACTTGCTACTCTGTGGGATGGGAATACGATATTTTGCCGCGGTAAGAAATAGCCTTAGGAGTACTAAATTATCTGTGTACCAAATAAGCCGTGGAAGCATAATAGACAGACAATCAATTTCAAATTTATCAACGGCCCGTTACAGTCCACTGCTGGACTATGAGCCTCCTCCACTGGAGGGTTTTGCCATAATCTCCACGCTTGGCAGGCGGGAGATCGCAGATCAAAAGATTACTGTATCAGAGAGCGCTGCTGCCCGTTCCCTGTTCAATGTGTAGTCCCTAAGTCACCTCTTACGACACCCACGGGAAGAGTAGGGGTTGGTGACAAATGTATTCTACTCTGCCGTCGACCACGCGGCGTTCTATATAATAATAATAGAAAAAAATTGTTGTCTACTCCCAGTTGTATACTACACTAGTCCTAACGACCGTACTTCCAGTTTTAAAGCAAACAGAGTTACAAGAAACGGTTTATTTAATTAGCCCGGGCAATCAACGTGCCTCGCGAATGTTGCAACGCGGTACGGGGAACCACGTAATGATATGGTGCAGCCAGCCCATTGGATGAGGAAGGGAGGACTTTTTATGAAGCGCTCCTCCAGAAGTCTAAAATTTGGATTTTCTATGACTTAAAGTTTTGGGATCACCGAAAAACTGTTTTTGTAACATTGACATAACGAGCAAAGTTTAGAGTTACTTACTTGGTAATTTAATTCCTCCTTGCCCAAGTAGTTATTGCTGTTGTTTTTTCCGATTTAATTTTAGAAAACTGATAAATTAATCGGCCTGTGGCGATGTTTCTTTGTCCAAGTGTTTACTAAAAAAATCTTATACTGAATTTACCAACGTTTAAGATTTTGAAAATACAACCGCAGCGGCTTCAGAGAATCTACGCATAAAACAAAACTTTACGCAAATTTACGAGGAGCAGCCTAATCGGATCTAATTCACGATTCCCATCAACCATTGTGTCGGGTCACACAAAAAATATCCGATATCGGAGCTAATGAAGACACAACGGAATAAACATGAGGTCGTAATCAGGAGGCAAAAACCCCGGCTCGCACAATCACTGCCGGCGGCGCGCCCGGCGGTGGGTGACAAAAATGCAATTTAAGTTATGCCGCTCTAAAAACTCAATTCTCCTCTGAAACTGCAATGGCGGCTGGCCGAACACCACAAAAACTCACCTTCCATGCCCAAGCATAATTAGTCACATGCTGAGCACACATTGTACCTACTAGAACGCACTTTTCTGATACATTTTTTCCTCGACGTAAAGTCATTTGACCAATGTCATTCATAGTGATGTTTCTATCTTGCAATTTCACTTTTTCTGCATTATATTCAGTTTTTCTTCGCTAGTAATAATCATTGCAATCTCTCGTGGTCATTATACTGAATGTCTTACTTATCTTTCCGACTTGTATGGAGACAAATATTCCATTTAAATAGAAGATTACTTCTTTTTCACGTGAGAAGATTCAAAGCAAACACATTTATAATATAAAATGAAAGTTCTATAAAGGAAGAAGGAGGTTTGAGGTGTGTTGCTAATGTTGTTGTTGATGACAGGAAAAAAGTGTAACAAGGTAAATATAACTCTAAGGACGGATAAAACTATACAAATGACAGCACAATCGCCACGTTGATAAAATATCTCGTAATACTTTGCTACAGTTTAATTCAATTACAGTGTATTAAACTGTCTACAGTTGATTCACTCAGACGCAGACAGGACAGGACAACAGAATTAGCATTTCCAGTAATTGCTTCATTCGTTCATTAAAAAAATTAAGTTAATAGTTATTGGTTTCAACTGTTTCCTTTTGTAAACGGTCGTTAATCTTATATTCCGGTTGTTACGCAGACGGAGGCACTGGATTCTTCGTGGAATCACTCGCCTCACTTCGACCGCTTTTTGCAAGCCCAGACGAGCTCATACTGTTCGATCCATACGCGGTAACTACAAAACGTCCTAACTACAATATTATTATTGATTTCCCGCTCAAATTTTATTCCAAACGAAACCTTTCAATATTGAAGAGCTTCATCCAACAGGGTGGCAAATTGCTCCTTTTTCGATTCCAACTTCTTCTCCGATGCAAGAATTTATATCATGCCGAAATGCTGAACGCGGTAAAAACGGAATTCCATTTAATTATGGATGATTTTTAAAATCTGTGAACAATGCAAGCGATCCTTTGTGGAGCGGACGACCAGTTTTTATTTCTGATGAAGTTAATTTGATAATTTCTTATTGAAATGCGAACAAACGATTCTGTGAATGGTAAATAAGTATAGCATTCGGTAAATTGCAGATCAATTAGTCAGATACCAAAATCAGTATCTCGAAGTGCTTGTAGAAAATATTTTTTCTAATACATAACCGGCACGAATTATCGTTGTTGATATTGAAATAAACAAAATACAACTATTAATAAATCTAGCTATTAATCAAGGTACGCGTGACCACAAGAGTGGCACACGCGAGACCACTATCTGTGTTATTAATATATTCGCAATAAATGTGGACGTGCTTCGGCAGGACGCAACCGCAAGTCCCGGCGTCGGCGTCGCGTCAGATAGATATTTGAAGATTTATTAGGATCGTCAGACGCTAAAAGGTTTGAGACGGCGCACGATAAGTAGTTACGTATAATTAGTTGTGGGACACGCGACCACCGACGGAACAAATGGAATTTGGGAGGTTTACGGCCGATGACATGGCAGCTAATTTTGAAATGGAGACTGACGAGTTAAGTTCCTACTAAACAGAATTTAGATGCAAGTAGAGTCACTTATAATTTTAAACATGAAGACTGAAATAAATACTTTTACCAAAGTCTTCTGACCAAAAAGCAAGCAAAGAACGTGTTCAAATATACCAATTTATTTAGCAGTTGTTAAACAATTACTCAAAAATTTGTCCCCTAAAATGAAGTCTTCAAAAATGATAAAAAGGGCCATTCCTGCGGTATCCAAAACATTGCGTGTCGTCATGTCCAGGTCGGTTGACATTCCGGAGCCAAGCCTCGGGCCTTGCCGCCTTTATCTGCGGCGCCTTCGACAAATTACGCCGGCTCCAAAAAGTCCACGACCTTATCATAAAACCTTAGAGCCCTGTTAGAGACTATGTTAGTTGCTTGTTCGTCGTTTCTTTTAATTTCGCTGGTGTTTTGTGTAGTTTTGTAAACCCTCATTTTAGAGTTATCTCTTTAGATGCTTGCGTGCCTCTGTCACATATTTTTGTGTCCGGGTTTTTGTGTATTGTGACATTCTACCAAAGTAAAAATGCTTTGGTTATTGGAATTGCTGAATTTACTTCTCTGAAAGTTGACGAAAGTTGAGCTCAAAGCAATCTGTGTTAATTTGTCTTTTTCAATTCGAAATATTAAAATTGAAAGTATTCAAATTTGTGTTGGTGAATAACGAAGAACAAAAACAACCGAATTAGACAAAAATTACAAAATAAATGATTGTAATGTATGTCAGTAAAATTTTAAAGATGAATACAATGCATGATTGATGCACTACTGTAAAATAGGCCTAAACAAAGATTATAATGAACAATAAGCGAATGCTTTAAAATATTAAGAAATATATGCATTATGTATGACTTAAAGAATTTTAGCGATTTGTAAGAATTCAAATGTTATCATTATCAACGTTTTAACTATATAATAATATTCTGGTAGAAATAAATATTGATTTTCGCTTATCAATTTAAATATAAAGTTTGTAATACAATTTCTAGAGTGCTTTACTACTTTTTTTAATATTATCATCTTATGCGGATTATTGTAAGGTCAATGACCGATGTCACAAATCTATAAACCTTTTTTGTCCTATCCATTAAATTTCAAGTTTCCTAAACGTTAAAATTATTTCACAAGAATGGTCTATATCAATTAACTAAACCCAAATGACTTTTGACAAAAATATTTCCATTATATCGAATTTGTATAAAAATATTTCCTTTATATTGAAATAAACTTGTACATATAATAATATTGAATAAAAGTATGATGTAAAGCAAACAAGTTCTAATTACTTTGAAAACTATAATATTTTATACCATAAAGCAAAAAATAAAACTAAAACAACCAAACGAGAAGTGAGGAACATAATAGAAGCGTTATAGTTAAATCGCTCACTTACCAGTTCATAGCACGAAGAGGAATCTCATGAAACTACATCACCATGTCTAATAAAGTTTAAACACTCAATTTTAGATGTTACGGGCTAATTACAAAACAAGCAATTAAATGAATACATCAATTAATTAGAAGGGGAGAGGCGAGCGGCGAGCGGGCGCGAGGCTGTGGCACTCGCAACTGGTTTGGAGAACGAGCCCGGAGCTCATCCATAATTCAAATAAAACATGGGCCCCAGACCCCGCCCCTGCGGCAGCCGGCCAATAGCCTCCGCAACGCCGCGCCACACACAACTCCGCCTGCTATAAAATTATTTCCCCACCTTATCTAGTGTAAATTAGCCCTATTTGATTTCACCAATAAATTGATACATGTCAATAATATCATCCTGGCCATGGTCGATCCTATCGAACGCTTCAGAGTAATTGCCTCTGGGAGCCGATTGATTATTTGCAGTATTCAATTAATAGCAATCGTGATCCGAGAGCGATCACGATTCGGTCTCTTCAATGTGACAGCAGCACTGTTGTAAATGACTCAATTTAAAAATACTATATCTGGTATTATAGTTTTAATTTTAAATAACTGGTTTTTCTGTGTTTCATAACATAATACAAAATATAAACCTAACGTAAATAAAATTGTACTAAAGCAGGTTTTCTAAACAGGAAATAACTACACATATTTCATTATCAGTGTCAATATTTCATTTAAGTACGTGAATTGGTAGGTATATAAATAAAATGGGATATCTGTCTGGCTCCGGGTTCAATGTCGAACCAGTCACGAGCGCGACCACTTTATGCACATTAACTAATTTATTTTTGGAGATTTTGCTTGATGAGTGACATTCAACTGATAAGCAAGCAGATTGAAGTGGTTTAAAAGATTTGAGAGGTCCTCAAAGAGGTGGCTAAGATTGTATTGTTGTCCATTGCGACGAGATTCCATTCTTCTCTGAGATAAATACAAAGATCTATTATTACACTTTCATCTTCGGCAACTGTTGCAATTTAAAGATGGCTTATGGATAGATACGCAGAATCGCTTAAAAGTTCTTTGTCAATCAGTACAAAAGGGTTACAGTAGGCAATTTACTTCCATTTGCAAAAACCTTGCTTTGTAGAAAATACTAATTCATTTTGGAATATATTTTTTGCTGTTAACATTGTTTGTTGGCACAATTTGTCAGTTTGTTGTCCTTTTGAGGTTCGACCGCTAGACGATGCAAAAAATGTTCCCCTTTTCGGAAGTTGCTAATGACAAGGCGCCATCGGTAGCTTTGCTGACTTTTTCTTTTTGTCTGTGGCGTGAATTATAGACTTCACTGCATTACGTTTGCCTTTATTTTATCAATGGATTTTCAAATTTGATTCTTATGTCTTATTGTTAGTAATCCCTTTATTTCTAGAGACATATTGTTAAATTTGTATGTGATGGTCTGTATCTTAAGCCAAAGACACGTGTCGTCAGGACAGTCGGATTTGGAACATAATCACAGGGTAATGCCATCTCTGGTGTGGTCCGGAAGTCAACATTGTCATCATACACCGTTTCGGAAACATTTTTATTTTATTTTTGTGAGATTTCATTTTTATTACCAGCATTAGTAGGTGTAACTGCGAAATAATATTCGTCGTTTTGATAGAATGGACAAAAGTATTTTATTTTTATGAGAAGATTATGTAATACCTCATAATAAACATACTAACCTAAAACATCTTTATTACGGTACATTATAAACGATATGATGAACAGGATACCACAATGTTATCTACTTACAATCAAATGTTATAAACTTGTGACAGCCTTTACTTCTGTACAGTAGCTTCATCATGGTTAATGTTTGTATTCAGAGTGAGCAGTATAGGGCTGGATTAACATAAATATTAGATAGGCAGATAAGTTCTATACTTTTTTATCTTACTGAACTTCACATGTATGATGGTCTTCCGTTTGAACAAATACTGCAAGTTTATTTTGAATACTTTCTTAGTTAATAAGTATCTAGTATCTACTGCTTATTTTTGCTATGTTCAGAAATGAATTTAAAATATGCAGATCCTTTAGAGATTTAACAAAGTTTTTTCAATCGTTAAGTTTAATAACATTTGGTACCTGCAATAGATACCAATAGAAGAAATGGGAAATCAGGCTTATGAATAAAAAGGAAAATCACTTTCGTACTATTGTACAAAAAACAGTCCGTGCAACTATTTGTACAATGCTTCCCCACAGCCCTACGAAGAACAATGGGCGTTCGCCACGAAATTAGTCTGAAGCCATTACCAGCGATAGAGATCTCCTCCTCATAATTGTTATTTTTATTGTCGTTAACGCGCGCTCCGTAAATTTAGTTAGGTGAACACCTCGATTTATTACCCTCGCCACCACCACCGCCACCTCCTACCCCGATACAGACGTCACCTCCAACCAACACGATAATTTCATTTTCCAAATTACATTCACGATCTTTATCAAACGGAACTACGTAAACTAAAATATCTAGTTCGATTGGACTTTGTCGGTTAATAAGCTTTATAGACTTTTTGTCGGCAAGCAAAATTACGTTAACAGTAAACTGGTTGTGGTCGATTGTAAATTTGTAATACTTGTCTTCTGTCAGACATCGAGAAGGCATTCAACTTTGGTGCTACTTAGTAAAAAACTAAAAAGTTGTAAGTACTGGTTATTTACTCTAAGCGTCACTAAATGTATTCCAATAAAGGTTGTCTGGGCAAGTATTGCGGCAGGGCGGGCGGGGCGCGGCGGCAGGCGGCGTGCGCGCATGTTTTGATGTTAGTTGCCGACTGCCCTGCTTCCCGCGCCCCTCGCCCCCGGGCTGCCGCCGTCGCTACTCGCTCCTGTTCCGCTAAACAAACTTTACGCGGCGACGCCAAATCAATTCGGCTCGATCGCATCTCCGGCACATCACCGCATCGCCAGCCCAATAATAGGAAATCAATTTTTTACCACCACCGAGATTGTTAACGAATCAACTATGAAATTACAGCGGCCATTGGCGTCTCATTGTTTTCGCTTCGCTCCCAGAGAATTTAGCGAACTACTGAAATCTGTTAACTCATAAATTCATTATCCTCAAATCGGTTCTGCTTTGTTTCTGTTGAACATCTTTGTCTTGGATATTGGCGTAGAATTCCTTCCTGCGGTAACGGAGATCATGTTCCGGTGATTTGCTGAAAAAAATAAATTTTGGAAAATAATGAAGAGGGTTCGAGCGGAGCGAAGTGGAGTTATTAGAGTTTTTGTCAATAAAAAGACGAGATGATGTGGGTGTTCACTTGCGCCATTGAAAATCGGGGTCTGATGTTATAATGGCCAATTTGAAATTGAATCAGCTCGAGTTACCGAGTAGATCAGTTCTACTTTAAAAATGGTTTGCAAGAACAGGCAATGAATGAGACGCAAAAACAAAGATGGCGGTCGTACAGATATCAGTGAACGGGTAATTTGAATGGCGTTCACCGAGCGGGTGAAATGGAGCGAGCAGGAGCGGTGACACGAGCCATCGACGGCAAGGCAGGAGTATCAAACATTTTCGAGCATAAATAATAGTTGTGCACCAAAATACACTAAGAAAAACTGTTGTTCATTAACGATATCTGCACGGCAACGAAGTCTGCACGGAGAAAACGCAAAAAAATATGTGGTTAACGGTATTTTTTTATTTATTTCACGTTATCATGACCACCATGACGACGCATTTTAGTCTTGATCATTGATTCTTTAAAATTGGCATGAAACTATCTGAATTTTTACTATTTCTCAGCATATCACGCCTCTTCTGTAACTTTAATACCCAATCAAGTTTGTCAAAAAATGTTTTCGAAAAAATGTTAACAACAACTGCCTCCATTCGAGTCGTACTGGCTAGAAATACAAATACAATTTACATTCTATTGGCTACCTAGTGGTTTCATCGAGTGCTGGAATGACAGGATTGATCTCATTTGTGGTTGCTCGACTCTGCTCACTAGGTTCATTTATACTTTTTTTTGTCATTGTAGCTTCTTTTTCAAAGCACACACGCGCCGGATGCGGTTTCCCTTACCTAAGGTGAATTTAGAAGACAGCCTCACTATAAGTTTATTATACTGTAATGTTAAAATAATGTCAGCTTAATCGTTTATAGTTTTAGGAGTGTATTTATTATTCTGAAAAAAAAAAAAACGTTTATATTTAATATATAATCTACATTCCACTTTTTACGAGTACCTACCTAAAGGGTTTTTAAAAATACGTTAAATACGTCTTCCGTTTTTGCCGTATGGAACAGAACCTTATAAGGAATCCAACCCAATTGCAACTTAAAAGCAAAATAGTGGGATATAAAAATTTCGGGAACGCGATCATATTGTACAACTGCGGTAATCTTAAAAAAAAAACTGTCTTCCAAACAGAACAAACATTATACTTTCGGATTTATTCACAGCGAAGATCGATTCACCCACGAAGTTTCTAGATTTTGTTATTAGGTATTAGTGTTCTAAAACCCACTGAATCCGTTGTTGTTTTTTATACAAACTGTTTCCTACATGTGGAGGCTTGTAATTAGCGCTTGTGTTGTCTATAAAGATACATTCGTTGTAAATTTTAGCTGTAAGCTTCCCAAACAAAATAAAATAAAATATTGCTATCATCTCTTCAACTACCTAGGTGTATATTCTTGTCACGTAATAATATCTCATTTTACGCTTCAGACCACGTGCATTTACAAATGTCTTGAAACTGGATGAGCTTTCCATAGAATTATAAAAAGTGTATTAAAATCGACTCGTATGTAGCAGCTGTAATTAACCATTTCATTTGTTAAACGCGATCCGAGAATTATTTGCACGCGAACTATTTTCATACGTAGTTCGTAACGTAGTCACGTGAGGATCGAGGAAACGGAAATTATCTACAAACAAAACATTACAAATAAAACATTTAAGACATATATTTTAACTTTTTTGTCGGTATCATGATAATTACTGTGAAAGTTTAAAATCTTGTATTACATAAAATTTATTTTGTCCGGTTCCAAATTTTGTTGAGTTATGTAGTTATCAGCGAAATACGTCTCCACTGAAGGGCCCCAGCCTACCCCGAAATAGGGTCGATCGCGCTATAGTGAACCACGTAGTCCCAATGCGGGTTGGTCAACTATACATACAACCTTTGAAATCTACTGAATCTGTAACAATTTACCTGTCAGCTCCTGTTAAAAGCTACGCATAGGCAATGATTACTTATGGAAAATTGAACCAGATTAGTTCTTGAAAACTAACAAAGCCAAGTAAAATTAAGGTGCTCAATTCTGGTTAGCCATGTAAGCTTCGAGCGAAATTGTTTAAGTAGGAAAGTGAACTAGCAGTTACAAGGTAATCGCGAGTAAATTGAGTAATTTTTCTTCACGAAACAGCCCAATTTGTAGCAGAAATAAAGGGAAAATGGAGCCATTACTGAGGTGGCCAGAGCCCGATTATAATGCTGTTACCTCATCAGCTGATTACGGGACACGCACGGTTTGGGGATTGACGGTAGATTTGTGACATAAAAGGATTAATTATATAGGTACTTACTTAATTGCCGTTTTATAAAATATTATAAATAACTACCAAAAACCTTTATGATTCTATTTTTTTTAATGTTTTGGAATGGGATTAACATAAATAGGCTACTACTTACGCTAGAAGATGGTAAAGCATCTCTAGATAAGAGATGTGTCTTGTATCGTGTGCTAGTTATTTTAAAATCCAACTGTTCGTTTAATGAACAAACAAGATTATTTTCGCACTCGCACGTGATTTTTAGAAATTCTACTGTATGAACTGTCTGTTTTTATAAAATTGAGACTTTTCAAAAGAAGTTTGATTGAGAGCCAGCAAAAGTATCAGCAAACCATACATCCATGTGTTTGAATGTAAAAGTTTGCAGCCGTGGAAGGAAAATAAAATTTTTAACAAATTCTCAAGACTATACAAAAAAAAACTTACTGTAACGTTTTATCTATTGTAGGTATTAGTTCAATCCTAATAAAGACATTACGAAATCTAATGCGTAGAATAATTTGGTCGTTAAACTTTCGGTGGTATAACGTCGGCCGTAACGACCATTTGCAGACATTAGCGGCAATTCGGCGGCATTAATCCAATAACAAGCTTTTTTCTAACGACTCTCGCAGTTAACTAAAACAAGAGATATGTGGAGTCACTAGACAAAAAAAAGAGTACAAAGAAATCGAGTTAAAATTCAATATAAGAAAATGCACAATTTGTACACTTTACAAGATATTTCCTTAGGTATAGGTTTAGAAGTGTGCATGAGAGAGATTTTTAAAATCGAATCCAACTTGTATATCTAGAATGGTCCTGATAATCTGATAGCACAGGTAAGATTCTTATTCAATTAAATTTTAAATTTTATGTTCTATGATATTACATATTACATTTTATTTTAAATTATAATTCAATGTTTTTAATTTTAAATTAATTTTAGTTAGTAAGGAAAAACATGTCCTATTAAATAATATGCATGATGTGATTGCCTTAAACAGAATGTGCATTTACCTCTTTGTTTAATAATGTCTAAATATTAAGTTTTCTTTTTAATGTATCATCCACTGGCAGTCCTAAATAAATAAATTAAATATAACAACATGGGCCGGAAGGCGTAGTGTTAGACGGCCTCCCAGAAAGTGGACAAATGCCGGTGGACGCAAGTAGCGCAGGACCGTTCACGATGGGAGAGGCCTTAGTTCAGCAGTGAACGTCTTCCGGCTGACATCATGATGATGGATGATGATTATGACAAAACTGTGATATGTAGTTTATACTAAAAAAAGCAAGAAAAATTTTTGATGAATTATTATTTTTTGGTGAGACAGGTAAGTAAATCTTATAACACATCCATGGTTTTTCTGTAGACCAGTAATAGAGTTCATGTATTATTTGTATAACGACACACTGTTATGAGTTTCGGTGATAGAGCTAAGTAGACAAATTGGATTGCTTCATTGATGTTATTCGTGTTTGATTGTGTTTACTATCGGTTATAAAGAAATTATGATTTGATTTGAAGAGTGGTGGTTTGGGCAGGAACTTTAATGTATTAGATATGACGATTTCGACGACGCTTCGTGTTTTGTTACCGTTGTAATAGATCAATCATTGTAAGTTTAACTTAAGTTATTTGTGTATTTTTTACAGACTAGCTCTCCATACGCGAGTAAGCTTGTTTAGTTTGTTAGTGGATTTCTTTTGTTTCTAAAAGTAACAACGCCATCTATGACTGCGGAGGGAAACACTTATTTCGTGCAAAGATGACAGATGACACTGTTAGTTTTAGAAATCTTAGTGCGGTATGGTGAAACAACGTGGGAATATTATTTCCGTAGACCATGTTCATTTTTGGGTATCAAATTATATTTGCACCTTTCACCAAAATTGGTCCAGTAGTTTAGCCGTAAAAGCATAACAGACAGACAGACATTCGCGTTTTTAATATTAGTAACGAAATAGGATTGTTTGTTATTATTATTAACATACAAAGGTAAAAAGCAGCATTATGGTGTTTGAATTCCAAAGCATGTCAATACTTACCAATTTAGGCACAGACACTATGGTATACTAACAATGGTTGTCTCTACATACAAGAAGATAGCAAACTGCCCTTTCCATTTATTATTACTATCAATTTTATATAGAATCAATTTTACAAAGGTTCCCCTTTTTTTTTGTATCGATTAAAAAAAAAAACTTTCTCCCTACCCTTGATAAAATGTAATATGTGATCTTCGTTATTGGCTATGTATAATTTTAATGTCACTTATTTAAGATATGCTTGTGTGCTGTGAAGTGTCACTAATAATAAATAAATAAAATAAAATAATAATAGCCTATGAAGCGTTAACATTCTACTCTACAATGTAGAGGAAAGAAAAAATAAAACAAATAGAGAGTAATGGAATCAATGAGCTGCGCGAGCGCACGTACTGTGTGTAATTAAACAATTTTTCACCGGCCTGTCACTCTCTGACAGTAAAAGTATGAAAAATGAGCTAAAACTGCAAAAAAGCTGTAGCATTCCTATTCTAGTGAGTAAGACCATGTATACATGAGAATAAAAAATACTAAACTTAATAAAAGAAATATTATGTATTACGTAGAAAAGAAATACCAAAACGTAAGAGAAATGGGCAAAACCAAATTGTGAACAGTGAAGAAGTTATAAAAAAAAATAGTTTGTTCCAACTAGTTCTAGTGACAAACAAGCATTTAATTTTCTTCTCGTTAGTTCCATGGAGGGTGTGGGTGGAACTGTCCTATTAAGAACAGGAAGAATTAACAAAAAATGTTTAGTTATAGTAATCTTACTCTTGTTCTGTATTGTTTTTTTACTTATTTTTCGAAATATAAATCAATTAATACAAAAATTATAGTGTCGGTTGTAAGGTCTATGACCGACCTCACATACCCTGGTGTCAAAGTCATTGAGCCAGGCCTTTGATATGGCTCTCATCAATCAGCCTATTGCAGTTCACTGCTGGACTGCTGCCTCCCCAAGAGCACACTAAAGCGCACGATCACCCGCTTTCCTCATCCAGCCACCACAAGCGACCTTCCTCAAGTCATCAGTCCACCTGGCAGGGGGGCGTCCCACACTACATTTCCCGAGACGTAGTCTCCATAACTGGAACATTTCAGATATTTTTAGATATGGCTCTGCTACATCTATTTCCTGTGTAGAATAGCTAGGATCAACGGCTATTGTAATCGGACAATAAGGTGATTTAGCTCTCAATAACCTGTTTATATTAAATCTATTATTATTTCTAGTCTTCACAAACATAAACCTTTCACATTACAACTCCTAAGTAGAGGCCCAGTTGCACCACACAGGAGTCGGTCGTTAATCGTCGGTTACCAACTACCGTCACATGTAATCGGCGGCTAATGTGGTTTTAATACTCGATAGTTTCCCGGCAATTTGGAGGTAGCAAAGCACGACGCACCGAGTACTTACCTACCTACAGAGCGGCGAAAAAAGACCATTTGCCCAGCCACCGTGTGCGGCTTAATGGTAAACTAATTATTCTGGAGCCTTTTTGGCCGACGATGGACTTAAAATAAAATAAAAAGCACTTAAAGGTTCTTCTGAAGGTTAGTCTTGTATGTTTTGAAAAATTATGCGATGAGTTAATTTGGTCAGCAAGAAGTTTTTTTGAAAAAGAGTAGATTACAAATACTGAATTACTCTGTAAGTATGTTTTTTATAGACTGACATACGAATCATGTTGTTTAAAATGTATTTATACTAAGTATAATATTCATTAATTGTAAGTTTTTACCATTTCATAAAATAATATAAGCAAATTAAGATAGAAATCATTTCCATGTGACTAAGCCTTACTGTTACAGGAAGGAAATATTATTGTAATGTATAGGTTTTTAAAATATTTTCGCTATTAATAAAATTATTACATTACTTTCTACATTGTAGGTGCGTCAAACTTTTTGAAATCATTCTACAAAAACATACCACGCATTGTAACCATTTAACCATATACCCTTTGTTATTTACATATAAGTATCCTACTATGACACAGCAACCATCAAATTTGATGCGTAGCGACAAAAAAGGGTGAAATTGTAAGGTGCCATGCGTTTAGAGGCATATCACAAATTGATTTTTATTATTATAGTGCAGTTGGGCCCTCACGGACGTTAGAAGGGTTAGCGACAGATTCATGATGGACAAATGATGGGGCTTGGTGGGGGAGTGATGTGATGTGATGATCATTCATTGCGGACTAAGTGAAGATTAATTGTGCGTTCGTGAATGCATAATGAAAGGGTGTCATAGTGGCACTCGTATGGTTTGGTGTAAGGCTGAAAATGTTGATATGGGAATGAAACTAAATAGTACTTACTCGCCACACCAGTCTACTCGTGACCATGGAGAGTGCAACCGTTCCGAAATATCGAGGTAACTATATTAAATATAACCGTGGTAACAAACCCGAAAATTGTGACAATTGTGGTAATTATTTTATTTACAAAAATATATCTGAAATGTTCCAGGTATTTGCTAATGGCGTTAATAATATATCGTTTCGTAAGCATATAAAATGAATAAAAAAATGTTTTCATTAAATTAAGTTAAAGAGAAATTGAATAGAAACAATATACTGACATAACGTCGTTCTATTAATCTACGTTTAGAAAAAGTCAAGTGGCCATTTGATCAGTATCAACGTTTATGATTGCTTGCGAGCTACAAGAAATTGTAATAATGAACTTAAATTACCCACTCAATAAAAATAAACGGAAAATTCTAGATCGACTAATGTACAGACTCTGATTTAAAACTATAATTAGCTAGCAGTAATGTACAAGTGCTATAGCAAACTAAAGCAAATTGAAAATAAAACTGATTGCAATCTTAGTTGTATTCAATTGCCATCGTAATAAATGAAGTTGCATCATTACACTCATTACTTCTTTTGATCTTATCAACAACGTATTTTGCAATGCAATCACTTATGTTATACCTTCAAAGTTAATAGTCCACATACAACTCATTAAGTATCTTAATGTTCATTCTTGACACTAATTCTTGACACTAAGAAAAAATATTCCTAGAAAACAATTCCAGATAGGGATCGAAGCAAAGTGACAATAATGACAATAATGCAAGCGAGCGCTGTGCCAAATCGCATTTTAATTAGTTAGATAAGCAAGTCATTAGCTAGCAAATTACCCCCCGAGCTGTTTGCTTTATTTCATTTTTCCTTATCTGCTAATGCTACATCTTGTCCATCAAAGTGCCGGAACAATGTGCGGTGATGTCGTCAGCGGATGCGTTTTGAAAACTTTACAACTAGTGGCTCTGCTAGCTGTAGACCTCACAGGTTTTTTTTTTCGAAATGGTTGATTTATATTTTAACCCGACTGCTTTAGAAGGAGGATTATGTATGTATGTATGTATGTATATTTCTGTGGCAGGCTCTACAGCCTAAACAGCTTGATGGATTTTAGCTAAAGAAGTGTCGTTAGATTTGTCTTACTTGTGAAAGTGACACTGGGTACATAAAAAAAAACTGAGCAAGCCGATTTTTAGCGCCAAAACATAAAATTTAAAAATCCTCCAAAACCTATCAAGTGCGGTATCAAAATAAAGGGTTTTATGAATGGTTTTCAAAAATATATACAACTTATATGTTTAAATGTAATTTGGAATGAGAAATGCTAAAAAACATCAAAAATTTCAACGTTTTAAATTCAATTACCTATATAATGTGTGGAAGAGACACAACAATATCGGTCATTCATTACAAAAACTAAAAAGAATAAAATTAAAAAAAGTATTTAAAAAACCCGACTGCGTGAAAATTTTAAACTTTCAAACTTAATTATTAAACAATATTATTATGTTCCATCATAGCGTTTTTATGAATTATGAATATTTTGATGGCTCCGACTGCTATTGTGAACACTATCAACCACGATCATTCAAAACAAAACAAAAAACTTGTTTGCATCTTTTCAGTTCATTTATTAACTAAGTTTGAAAGTTTAAAATATTCACGCAATCGGGTTTTTTGTTTTTTTTATTTCTTTATTTTTTATTTGCGTGTTCTTTTTAAAAAGTTTCGAAAAACTGAAACGATTCACAAAATTCCACGAGAATCTGTTGAGAAATGCACCTGTAGAGGAGAATAGCTAGATAATCTTCGGCCATCCTCCGGACATTCGAAAGCATTTTTGCCCATGCTGAAACGGAGACGCTCCGCGCTAGCTCGGCCAATTAAGAAACCACCTGTATTAAGTGCCTAGGACTACCCAAACTCTGTGACTCCGTAAATAAATAAATATACATAAATATAACCCAATTTTTATAACTGTGCGCCTGTCAACGTCATAATATTTGCATGTTGGTAGATTTGGTATCCGTTTTGATAGGCGTCGGAGGAGGTGAGGAAGTAAGCGGGCGGGTGAATTCAATGCCACCAACATGACGACTTTGACAGCTCGAAGCGCACAGTTAAAATAATTGAGTTATATGTGGGAACATTTTCACACACGGCCATCTGATCCCAAACTAAGCAGAGCTTGTACTATGGGTATCAGACAGCTGATATACATTACATAAATAGATAAATACATACTTACATAGATAAACAACATCCAGACACAAGGCAAACACAAGCGCTCATCACGCGAATGTTTGCCCTGGGCGGGATTCGAACCCGCGACCCTGTGCTTCGAAGGCAGGTGTGCTACCAACTAGGCTACGGAGCCATCAGCCTGTAACTCTGTGTCTTTATTGTTAGATGTAGAAAGGTGTAATCGGCCTTTAATTTCGTATTCTTTGCGATCACTGATCACAGTTGCCATTCATCACAGATGTCATTGATTTAATTTAGAGTACCTATGGAGCATTGGCTTCATTTTTTTTTTGTTAATTATGTAATATTTCTAATGATGTTGAAGTTCACTTAATTTATCTACGCACAACGAAATCATACACCATTCTAACTAAAGTGTCATTGTGATTGGGACTTTGCTCTACCTAAAAATTTTAAACTATACACAGTTTGTTGTTAATAGCTTTAACATTTAATTTCACAACAGGAAAGGGAAATGCTGTTGAGTTGGTTTCGGTGCCTTTTTAAACCTGAAATAGCCCAATAGGAAAATTTATAAGTTAATAATAAGCAAACCTAAATAAAATGGGAAATCCCTAACCACTTTTCTAAACCGATAGAATAACAAATTAATTAACCAATTGTTTGTGGTTATAAATACCATTACTATACTCAAAAGGGATTCCCATTTTAAAAATACACCTAAATCACCCATTTACTAAAGTACCTATTTATAATGAAAGAGAAGGTTCAAAGCCCTAATAAGCACCTACATGTTTCACATTTGATATCATAGCAGACATTTTTGTTGCACTAAGTATGTACGAAACTTTTAGTACTTTACGACGAAACAACATTTTAAGATTTTAAAACTCTTTTATCGTTATCTCCTTGTGTAAACCAGACAGGAGTCCCATCAGCTAGACGGCATTATTTTTACGAGGCTCCATACAAAACGTTTCCAGTGCCTTTTATTTTTTTTCTCGACGGTGGGCCCGCGCGTGCGCTCTAATGCGTCCCTGTGATAACTCTCACTTTTATATCCTTTTATTTTGATGTCACCCTGGTACTTTAGCTGCAAGGATATCCTCCATTTTGACCCTTACAAACAAGTTTTCTAAGGCTTGTTTTGATTTGAAGAGGATTTCACTTTGAATACCGAAAATATAAGTCATTTGTAAAGTTATCTGCACTTTATTTTGAAGCAAGATTTGTTTATGTCATTGTTTTTGTCCCGTCTCGGATGTTTGGAATACTTAACATATTTTTGTGCATAGCTGTAAACCGTCTACTAAAATGCTTAATGAGCTGTTAAGCCACCGTTTGGAGGTATGCGACGTTTTTGTTACAAACCAATAAAATGCGGCTGAAGATTTATTTAGAACTAATCAAACGCTTATTTACAAGTAAAAGATTTTAAATGACTTCAATTTTTTTGTTACTGTTATATCTACAAGATCATTTATTTATTTGTCTGTAAGTACCTACTTTGTTATTGACTGTACTGCCAGTAGCAGTTGTACCCGAGTGTATGTATGGTATCCTGCCATATATTCAGAGTTAAGGCGAGGCCCTATTTGAAAAATCGTTCTTGGGCCCCTTTTTTAACTCGCGTATCTCACGTCTCGGAATATACTTCGCCTTAACTTGTTTTTTTTTAAATTCCCGTGAAATTTAGATGTTGCGAATTTAAATTATTTTGCTCCAAAAATACTGACTGGCACAGTCCACTACTAATAATGGTATTTTTTCAGCTTTATCTTAATTCAAAACGAAAAAAAGCAGAATAACTTAAAGTACAATATTACCTATTTCTATTTAGTATTTCCTAATGTCCATTGTAAAGCGTCTTTATTTAATAGCTTTTTGTATGTCTACCTAATTAAAACCTAAAATGAAATAGAAATAAAATATAGAAAATTAAAAACATCTCGCGTTGATGTCTTTTATATGAAACGCTTTTACCTCCAAGTTTACTACCTTCTTTAAGAATATTTTTTAAACAAAAATGTTAAAATTTCTACCCTATTCATCTATTCGGCTTTAAATTTTATTTTTATTATGTAACTTTAACTTAAAAAGTAGTTGCATGTGCTTGTAAATGAACAATTTCAAATATGCTTAATGAAAATGTGTTTATTTTGATATAATATATCATATTATAACAATAAGATACTTAAGTTAAATTATGTTCATGCTGTAATATGTAACGTTTCAACGGATCATAACCAACCAGTTACCACCCATGCGATCCTTAGCTAATCGCACAAGTAATCATGTCCAACTATTCACCTTAGAGGCGGAAATTACCTTATTAATTCAGAAATTACATCTTGCATGCTATTGATACAGTCGTTATTATGCAAAATTATAGTTTCCATCCCTATCGATTTCTACAAGCAATTATGTATGTATTTAAAATTGCTCACGACTTTCACACTTGCATTTTTTTGAAATACCACTCGGATTATCGGACCGATTAAAGTGGACGTTACTAATTATAATGTTCAATATTGCATTTTCTCTAATAATCCTACGTGCTCACTTACTTTGGTCGTGCAATTTCTAGATAATAACAAAATTAAAGAATAAAGAGTGTATTTTATAATCAAAGGGAAAATTTATATAATGCGTTGTAATTATTGCTGAGAATAATATAACTAGTAACTTAATAGACAAGAGAAATGTTAAAGAACATGGTATTTAATGAAAAACTGGTAATTACGTTTTGTGATGATTTTGCGCAACACGCTAACAATGTGAACTCTATAGTACTTCTATAGTACTAGCGGCTCTGTGCGCTGTAGACCTCGCGAATATTTTTATAATTTTATCGGTCGAAAAATGTGATCTGTAGAGGAAATCAGCCTCAGCGGCAGACCTTGTAAGCTGGCAACTCTCATAACTCCGTAATTTTTTTAAATTTCCAAAAACTGGATCTACAAAAAAAAATATTTTTGAACCTGCTCACAAAATTTCACGAGAATCGGTTGAGAAATGCGATCTGTAGAGGAGAACAAACATGCAAAAGCCAAGCTGAAATTTTGAGGCTTAATTCAATGTATATAAGCCTAGTAGAAATAATATAGGTATGACATAAAACTCAATTTAGTTCACTAATTTAAACCAATGAAAATATTTTCTCTAGTAATTAGATTTTCTGATTCACTAGGCTTAGGTGGGCAGAAAATAAAATTATAATGAGGATAATAAAATTTCCATGAAGTACAACCGTATGTATTTTAATAACTAAATTCATTTAGTTAAAAATATAATGATAAAGATGATATATTTAAAAAAAACTTATTGCTTAATTAAAATACAGATGTTATTTATTATTTATTTATTTTATTATTTTATTTTCTGTGTATAAGTAGATAGATATACCAGAATACACGTCACTTCTCTCATTTAGATAGGGACAACAGCACAAATGTAGTTCAATTTGAGTCGGTTCTTAGGTCGATCACCGTCCTCACAAACACTGAAGTTAGAGTTATAAAAACGCTGAAAAACTTCTCAAACATTCCTCATGCAACTGCTACCAAAAAGTGTCATCATCATGATAATTTTCAGTCCACATCCACACTACTAGGAGGTAAAGGCCTACGGTAAAGGTTTACGCTCTTGTGTTATCCGCATGCAGTTAACCGTAAGGGCGTTTGCGCACTCATCCGTATCCGATTCTCATTCGATTCTTATCCGTTTCTGATCCGGTTTGGCCATCTTAGTAATTGTATGGACGCTTAGGGCGTTTGCGCACTCATCCGTATCCGATTCTCATTCGATTCTTATCCGTTTCTGATCCGGTTTGGCCATCCTAGTAATTGTATGGACGCTTACGCACCCATACGTATCCGGTTCGTTTTCGATCCGTAAATTCTCACTTCAGATCGGTTTTTTTACGGATCAAAACCGAGTCGAAGTGGCCGCCATACAAATTGTACGTACGCTTGCGCACTACACGATTTTTTTACGTATGATGAGTTAGGTACGGGGAGGGGAAAGCTCGCGCTGCTAGTGATGTGCCAAATTGACTAGTTTTTGATAAACAAGTATTTTGGTACTCGTTACAAAAATAATCGAATGCACACTCGAGACAAGAGACTCCAGGATTCTATTTACGTGAAACGAACTATACGAGTAACGTGAGCGACTTTATTGCGGGGTCTACATTACATAAGCAAGCATTACATAATTAAAAAAGATCAACCTAGTATTCGAATTCTATAATTACTAAAAAAAGCACGATGTAAAGAAAGAACCATGCAAAATTATTATTATAAATTTAAAAACAAAATATAAAACATTTTTTACCGCCTCGAGGACGGAAACACCTGCCTTCCGTATATGTGCGAATTATTGTACGGTCTCGCAGCGAATTCCGTATATTAATTACCTTGTATTGTAATAATACCGATAGTGCCTATACTAAGTATTATGCAGGCATTTTGCAAAAAGCGTGCAAGGCGCTAGGTTGTAAACGACAGCCTAGGAATACCTAAACAGCGCTTCGATTGCACTAGCGCAAGTACCATGAAGGGCTGAGCTGAGAGGCACAGCAACGTCATGTCTCTTTTGTGATGATTTTGTCAAAATACCTAAATCCATGAAGGAAGAAATAGGGGCGGGCGCGTAAATTTTTTTCTTCCTTCGTGCCTAAATCCCGTCACAGGCGGAGGCAGCCAGCTCTCTCATCACCATTCACTTTGTGTGCAAAGCGGGGGTCAAGCAGAATGGCCGGTCACTGATTGATTCGCCATTTTGTTTGACCCCCGCTTTGCGTGAAAGTGAATGGCGACGAGAGAGCTGGCTGCCTCGTGCTATAATATATATTATAGCTGCCGTGTGTGATGCCCTTAATTCGTCGATCAGTCGATCCGTCACACAGGTATGTTAGTACGGACACCAGGCTCTCATATTCTGGTGCTGAATTCACTATAATTATTGTATTATTAGTTTTTAAGAAATATTATGAGAGCCAATAAATATATTATTATTTATTAATAGCCTATAAGCTGTCCCACTGCAGGGAAAATGCCTCTCTTTCACTTTTCCACACGTCTCGGTCCTGGGTTCCTTGCCAATCGCTTCTGTAGGCGTCAAGCTCGTCTCGCCAACGTTAAAGGACTGCGCAGACCGACGCGACACGCACGACAGCGACGTCGCGTTGGAATCGCTGCCCATGTTATTTAAATGGCACCGTGCACACCGGAGCGACAGCGACGCGACACTGCAGCGATTTCAGAGCGACACGCTACTCAAAACAAAATACAAGAATTCGAATTTCAAAATAAGGGTGGCATGCTACTCAAAACAAAATACGAAAATTCCAAATTCAAAATAAGGGGAATATGCCTAAAATGGAACACCACCCGATAAAAGTTATTTTTATAAGCCAAAATATACTGAAAAGTAACTTGAATTGAACTATTAGTTGACCTTGAAAAACATCGATAGTATCGATAGGTCTATCGAAACTACCGACCCTCTTTGAGTATTATTGACAGCTCATAATGATCGATGCTATCGATATCAAAGTTCGATATTATCAATCACAATCAAGATTTTTGTCAAAATAGCGTCTTGACGCGAGTTTCATCCAAATCGGTTGATAAAAAAAAGTTCGCCTGTTCAGATGTTTGTAATTTATCATCGCAGTCTTTCTTATAAACTCCTTATTCATAATATTTTCAAAATTAAATTTAAAATAAGAGATTACAACTGGAACCGATGGAACCGCAGAGCTAGCAGCTTCCTCGGGCAAAGAATAAACCTGGCCATTCAAAGAGGAAACGCTGCAAATCTGTCGGGTATCTTATCTATACAACGTATTAATTAAATCACGCAAAAACTCAGCCCATGAAACTGAACAAGTTTTGATCAAGATAAAAAAAAAGTAAAATTGTCTTTAAAAAAAGATTGATAAAAACAAGTCCCGTGTTTTTTTTTTGTTTTTCATGTTTCGAACAAAAATATAAAAAAAACATCGTATGAAAATATCCGCAACAAAACCAGTAACATAGTCACTCTACGTAGTTACGACAGCGAAATAAAAGCACACGCCCGCGCGCTGCACCTTCACCCCCTTGCACTCCCGTACTACAGCCCGTGCGTAGAGTGACCATGATAATTGAGTTTTGCGGGATAAACAAATAGTTCGCAAAAAGCAGATTATATTTTTATCGTGAAATGTGTTCTATTAACGATACTGATAGCATGAAAAAAATAGGCTCACTGTCTCCGAGGTAACCTTGTAAACATATTATTAACTAGCTAGAGGATCCATGTTGGGCAGACCTCCCCTGACGTTACGTCATTTCTTTTAAGATTTGGAACTCCCACACAAAATGAAAAATTTAAATTTTTGTATGAAATAAGATCATTTTGCTTAGCCAATATTAAAAAGTTAACTATCAACAAAGACAAGTGTTGTTGGCGACGAAATAATAACTCTACGAGAAATATGGCCCCCAATATCGAGTATTCAAACGAAGAACGACACAAATAGACAAGCCAATTGGATGCGCTCACGTGGTGATTGGATCAAGGCATGACCGATAACGGTGACTTGATCGCGCTTTTTCTGCAGTGGTTGATGTTATATGAAATAATTATATAAAATAAAAACTACTGCCCTTCAAAAACAAAAATAACCAGTGTTACTCGGTCAGATGTAAGGATTCTAATGATACCTACTCCAAACATTCAAATCTTAAAAAGTTATGGTGGAATAAAGAAAACCACTTACATACCATGAACTCTCTTCTTTTTGGGCAGTCGGGTAATAATACATAATATTTTTGAATTATGATTAATATGAATATTATTACTGTTTTATTATAGATTATTTGTTTAAATGTGTGAATTTGTCTTTTTTTACTGTATACTCACATAACGTCAAGAAGTATAATTATTGTACCTAAAATAAATAAACAAATTGTAGTACTAGTAGTATTGTATTAGTACTCAAGTAACATATTGAAAGTCTTTCTTTACATTGTCATTATCATCATCATAAACAGTTCATATTATACGTCCCCACCTCTGATACAATTTTAGTTCCATGACATTGGCAATGAAAATGGCTCCAATTTCATACGTTTTATTTTTTTTATACAGGGAGTTCCTACCCTGGTTTCATTTGTTTCTAGTTATATAGTAAAATTAACGAGGTTCGTCTGATAAATTCATGATATGAGGCATGGACGTTCGCAGATCTTGCTTAGGGGTGCAAATTCAGAAAAATCGAGAAATTGTAGAAATTAAAAATGCTTAAATTAAATGAAAATAAACATTTTGTTTAACATGTTTTTTTTGTTAACTCGCTTTCTTGTCTGTTTGTTTGTTTTTTGTTTGTTCGGGTGGAATCTTGTAATAAAATTTTTGAGCACTTGGGCATACCTATTAAATCTCGATGACAATGCAATATTGTGGTACCTTGGAGCTGATCAGAACCAAAATCAGAAGCAAATCAGAACCAAAAATATTTTATTCAAATTAAGATTTTTACAAATCATTTTCAACGTCAAAGCTATCATGGATGGCACGTTCACTACCAGTGTACGCTCACTGTGGAGAAGAATGGCCAGAAGAAACTCCACAGAAATCGTATCTTCTACTCTGATGATTTGTAACAATAGTTGACCAAACGTTTTTATCATTTAAGTAATCATTCCTTCCATGATTAATTTCATTCTCTTTCTTCAACTATACAACATAACCTCATTGTATTTTTTACTTTTATATACTGTATCGAGTTTTACCCTGGATTTTATGGCATCAAAATGTTGTATTTTCGGCTGAGACCTTAGAAATTTTACTACAAAGTAATGTAATTTTTGAAGGAAATTATATTCTAGGTCGCGAAATTATAAGCCAGTGTTTTCAATATGTCGCGTTGTCGCGTGTCGCTCCGGTGTGAGAGTGAATCGCGTCGCGCTCAAATCGCTGTCGCGTCGCTGTCGCTGTCGCGTCGGTCTGCGCACTCCTTTATGTGGACGGCCACGGCGACGTTTCCCATCGGGAGCCCAGTTAGTTGTTTGTTTGGCTCATAGTGTGTTTGGCATGCCGAGATCGTGACCGGCCCAGTGCCACTTCAAGCTTGCCGCTTTTTGGAGGACATACACAATAAATATAACTTATTAAAACATAAATTATTATTAAATTAATGGAATTAAATCCATACAAAATGTAAGGCTAAGTATGATACTAAAAATAGTAAAGCAAGTATTTTTTTTACATGTTGATACGACATATATTGAACAGCTCAGCCCGGGTTTAATTTATGTAGAAACGTTTTCATTTTATTTTAAATAAATATAGAGAGAGGCTGAGATGATGATGATGATGATGAAATAAAGTCGTGGATCATAAATAAATACTCCATTTCAGAGAAATCATCCCATCATTGTTGCTGCTAAGACTCAAACCATATTTTTACCCATAATTAGGAAAAACCATTTATTTTACTACACAATACAAAACATGTTCAGTAAAAAGTTTTAGATCGTACATTGACAAGCCATTCTAGCGCTCATTAATTTTATTACGTTGCTGAACTTTGCGGTGCGCTCTACCAACCTATGCGATCTATTCAATAATTCAGAAACATCCTTAATTATCAATGAAAAATTAATCATCAATATTAATTAATAATTAACAAAGGGTGACTTTTAAATTAATCGATATAATCGAACACGTTTGATATTGTGCGCAAAAAGTAATTAATAATTACTATTAAACCGGAATTCCAACTATTCATTGTGTTTTTCCATAAACAACGCAAAACAATATTATTTACAGATGGAGTTCCACTATTCCCCTATTTGTGGCTTGTTTTAATCGTATTACTAAATATGGACTGAACTGAATAGTAGGTTATCTGTTTTTTTGTTACACCCTTTTTTGAACTGAAAATATTTTATACAGAACACAATAGCACCAATAGAGTTAAAAAATAAAAATAAAGAAATCAAAAGGGAACACACCACCGAGCCGGTGACAGATAGAATTTTTACAAAGACTTTATTGACTGGAGAAAGTAGGGTTAGAAACCGACATTTGCACGCACTCTACGTTTACCTTCGTTTCATTTTCCCGCAGGACGTTGTTACGTAACTTAAATTCGTTATCATATTAATATTTTTTTGGGTTAGCTCACTAACGGCGGAAAGTCCTACAGGTAAACCAATTTGTACCCCCAGGCCCAGGCGAGCTATAGGTGCATACTGCATAGCGAGCAACCCCAACTGGGGGGTACTACACAGATTACAGGGGTACTAGTGATCCTGAAAGAATGTATTTTCACCACGATAAAAATAACAACCAAAATAATTATTTTTAGTTCGTTTAAAACAGAGTTACTGTATTTTTAGTTTACGTATTTAATTAACTCAAATTCTCTAAGGGTTGTTGCTGGGCTGAACCCAAAAATCTACAAAATTTTCGAAAAATAAATCGAATTGAATTGATCAGCTGATTTTATTGAACTCTTTAATTTTATTGAAGTTTTTCAGTTTCACGGACTGAACGATTTCCTCGAGAGGTTTTACATAATTTAATTAACACGCTGTTTTATTTTCGTATAGGATTCTTTTCTAATTCGTATTGAAAATTTGGTGTTCAACCTGTCAGCCAATAATTGCTGTACGTCAATAACGGGGTTGCAGCGTTTTGCGCCAATAAACTCCGGAAGCTCCTGGTTAGGGTAGTGACGTCATACCAGGCACCGAAGGTTCCGTTTCAAGTCATAAGAGGAAGCGGCATAGTAAAAAATTAAATAACAACATAAGGAGCAACATACATTTATTAGGTTATCAAGCAGGTGGCGTAGTGGCTAGGGCCACCGCCTCCCGTCCGAGTATTCTTTATAAAACCACATTCAAAATCAATCAAAATCAACGGCCCGTTACAGTCCACTGCTGGACTATGAGTCTCCTCCACTTAAGTGGAGGGTTTTGCCATAAAATTCCACGCTTGGCAGGCGGGTTGGAGATCAGAGAGCGCTGCTGCCCGTTCCCTGTTCAATGTGTAGTCCCTAAGTCGCCTCTTACGACACCCACGGGAAGAGTAGGGGTTGGTGACAAATGTATTATACTGACATTGGCGTTAAACTAGCGAAGTGCCAAGTTAACTTGCACAGACAGACATACTTTCCAACATGGCGTTTTTATTTTATTTTAGTTTTGCAAACTTTTCCTTCGTGTTCTAGAATATATATATATATATATATATAGAAAATATTGATCAAATTTCCTCTAGAATAGGGTAAAATATCTGTGAATCCCTTTCAATCCCTTTGAAAACATTTTACTTACTTACTACATGAATCCCTACCTCAACTGTTATGACATCCTGCATGCAAATAGTTTGTACCTTTGACGCGATGATGTGCGCCCGCGCGGTGCGGTACCCTCACTATACAGATTGTCAAATAAATCGATATTTATATTGTAAATAATCAGCAGAGCTATTATACGTGCGGTCGCCGAGTGTTGTCGACTGGATCAATGGGTGTACGGACAAACATAAGTAGGTTTTTGTTACACTCATATAAATGTAAATTATTAGCTTAAGACTTAAATGTAATAAATAAATAAAATATAATAATATTATTATTATTTAACATTATATAACAATAATAAATATTATTTATTTTATCTATGTACCTACATAATTTATGACATTTAAACTAATGTTAATTTATAACTTGTTTCTTTCAATACCTTCAAATAAAAAAAAATCAACGGCCCGTTACAGTCCACTGCTGGACTATGAGCCTCCTCCACTTAAATGGAGGGTTTTGCCATAATCTCCACGCTTGGCAGGCGGGTTGGAGATCGCAGATTAAAATGTTACTGTATCAGAGAGCGCTGCTGCCCGTTCCCTGTTCAATGTGTAGTCCCTAAGTCGCCTCTTACGACACCCACGGGAAGAGTAGGGGTTGGTGACAAATGTATTCTACTCTGCCGTCACCACACGGCACAGTACCAATACCTTAGCAACTTAATATATTACATTACTTAATAGACAAAATAACAAATTAAAATATTAGACTGTTCACAGTTATTTTAGTTCTGTCATTTTTGATAGCATCATTATATATTGACGACTGTACGGGTATGAGAATGGAACAAATTTTAAAATCCTTTAACAATTTATTGTTTTTTGTTTTGTTCTGTTATATCAGAAACATAAATTATGACATATTAAGACATGTGTTTGAATATGGGCTGCATTAGGCCAAAGGTTTTAATGTTTTATTGCTAGAAATAAAAAAAAAATTCTTTTTAATCATTACAGGATTTAATATAGCGCCCTCACTAAAAAAAATGATTTGCACTTGTGTCATACAGTCTACTTACTATTGAATTATATAATCAGAGGTAAAACAACTGTGAACGATTACCAGTACAGGTTCATTAGTGCATCCATATCAAGTGCGTCTATCCTTTGAAATAAAATTATGTAAGTTTTGACAGCTTTTACAGTGAATCCATAGCGATGCACATCACCATCTAGTGCTTTGAGATCTGAGGAGCATATTTAAAAAAGAAAAAGAAAAACACTTATTATTTTGTGTTTCAGTATATAAATGACTTGACGCTTTACATGCAAGGTCGTCATCGTGCCAACGGGCTGTTAGCATGAAACTTGGCCCCGCACCGCCGTGCACTCAGATATCCGTATACTAATTGTTGCCACATCGAAGCAAATGAATTTAATCGTCCCAACATTGTATGTTTATGGTCATAATGGGCAATGCAACCCATAAAGGTGTAATAAAATTCAATAAAATCAGTGTTATGTGCATGTGCATGCAACCATTATTATATCACCACTAATTGTATAGGTACTACTCCATAAAAACATATTTACGTATTATTCCTCTGTAAAAAACGAAGATTTGCTGCTTAAAAACTTATTGTTGTAAGTTGTACCACATCATTGATGATATTTTAACGAAAATTTTACATGGCATAAATCTAAGAGTTGTGAAAGCGGAAATTGTAAATTCTTATTAATTTGAGTAACTCATAAAGATGTAGTAGTTGGATGGAGCAGATGGGTTCTCGAATGGAGACCACGTCGTCATGGGAAACGTAGTGTGGGACGCCCCCCTGCCAAGTGGACTGATGACCTGAGGAAGGTCGCTGGTGGTGGCTGGATGAGGAAAGCGGGTGATCGTGCCCTTGGGGAGGCCTACGTCCAGCAGTGGACTGTATGAATTTGTGTAAAATACATCCGTTGGGGACGTAATAAGCTGATAACCAAATAGATACATTGATGTTTTGTCGTTATGGTAATGTACTAAGTAATACAAAGATGCTTTTTCATTGCCATATACTCTTTCAGGTCATCAGGTGAATCCCGAAGAAAAGTTTGTATAGAGAAAGAAATATGCGTTTATTGGTACAGATCAAGAATTTGTGACACACAATTTGTGTCTGTTTTTCGTGCAATCTAAGCAAATAAAAATATTTTATTCTATTCTATTCTAATGACGGTACAATAAATTATTTTAATCTGTTTTTTTTTTCAACTTACATAAAAAATATTATATTCTACAGAAATTTGTGTATTACCAGTTGTAACCACACCTTTGGTGCGAGCGAGTCTTCGGAAAATAGTTTAAATTTCAGAAGAAACGAAACTTTCTTGATTCGCAATGAAAACATTAATAATAAAAGCATTATTAATAGTAGACTTAAGTTTGGATGGACTGCCCATCAAATAATATTTTGATAATGCATCTTCAAAAGCTGTAACGGTGATAATCGCACTAATCTGTCAATTTGTTCGAAATATGTCAGATGATTGTTGGTTGTTTATGGTCCTAAACAAATTCAAACATCCAAACCAAGTGACTAGGTACAGCAGCGCAACTCATGCAAAGACAATAGCAGACTTACCATCATTAGCGTTTGTTTTCCCGTCGGCAGGTCTGTCATCCTCCGCTCCAACCAGGTTCCTGATTGTGAAGGACGTGGTCTTCCTCGGCACTACCCCCGTCACCCCGATGACGTCACACGCCTCCCCTCCGTTAACTAGATCCCGACACTGTTCCCCACCGTTCATCGTTGGCATGGATTCCACCGGCATTGACCCATCCAACTCCGGTCTGCGAGTCGTCAAGTCCATCTTCAATGTTGGCAACGATTGAAACGTTCTTCAAAGTTCTGCTAGACATTTTAATCACATGTGGATTGAGGTTGGTTGTTTACAACTCATCTCGGCACGAGGATTGTATTGTCACTGGGTTTAAGGATGTTTTTAATTACTTATTGCGTGTCCATTAGTCCGTATTACGAAGTGAGGAATGATGCTGTGTGTGGAAATCCCATTTGGTGCGATGACGAATTCCCCAGCAATCATCAATATAATTCCCGGGCACTAATTATCCTTGTCAGAATAATTTGATAACAGCGAAATTTAAACACAAACCACATTGATGAGGAAAAAAACAAAATTATTTCTAGTGTAACATTATTTTGTTTTTAAATAGAATGCGATGTGGAAAAGCCGGCGGGAGTGCGAATATTCGCGACGGTAGCACGACGCGCGGCGAGTGCGCGCTAGCGGAGGCGACTGGTCCTCTTCCCTCTTGCGCGCCGGCCGCGGCCCTCCCACACGCCTCCGAGGCGGGGCCTGCCCTCTCGGCCCTCCCCACAACCACTGCTATAAACACTCGTAACTGCAACTTTTTAATCGTCAATTACTTCAATTGCTCGACTTTTTCACACGATCATCGATTTGTTTTAATGAGTTGTAATTGCCTTTATTGATACTCGTACGAACCGAGTGTCAGCTGTATTTAGGTTTCCTTTTAATCCGCTGTTCTATTATGCAATTTCAATCAAACTTTCGACATCGAGGCAGAAAAACTTCAAACAAAAACTTCATTATAATAACGCACTTCATTTTATCAGCAGAGTGGTTGATTGGATTGCATTGTTAGTTTAGCTTTCAAACAAGATACCTATTCTAGTAGCGATGCTTGCAGTTTGACTAGTCATAAATTCTAGTTAGAGCTCAATCCGGCCGCTCGCTCTCGGCTACAACTGAATTTATCGCACGGAGAAATATATCCCTTTCACTACTGTATCTGTATCCTGTAAATTTACATTCCGTGCTCAGAGTTACTGAACTATTACCAGTTCTAACGAAATCGCTGCATCGTAAACTTGATAATAGAATTAAATTACAAACTCTAATTTTATGACTAGTCGTAGCTTTCTGAACGACGGCGACGGCGTCGATATGATCTTTGATTAGTAATCTAAATAGTGCCCACGAGTGCTGATTCGCTTGACAACTTTACAGTTAGCCAGGGCGATGTCATTGCCTGTATTGAGTGGAGGTATCAATGGTTTACAATCAATATTTGTAAAAGCTATTCGTATATGTATAAACCGCCTCGAGAGACGCGGGCGCAGTCAAAGAGGCCGAACCAGCGGGGCGTCCCGGGCAATTATAGCAAGGAATATAACAGGAATATAATAATCGAGATTCCTAAACTTTTCTGTGGACTTCGCTAACTTGCAAATTTATCAAAAACGCAATACTTTTCAAATTTTTTTTTGAACTAAAAGAGAATAGAGCGTTTTTGACAAAGATGCTGGTTATAACCGAAGAAAGTATGTTGGATTTTCTAATGATAACGTAGCAGTTAGTAAACAAAATAAAAAAAACACTTGAAGTAACCACTTCATTTAATCTGCATTCTAGTTGCTAATTATCAGTTTTGACGCAATTTTAATGCACTTACAGACTTTCTTTTAGACCCTACAAAATTTATTTCGATTCTGCAAATTCTGCAATTGCCGATGGAAAATACATAAAAACTAAAGTAACCTGGGTGTGTTAACCTCTCACAAGATCAAGTTCGATATTTGATTTTTTGAGTTTGTTGTCAAGCTTACAACCCACACGATGAAGAAGAATGAAGAGGCTTAAGATGTTCAACAAAAGACTAACATAAGCTAACGATGTGATAAGATTTAACATTGAGTCCATCGCCAAAGTCAGCAATACTAGTTTTTTACAAATGATTGCCAGACTAAGTTTGAAAGCCACTGTCTGATGTAACAGAGATCGCTCGCCCAAACTGATTCTATTTGTATGGTAATCCACTCATTACCACCGGCGGCTGTCGAATGTCGACAAAAAGGGCAGTGGTCACCGCGCTACAATTTATGACAACAGACCTTCGACTAAACGTTAGCTCGAAAAGGGATAATGAAATAGTTCGTATTTTGTTTTTACTTTGATTAGCTCCGTTAAGTTCGTTACTTTCGTTAGCTGGTTATGTACCTCTGGCTGTAAATTAGGTATTAAAACCAATAAGCGTTGACCAAGACTGGAATTGTTGATTTTTTTCGTTATTTTCGTTTTTCGTTAACAATATTTTTCTGTTATTTGTAAGTATTAAATTAAATTTTTCGTTGCCTTAAAACTTGCTTACTGTCATTTCAGTTTTTCAAAAACTGTGTGGTAACAAGTGAATGTATATTATGTTGTTCATAGATTTTTTAAGCGTGTCGCCAGCAATCTTTTTTTGTAACTTTGAGATGTTGTCATTCTTATTTTAAGACAAATATGGTTTGCTGACCTTTTTTAATTTTTCTAAAACTATTTCTGCGAGAATCAGTCCAAATGTGCTCTATAAACAATTAGTACGAACCTACATAGGTACCTTTAATTTAACAGAAAAGTACAAAAGATACGAGTCCTGTGGAGTTTCTTCTGGCCGTTCTTCTCCACAGAAGGCGTACACTTGTAGTGAACGGGCCATCTTGCTTTGACGTCGAAAACTGATTTTGTTAAATCTTACTTCGAATAAAGACACTTTTATCTTTATCTTTTTAAATATACTATATTATGATACCATTATACACATTCGTAAATAATCAAAAGAAGGTGTATCAAGACAAATTCTGCAGCCGATTGCTTCCTAAATCATCAGAAAGCAAAATAAGTCCAACAGCTGCGAAGAAAAAAAAACAGAACGAAGACTTCCGTCATCATTACCAATCGGAATGGTAATGACATATCGTCATTCCCACCCATTCTGTGAGTGGGCGGCTCTGGAAATGTACTAGTCATCATTTACATCTATTTACATAATGAAAGCAGCCGATTTCTTCAATCAACTACCGTTGTGTTTGTTCAGGCTAGGCGGACAGACAGACGGACTATTGAATCAATATATAAATTAGTAGCCAAATCTACTTTGTAAACGATATGCCGACGAATTAGATTTTTAGGGATACGTGAGACGTATAGAAATTTGTAGTCTCGTTTGGAGATTCTCTTTTTAAACATTGTGTTCTGTCTATACCTATAGGTACTTATATGTTTAGTTGTGTGTTCTATCTTCTGAACGTAAGTTAGATTAAGTTCACAAAAAAATCCTTTAAAACATTTTCTCCATGTTTTTTTATCGGCACTTGAGTAATTTTTCAAATAAGCTTATTTTTGGAAATTCAAGGAAAACTTTAGTCGTTTTGTAATAAAAACACGTAACAGCCGCAGGCTCAGCTCGCAATTTATGATTTATTTTCTAGAAAATATACTGCCAAGAAACTAAAAGGTGTGTGAAGTCCACCACCCCGCACCGGGCCAGCTTCCTTGAAAAGCCTGGTCCTAAAATGATCAGAACTCCTGTTGTAGATCCCATGCCCAAATTGACGCCGCAGTCGGCGTGCGCCGCGCCCCGGCGCATCCGCAAGTCACCGGCGCGCAATCAGCGGCTTTGTTTCGGACGAGGCTTCGGCGCCTGGACACTCGCCGCGCGCTGGTCAAGCCAGGAGGAAATTTAAGTATGTAATTTTTCTTTATAAGGCAAAGCATGTAAGATTTTTAAGAACTTTTAAACCTTATTCGGACAGCATTAAGTTCAAAATAAGGTGGCAATATACTAATCGATTCCCGCAAAAGGGTTTTCTGTGTGCGGTAGACCTCGCAAGTATATATTTTTTTAATAGGTGATTTTTTTATGTTTTCAACTCTCATAACTCCGTCATTTTAAAAATTTCTAAAAACTGACTCGACAAAAAATATCGGTTAATTTATCGAACCTGCTCACAAATTTTCACGAGAATCGGTTGAGAAACGCGACCTGTAGAGAGGAGCAAACAGACAGATGGACAGATAGACATAAAAAAGCAATTTTGACCAAGCTGGAACGGAGACGCTTCGCGCTGGCTCGTTCAAATATATGAGCTAACTTTACTACGGTCATTACATTTGCAGTATTTAATTTACCATCCCAAGTGCGACCCAGCAGCAATGTAATTTGAATTTGTGACAAGGCGTCATCGCTACTTTTATAAACTGAAACGACCAGCTACTTTCTAACAAAGACAAAAGGACATGAGGACCTCAAGATATGAATATTCTTTTTCAGTAGCAGCTTAAAACCAATTCCCACAGCTACCGTCTAAAACCGATTAGCGTTATAATGAAGTAGGGTTTGGCAGGCGGCGGCGCCAGGTTCCGGGCGGCGTAATTACAAAATTTAATACAACTACTCAGCCTCCTTGTTTCGCAAATCATCGTCGCTCATTAACTGCGACATGGTACAGGTAAGCACAAAATAACGCATTAAGAACTGGATGAAAATTATAAATGTAGCAGCGCAGTCTCTTTAGGCCTTGTCCTTGTCTTGAGTTTTGTGACTCGAACAATATGGAATCATCCCTGGCTCAATTTTGTAAACGTGTGACATTGAGGGCTCGTCCACTAAATATACAAATGTGTCCGAAACTTTTTTATTTTAAACCATCAAAGGTCCTTATTTTATTTTAAAGCAAACGTAAAGAAACCTAAAAAAAAATGTTTATGATTTACCGGTACGCCCTTATTTTAAACTATCCTACTAATATTATAAATGTGAAAGTTTGGATGTTTGTTACTCTATCACGCTTCAACCACTGGCGGCTGGACAAATCGGAATGAAATTTTGCACACATATAGGTTAGGTTCTGGAATAGGACATAGGCTATTTTTTACCGCGGTAAAACACTTAACTCCCACGGGAAAGTTCATTTATCGCGGGTGAAACCTCGGCCAGAAATCTAGTTACTCATGAAATAGATTTTAAAGAACGAGATGGACTTTAAGTTAATAATTAGAGCTTCACTTCTCAAATCGGGGCCAATGTAAATCAGTCTTAAATCTGAGAGTTCCAAATAAAAACTACGCCATTTTGTTTATTCTATTGATATTAAAACTGAAACTTTTCCACCCGTCTGTCCACCTCCGAAGCGACGACGATGTAAATTGAATTAGTGGGCGTGTCGCCGTGGCGTACCGGCGTACGCGCCATTTTTCTTTTTACTTATATTATTAATATTCATGTTGTTAATTACCACGATGACGAGCCGAGTGAAATCACGGTGAAATGTTAGTTAGTTCATTTCGGAATTAGTTTTGGTTATTATTAACAAAAGACTTCTTATTACTTGTAGTAATTTCTTTTCTTCCTACTCCGAGCTTCCTACAAATTACTTTATCTTGCGGAGGTTGATGTACGAGTATCAATTACGTACACGAAGTCAATGCGGTATCGGACTACTTTTTTTTATTTTATAAATCCAAATTTCTTAGTTTCTGCTATTGAATACTAAAAGAATATTTGCTCTATCTTTAAAATTGACCGAGTTTTAAGGTTTGAAATTCAAGATTAGACAGAGAGGCACATACCCACTTGTGACGTCATTTGTTAGTAACGCCATATAATCTCCATACAAAAAATCGTTTTTGAAAGAGATAGACATATTGAAACTTTAAAAAAATCACTGTAAATTCGTTTTTCAACCGACTCGGTTTTTTTCTTCGCGAATCGTCTGCTACTAATCTAGTCTATATTTTAAAAATTATTCATAAAATATGGTAAGTTTAGGAACAGTCCGATCCCCTATTATCGCCTATCTTGCCAAAACTTATGGGATTATACGACTAAATACTACGTTGTAAACAATAATAAAATCAATTTACAAAAACTCTTAGATGAAAATTAAAGGCCGTATAAATCAATACCATCAGAATTATTAAACATAAGATATTATTAACTAAGAAAAGACTTGACGACTAATCATTATACTTAATATTTTAAAATGCACTCAATATTTTAAAATGCACTCAATATTTTAAAATGTTATAAGTATATACGACATACGTTAACAAAAAGATGGCTTGATATCATCTGTCACATTAAATGTTTAGTTCTATATATTATAACGAAAGGGAAGCCAGGACTAACTAACTCGATCTCTCAATCCGGATAAAGATTTGTTTTTTATTAAAACAGACATGGTCTTCAAGTTCAATACTTGCTTACAATTATGAAAAACACGCTTAAACTAACCGGCTGATTCCAGTTCAATCCAGAATAAACAAATTCCCGGTCCAACAAAAACTAAATTATCCACAGTGCGTCGCGTACCCACGAAGCGACGCGGTCGGTGATCCAAATTGAGTTATCCTCCAAGACTCCAATTGAGTTTTTTGGACAACCATGCCGTCCACAAAAGAAGGGTTGGACTGTATCGCTCAGTCATCTTGCCAGGGTTGTTGACTCCTCACCCTCTGATTGGTTTTCATTTTAAAGGGCAACATAGATTGAGATGATGGGTACTTACAATGCTGATTTTTATAACATTTATCATTAAGATAAGTAAGGTCAAGCTTAAGTGCTGTAACTTACATTTAGCTGCAGTTTTCAGTCGTCCTTTTCAAAATTCACTGTAATATTTTATTTAGTTTTGTATCATGCATAGAAACAAAAAGTCTTCCGGCAGGACTAGAACCCATGTCTTTAGCCTCAATGCCGACTTGCCTACTAACTACGCTACGACTGCTAAGCAGCAGCTTGTTTAATTATTTTGACTTTAAAATAAAGGTTTAATAGTTACTTGTACAAAATCTGTTTTTAAAGCAAGAGAGAATTTGCATATTTTCTGGGGAAACATTTCCATCCTTGAGTTCGTCATCAATTTTGATTAGGTGCATGGGGTCATGGCTATTATACGAGGACTCCTTGAAACTTCTTCAGCAACAAAAAGCTCAATGGGTTAGGCTAAAATTATTTTAAATCTGTTAAAAAACACATTCGTATCTTCAGGTTTGAACCTAGTCCTACAATTCTGAGGTTAGTAATCACAGTCATTACCGCACTGTTGTGTCGACCACAGACTAATCACGACATTCAGCAATCTAGCCAGGGCAACCGCAAAGTACATAGACGCTTCTGCTCACTGCACTTATACAATTAGCTAAATGGAGGTGACTTGGACGAGATTGTGTCACGCGTTTTCGTAAATAGTGTTTGCTCTGTGGTCTGTGTGGTACTATTTTTTTTGTCTATCATGTACCTACTTCCAACTTAGGTAGGTACTATTTATTCCGCCTTGCTCTTTAGCAACTGCAGTATTATTGAGCATTAAATGCATTTACCCAAAATGATATTATTATCACATATTGATCTTGAATTTCGCGGATGATCGTAAATATGATTTCTTCTTTTTCATTATTCATTATTTATTCTTATGGATAGGCTTAATCTCCTAAGACACATTATATATAAGCTGATAACGGCACAGAATATTATAATAGTACAATGACGTATAACGACTTTCCCTCCAAATTGGCTCCCAACAATTTGCCAAACAGTAATATTTGCATGCTTTCTGTGATCTAATTATTATCAAAGAGCCTGCCTTTATGTCGACTAAAGATGCAATCTATAGAATTCTTAGTAATAAAGGGCTGCATGAACACACCAATTGCCACCTGTGAAACTTCAAATGTCACAGCAACATTAACCGGCTATGCAAACATCAAACATTACGAAAGCAAGTGTTTGCATAAGCAACAACAATGGCTGATGCCTGGTATCGCAATAATTGTGAGTTAAACCTTTCTAATGGCGATAGTAATCGTAATGGTGATCCAGTGAATGTAATTGTCTCGGATCGATAGACAAACAAAATGTCAGATTGCGGTTGTCTAGTGATTATTGTTGATTGACTCCAACGGCTGAAAGACCTGCAAATGGATATTGAACAACAATTGAAAAGGAAATTGTTGCTACTGAAGAGTATAAACATAAACGCGTTAAGTCACAAATTATGCAAATAGATAAAAAGTAAGGAGATAGTCTGAAGTGGGGAAAACTACGAAGCAAAATCTTTTCTCAGCTAGTCGATTTCAGTTCTCTTGAAATTGTGATGGTTAAGCGGTCATATCAAAGTATGTAAAAACAATCTTACGTAAATAGGTAAAATTTAACTTACAATTTCATTATTATATACAAGTATTACAATTAAGTACGTATTACAAACAGCTAGATTTCTCTTTAAAATACTTATACAACACAAAGCTGTTTAAATCTTATGCCTTTTTAAAGCTTTTCTTTCTAGTGTTTTTCTGTTATCGTGTCCCAAAAATAGTGAAAACGGTTACTTTATTTCGATTTAAATTATATTTTATCAATGATTGATATTATAGAAAACTTATTAGTGAATGTTAAAACACATAACTTACGATAATTGCTTTTCTAGCCACTACTGTCATTTGTCTATCATAAGTTATGACTTTATTAACATTATCACGAATTCATGTTAAGTTTCACTGCTATACTCATATTTTGTATAAAAATGCATATTTTAACATCTCTAATTTTTAACATAATCACTTTCTTGTTTTTTTATTTTTTTCACAAAATTTGGTGATAAACAACTGGGACTCCTCTAACTAAACTATGTATAGGATGTACCTATATTATTAAAATTGAAAAATTGAAAGTTACCTGCGAGAATATTGACGATCAGATCACAAAATAAACAACTAGCATTGTATGTAGTAATCAAACGAATTTTTTCAAAGATTTTTTAGAGGTTAGTACTTCGCTTCTCCAAACTTGAGTGTTGAGTGGTTGAAAAATAAAATTATTGTTCTTTTTCCTTTGCAACTCTATCCTAGTTAGAGTAGATTGCGACCGCGACTTGTTACAGGCGCGCGCACGCGACTTCCGCGCAGCTGACCGCAATCATTTCCACGCTGAATCGATCCAATAATACCAAAACGTCTTTTATTATTCTCTTTTATTTTCATTGGCAAGTTTGTTGAGGTGTGAATAAGTATTTTTATAAAATACCTCTATATGTACTTGATATCACGTTGTTTTCTTCTTGACTTTTAAAACTATACTTACCATTGATACTTACAAATGAAATCATCTACAGCATGTTCAAATCAGCTTTAGTCTGGACTTGCTATGACAAGACAAACAATTTCAACAAGTTCGACACTTTATAAAATAAATAAAACCACAGTAACTTGAAAGTACCAGTAATCCATCAGGTTCCAGGCCCCGAGTTATCGCCGAAAGTCTAGACACCATTTATATCCCGCCGAGACGTTCCAATTTCAAACAAATTCAAATCGTGTTCCTTTTAAATGTCATTTGTTTGTCGACTTGGCGCGTGCCCGCTAATGGAAAGCCTTACCGAATGATACTTTATAAAAAATATTCGACTGGCACGGAAGAAATGACACGTAGAGTTTTCAGTTGTAACACAAAATGTTAAGGTTTAAAATTGATTGTGTTATTGTTTCAGATGGGTCGTTTTTGCAAGGGTTTTGCTTCTAACGTTATCAGCCAGCATTATTTGCTTGGAGTTTCGATGTTTCTTTTTAAACCTTTTATCGTATTTCCAGAGTGTTTCGAATTAAAACATTTATTTGCATGTTGTGACCGAGTTTAGAGTGTTTCTCGATTAATCACAATCGAATATTGAATCGATTCTGTCGATATTTTATAGTACCGGTTCAATGGTGTGTTGATAGTTTTCTATTATGAATTCAATCAACATAAATTAGTTTTAATTTGGACGATGATGTTCGCCGCTCGGATTTGTTGACCGTAAAACGAAGATTCGTTTTTGTGGTTCCCGGTTCATTATGTTATGATATGGGTAGGTCGGTAATTATTTTTTTCTTTATTTGAATATAATGCGCCATTAAATGAAAATGAACGGAGTTTCGTATTTATGTAGTCTTCCACGTTCCAAATTGTATTTGAGAAATAGATTCGAAATCGTATTAGACGTCCATCAAGAGAAATGTTGCTAATTATGAATAATTTAAATAAAATTTCCGTGCAATGTACAATAAAATTTACAATTTTCATCGTAAAATAATTGCGTAATTTTATGAAACATTAGTTAGCCAGTACCCTTACAAAGTAATCATGTTTATAGTTAGTCATAAACAATTATTGCAAGTCATTAGGCGATACACATTGTGTTGTGTGCGGCATTGAGCGAGTAATCTATACAATTTTGTATTATTTCGTTTTATTTTATGCCAGTGCTTTGAAAGGTGCCTTCATCGTGGGATTCGTGGGAGCTAGGTTACATACATGACCTTTTCACACTGAAATAAAGAGAAACCTATGGAGGTAATAAGAGGCACCTTTTGATGTAGGAACGTCAGTTACATTATTGCAAAAATTATTATCTCCATGTCTCTTTTTTTATTTAAATTAAATAAATATGACAGCTGAAACTCAAAACCTACTCAAGACCGACGCACACTGGTTCCATTTTTAAAAATTGTGGACATTGCAAATTTTGAGCTATTTTTTTTTATGCGTTCCTCTATTGATTACAAACAACTTTTATTGATTGTATTTTTTCAATAAACCTTGCCTTAAAAAAAATGTTAAACGATTTTTTTGTATGGGAGTGAAGTTATAAATGTACATAACTCAAAATTGCGTGGAGATGGCAAACTGGAACTTGCTAGAATCGAAAGAAGGCTTTATTCTCAATCAAAATTTTTTATGACTTTTTCAATCGTGTTGCGGTCTTCAGAGTTAGAGGCACTTTTAATTGTATAAAAAAAAACACGTTTTTTTGTCATGTAAAGCAAATATTTCAACAAATACTTGCAATATTGCTTGCAATAAAATAGATTGAAGTTATTTAATGCAGCACACTACCCTAAAATAAATTTTAATATGGTAAAATAACATAATATTGAAAAATAAAACAAAATCATTCATTTTCACATTACAAAGTATGCGGGTGAAATCACGATAAGTAAATTATAGTACTGTTAACAATACCGTATTATTAATTTTTCTTATTCATTTTCTGTAAAAATACCAAGTTTTTCAATTTTTTGCTGATTACAAATCTAAACGCGTGCGTATAAGGTAATAAAAAAACTTAAACCAATTAGAATCGAAACTGAGGATTGGTTATATCGCATTCCTCCAGGTGAATCTCATTAGTCGTGGACAAAGCCGTGGGATGAAAGGCTAGTATTATATAGTTTTCAAAAGTTTAAGGGATCAGCAATTGAATTAATTTCAAATAGACTTCATCTTCCTCTTCTACAGTTTCTATTTCTAGATCACCACTTTCTATTTCTTCTCGCAAAAGATTGTCGGTTTCGGGAAAGGGAAGCATTTGTGTTTTTTTATATTTCGGTCTGAGATGCGTAATATACGGATCGGAGGCCGGAGCTCACTAAAAAATTATGAATTGTCCACAATTTTTAAAAATGGAACCAGTGTGCGACGCGGCGACCTGTGTCTAGTTTGAGCAACGCATACAACTAAATTAGGCCACTCATACAATAATTTGAATTTGAATCGCACATCGCTTTCTTTCTTCTTTCTTTTTAGTGCCCTTGTTTTAGAGTTAGATAAAAGCGAAGACCAACGGCTTAAGTTGCCTTTTGAAGAATGGAATTATCGTATTTTTCTGGCAATCGGTTGATACAATCTGCAATTTCTTAATCGTTCTGATCCCATATTCAAACGTCGCAAGTTTTTGCATCGACATATTCGCAGGATTTTGCGATGCGACATCGTCGTTTTATAAGCTCATGGGCGTACCTAGGTTCTGGGCCAGGGTGGAGAAAGTCAGATTTTATATAAGCACCTAGTCAAATAAATAAATGTAAATAAAAATAATTATTTTTTTATACTATATAGCACGATTTTTTAAAGTTGTATATTGCATTGCAAATAGCAAAAAGCTATTTTTCTTAACTTTTATCGACAAAAATAGATAGTTAGTAGGGACGTGAACCAAATCCAGGGGGGTAGCTGCCCCCTGCCCTCCCCTGGATACTCCCATGTATAAGCTAGTACTATTATATATTCTGTGGTAAAAGGCCTAAGCTAAGCACTATTAATCAAACAACCTGCTAGTCTCAATGGTAATCGTTAGCAATCTTTACTGTGGCGTGAAAACCATCAAAGATGCCGACAGACAAAATGGCGAACTGTTATTACCATCGGCATAAAATAAGAGCTAATACTTCGCCTTTTAATTAAAGCACCGTGGGTTATGGGCGCCATAGGGAAGGAATTATGAAGAAGGATTGTAAATATCGGCTAAATAGCCTAAGTACCCATAATGAGACTGTGCAATTGATTAGACATGATCATCTTAGCATCGATAGTGGCATGTAGCTATGGTCGGCTCCAAGTCTCTGTTTATGATTAATAACCGTAGTTGATAATAAGCTGGTTTTTCCAAATATTATTTTTTATTTTTTCATGTTACAAAAAAACGTGTTAAAATCGGGTAAATCGTAAGGAAACTTGTAATTAATTACCTACTATAATTTTAAAGAACATGAAAATTTACAAATTTTAACAAATTAATACACGTTTGATATATTATATTATTAATTATTAATAATATTACTTATAATATTTCTCCGAAACTATACACTGTAGCTCTGGAGGATACCTTCAAGCTCCTGGAATGGCAAGGACTAGGCATCAATATCAACGGCGAATACATCACTCACCTTCGATTTGCCGACGATATAGTAGTCATGGCTGAGTCGCTTGAAGATCTTGGGAAAATGCTTAGTGACCTCAATAGAGTTTCTCAACAAGTGGGTCTTAAAATGAGTATGGACAAAACGAGGGTCATGTTTAACGTCCATGTTGCACCCACCGCACTAACTGTTGGAAACTCTACTCTCGAAGTTGTTGACGAATATATATACCTACCTGGGACAGGCAGTCCGATTACCGAGTCCAATTTTGAGATAGAGGTCAGTAGACGGATCCAACTAGATTGGGCACCGTTCGGTAAATTACACAATGTCTTCTCGTCCAAAATCCCTCAGTGCCTGAAGACTATGGTGTACAACCAGTGTGTGTTGCCAGTGATGACTTATGGCTCTGAGACGTGGTGCTTCACAAAAGGACTTTTTCAGAGGCTCAGTGTCGCACAGCAAACTATGGAGAGGGCTATGCTTGGTATTTCTCTACGAGATCGAGTCAGAAATGAGGAGATCCGTAGAAGAACCAAAGTTGCTGACATAGCCCGTAGGATAAGCAAGTGGCAATGGGCAGGCCACATAGTGCGAAGATCGGATGGCCGATGGGGCAAGAAAGTCCTTGAATGGAGACCACGTACTGGCAAGCGCAGTGTGGGACGGCCACCTACGAGATGGACCGACGACCTGGTGAGGATCGCTCGTTGGATGCAGGTGGCTATAGACCGGTCGCGCTGGAGTGCGATTGGAGAGGCCTATGTTCAGCAGTGGACTTTAACAGGCTGAAATGATGATGATGATGATGAAATATTAAGTTTATAAATATAATATCTCATTACTTTTACATAATATTTAAAAATAATAAAGAACCATTCTTACATATTTTTAATAAGTATAAATTAAATAATACAATGCAATCTACATCCTGTAGCTTTTGTTATAATCGGATTATGTTGAAACAGAAAAAAACCCTCTAATCAAATAAAAACCGTCCTTCTAGGGATTTCCAAAAAGTTAATGAGTGATGCAATCATTTCAACTATACTATAATTAAAAATAAACAGGAAATTTTGTATCGTTACCGTTTCCCATACAATAGCCATATGTTACCATTAACGATAACGAGACGTTTATAGCTCGATACAATGAAAACTAGAATCGATATATCGAGAAATCGATTAATTTCGATAAATGTTAATTCGGTCGTCAAATAGTCGAGTCGCTCGTTATACTAATCAAAGTATAGCACCATAAAAATTTATGTTAGTATTATGTTGTAAATAATTTTACGATTGATTGGGGCCAGGTTATTGTAGCTAATACTATTTAGGCTATTAGTTTTAGAAGTTAATTGGAGATTATTATTGTTTATAAAAGTGTATTAACGAAGTTACATGATGAGGTAGAAGCATGGCAACATAAAATATGCTTTCCATTAAGTGGTTGGTCAAAGTTTGCTTCAGTTAAACTAAGGGAAGGGAAAAATATCGCGTTTCTTCAGGATCTATAATTGAGAGCAATTAAGAAAATAGGTATTGTTTGGGAAATCTCCTCGGACAGAAGCCCAAAGTTGGAATTCCCACGGGAAAATACAAAAATTGGATAGCCGGTTCCGGGGTCAAAAAACTCAGCCTGTCGACGTTCGCTGCGTGTAAATCTTGCAAATTATTAATAAATAGATATAATCAAATAGTTTCTACGCTCACCCAACCGCGCTGATGTCCAAATCTTAGGTCTTTCTTCAGAAGTTTCCCGAAAACTTGAAGGTTTTCTTGGAGGAGTTGAAAAAAAGCGGCAGGCACAGACAAGATTTTCTCTCCGATCATTCGTTGCGCTTTTTTTTTGACGCACAACACCCCAGTATGAAGAGAAAGGGAGGGAGATATATATAAAATACTATGTGTTAGAGTGAAAGCGCATGACAAATATGTAATGTGTAAGATGTCGCGAATCAGAACGAAAAAATCGCGTCATAATGCCAGCGAAGTGGCGGCAAATTCAAACATCCAACATCCTCCCCCGCGAGAAAGGCTGAAAAGCCTTTATCAAATTCCCAAAGTAGAAATAAGACTGAGTAGTAGCTTGAAACCGCAAAGTAATACAAATTATAAAAAATAAAATTAATTCTAAGTTAAAACTAACAAAACTTTACTTGCATATTTTTTTAAGTATTAGTTTATGGGTAATCTACATACTTTAACTACTGGACGAGTTAAGCTACCAGAAGATGTTATTAACTTCACCACTCTAACAACTCCATCCTTTCCAGGCAATAGCTGCTCGATTCTTGCCATTTTCCATTTTAAAGGGGGTAAATTTTCTTCCTTTATCAGAACAAGATCCCCAATCTTGGGCGGATCGATAGAGCTGGACCATTTGTTTCGCATCTGAAGAGTATGAAGATATTGATCACTCCACACTTTCCAAAACCTTTGCGTCATAGCGTGCAACAGTTGATACCGATTTAATCGGGAATTGGGAATGTGATCCCATTTGAATTCAGGCACGGACAAGAGAGACCTGCCTATAAGAAAATGAGCAGGGGTCAGAACATCAAACGCCTGCACGTCGTGAGAGAGCGGACATAACGGGCGCGAATTTAAAACCGCTTCGATACGCGCGAACACCGTCATCAACTCTTCGAATGTTAAAGTTTGTTCGCCAATAACACGCTTTAACAAGGATTTGGCAGATTTAACGGCTGCTTCGAATAGCCCCCCAAAATGAGACGCAGCTGGTGGGTTAAATTGCCAAGTAATGCCTTGCTGACTAACCTTGTCAGATAAAGTAGCTTGAACATCTTGTCCAGCCAAAAAACGTTGTACTTCGTTTAAGTGACGACTAGTCCCGATGTAGTTTGTCCCGCAATCTGAGCGAATTAAAGATGGTAAACCACGTCTGGATGTAAATCGCGAAAACGCAGACAAAAAACCTTCTGTGGATAAATCTCCAACAGCTTCTAAATGTACCGCTTTAGACGCAGAACAAACAAAAACACACAGGTACGCTTTTAGAGTTTTGGCATTCCGTAAACGAGAAGTCCTAATAGTGAAAGGTCCCGCAAAATCAGTTTGAACCGTTTGAAAAACACCAAAGGCATTTACTCTATCAGCCGGTAAACTAGCCATTAATGGCGTCTCGGATTTAGCCTTGGTTCTAAAGCAAGGGACGCATCTAAACAGTTGGCTACGAATGACCTGACGAGCCGATAATATCCAATAACTCTTCTGTAAAATCGCTTGCAAAACAGTTGGCCCCGCATGGCAGTGCAAACGATGATAATAATCAATTATCAGATGCGTCAATTTGTGAGATTTAGGCAAAAGCACCGGATGCTTCGCAGAAAAAGGTAAGTTAGACCGTTCAAGTCGTCCGCCTACTCGGATTAGACCAGATGGATCTATAAAAGGTTTCAATCTTTGTAAACGCGTCGAGCACTGATCGTTATCATCTCGCAAACGTTGCAAGTCTTCCGCAAATGCTTTGGCTTGAACGCTTCTCAAAATACGCGTCAAGGCATCGTCTCGCTCAGCTACAGATAAGGCTCCAGTCATTTGGTTTGAAGAGTTTTTGACATTGTGATAGAACCGCATACAGTAGGCTACAACCGCAATTAACTTTGAGAAGGAGCTAAACTTCTCAATAACTGGCAGTTCCGCATCAACCACCAATGTAGCGTGCGTTCGGGTCACTCTTTGCTTCCGCAAACCAGGTAGATCCCCGCTTGGACATACACTCTCCACCACGTTTATCGGCCAGTGATCCGCACTTTCCGATAACCACTTCGGTCCCCACCATAACGAGTGAGAAACAAGGACCTGAGCTCTACATCCACGACTAGCCACATCTGCGGGGTTCATTTCTGAAGGTACGTATTGCCAGGTAATGTTAAGTCCGCAATCTAAAATCTGAGACACTCTGTTACCTTCGAAGGTTTGTAATAAATGAGGAGATGTTCGCAGCCAGAACAAAACGATTGTGCTGTCAGTCCATCCTGTAAAGTTTTGGATGTCCACTACGTTCTTGATGCTAGTCCAGACGTATTTCAGCAGCCTTACCATTAGAGCAGCACCGCTCAGCTCTAATTTCGGTACAGTCAGTTTTGTCCTGGTAGGAGCTACTCTCGACTTCGCCATCATTAGGGACACGTTGACATTCTCCGCCTCATCAACTGTCCTAATGTAGATCGCAGCGCCGTATCCTCGCTCAGAGGCGTCCGAAAAACCATGCAGAGAACAATGTTTTATGTTATCCGCCAACACAAAACGGTCAATGATCATCTCTTCCACAAATGGTAAACTCAAAAAAATTTCCTTCCACTCCATGATTATCTCAGGAGGTGGTGTCGAGTCCCAGTCAAGATTTAAGAGCCAAAGACTCTGCATGAGGCATTTGCCTTGAAAAATTACTGGTGAAATCCAGCCCATGGGGTCAAACATACGTGCCAAGGTGGACAAAATGGTTCTTTTGGTGCAATCCTTTTCTTCATTTAGTTTAGTGTGATAGGTGAAACTATCTCTGACAGGGTTCCACTGAACGCCTAATATCTTGACATAATCCGGACCGTCCGAATCAAAAACGTGAGGCTTCTCTCGATGTTCTTCTGGGATATCTTCCAATAGCCGTTTATCGTTAGATACCCATTTTCGAAGCTCGAAGCCTCCCTTGGCAAGTAGAGAAATCATATTCCCTTTTAAAGCTCGAGCTTCTGTCAGTCCCGGGGCTCCGCATAAGATATCATCCATGTACACGGAGGAACGCAAAACTTCGGCCGCATCCGAATGCTCTTCCATAGCGTCTTCCGCCAACTGTCTCAAAGTACGTACAGCCAGATAAGGACTAGACTTCATCCCGTAGGTGACCGTATTGAGCTCGAATACCTTCAGAGGAAGCTCTGGAGAATCCCGCCAAAAAATAAGTTGGAACCTTCTGTCATCCTTGTGAACTCCTATCATTCTAAACATCATTCGAATATCGGTTGAAAAGGCTACCCTGTACAACCGAAACCGCGAAATAACATGCATGATGTCAAGCTGTAAGTTTGGGCCCGCATGAATACAATCGTTTAAGGAATAACCTGAATCCGTAGCAGCGCTTGCGTTAAAAACCACCCTAATTTTATCTGAATCCGCCTTGAATATTCCGTGATGCGGAATAAAATATCTTTGACATCCTTGATACCCATCACAAGGAGTCATGTGACCCATATCTTCATATTCTTTCATAAATTCGACGTATTTTTGACGCAAACGGTCATTTGATTGAAGCCGCCTTTCCATAGAATAGAAACAGCGTAACGCTTGTTTGCTAGAATCGCCTAAAACAGGCCCGTTAGATAAAAAAGGAAGACGAACAGTATACCGCCCACTGTCGTCCCTAGAATGCGTACGCTGGAAGATGTTCTCACACTCGTCATCCTTAGGATTTTGCACATGTGTGGGAACATCTTCAGTTTCAAAAAATCTTTCCAATATTGTGTCAGTATTAGTATTGACAAAAAATGTATGACATTCCGCACCGCCATCAAGACAAGAAACCGGCCCCTGAAGTATATATCCGAAAATCGTATTTATTGCACATGGCAACCCTGGCACATGTACAATTCCATCCAATAAAATGTCACTCATAATATCCGCACCTATGAGCATGTCTATCTTCCGGCTCCTGTAGAATTCTTTATCCGCCAAATGCAGATCCGCATAATAATCACCCAAATTATCGGGCAAGGAAGAGCCTGGTAAATCATCTGCAATTTTATTCATTACCAACCCTGTCGTAACTAAAACTGGGTTATCCGCATGACGTGGGCTGATCCGCAGCACCACTGAGCCTCTGCAGTTATTCAGCGGACTACCACCTATACCCCTAACCGCAATAAAATCAGATCGTTTAGTATGGAGGCCCAACCGATTGGCGCACTCTTCAGTCACAATTGTGCTTTGACTACCGCCGTCTATCAAGGCACGAACCTCTTGATAACCGCCTTTACCAAGAACACGAACGACCGCAGTCGACAATAGCACCGTCCGCCTATTATTATGTGCCGACACCGCATGAAGAACGTTGGCAGTGGAAGGGTTAACTACACCTGCACCTGGTGGCAAAGTAGCCGCATCTACTTGTGTCTTGGTCGAGTGATCCGCACTCGACTGTGCAGCAGAGTTCCCTACATTTGTCTCAAAATGGAGCATAGTGTGGTGCTTTTCAGATTTACATTTGTTACAAAATAATTTAGTTTTGCAATCCCTTATGTTGTGACTATTAAGACACCGAAAACATAACTGGTTGCTCATAACAAACTTTTTTCTGTCAAAGGCTGTCAATTTCCCAAAACTTCCGCATTGATTTAAATAATGAGATTCATTTTTGCAACAAATGCATTTTTTAGATCCCGTTTTATATGAAACAAGAACTTTAGGCCCAGAAGTACTAGAACCCTTTTGAGTTTCAGTTGTTTCCAGAATCTGCACTTCTTTGGTTAAAAACGTTGTAAAATCGTTAAAGGTTGGCAACTCCTTTCCCCCTCCATATTTATCTTCAAACATCCTTTTTAAAGAATGATCAAGTTTATTTAAATTGATGTGTAAAAGTAAATAAGACCACATGTTAACAGGAAAGCCAACTTTTTCAAGACCCTTTGTTGTTTCAAGTAACGTGTTGAGGAAAGGTTTAAGTGAATTTAAATTTTTATTTATATGTGTAAATGCCAGCATTGTACTAAGCAGCTTATCTGCCTGCAAGCGTTTATTATCATAACGAGACTTTAAAATGTCTAACGATACCGTATAATTTTCTCCAGTAACGGATAGGTGCTGTATTAAAGACTTGGCCTCCCCGCTTAGAGAACCATATAAATAGTACATTTTCTGTGCATCTGACAGATCAGCATTTTTGCCTACTACTGATTCAAAGAGATCCATGAAGTGAGCATATTCTTCAAACTTTCCAGAGAAAGTGGGAATTTGTATGTTTGGTAAATTTAACCTATTTTTCGGTTTTTCTCCATCTGGTCCGCTATTCCTATTCACCGGAAAGGTTTTTACATAAACAGCCTTTGTCTCATAATAATTATTAGTAATATCCTTGAATGTTTGCATATATTTTTCAGGGCTGTCTTCATCATCAGTAGCAGGTTCTGAAGCTAGTAACAAGTGCAATTCACAAAACTCCTTAAAAGTATCTTCCAAATCAGCATATCTAATTTGGAACAAGGTCTTTGATTCTGGAGTTGTTAGAGATTTGGATAATTCAAAAATTGAATTTAAGTTAAAAAGAGCTATGTCATACTTGACTTTATTCATTGCTTTTTTACCCATCTTGACTAGGTAACTAATAATATAATTAGTTCAAAAATAATAATTATAGTAATATAAAAATTATTAATTTTTAGTTAAATTACACAACCCGCACTGTGTACAGTTTAAATTTTAAACAGATGTATTCAAATAATATTATACTTCTTAAAATTCAAAGTGAACTTTAGAAATAACAAATTAAACTAACACTTAAAAACATTAAAAAGGTAAGAGCTTTGATCCGCAAAGCAAGAACCAGTAACCAATCATATACGGAACACTAAGAGAAACTTTGATCTCAAAGCTACACTCAGCCTTATGTCACAATCATAAAAGAATATTTTCACAAGTATCTCTATACTAAATAATAGTTGTAAATGTTTAACACTGAAGTTTCCGCACAAACACAGTGTAAACAAAATGAAGGAAGCTTGCCGCCACTTTTTCATATAAGAAATTAGAACAAAACCACAAAATATAACACTCCTACAAGTGACGAATGCATGAATAAGTGTAAATTATTGTTGCAATAATGTGTAGGGTGTAAAATAAAGAGGACAGGGGACAAAATATATAAGATATTCCTATCACTCATAAAATGTCAATAAACTGATTGAATATCATATATTGTGCAGTGAGCTTATGAAAATTACACAAGGAGTTAGCTAATTATAAACGATTAGCCAAATTCTTGTATGAAAAACCGAAAATATTACGTCGGTAACACAAAAATGTTTTTTGTGTGCAGCGAAGTCCACAGGCCAAAATTTCAACGTAAATAAGCTATCCGGCTTATGAAGGACCAAAATGTTTGGGAAATCTCCTCGGACAGAAGCCCAAAGTTGGAATTCCCACGGGAAAATACAAAAATTGGATAGCCGGTTCCGGGGTCAAAAAACTCAGCCTGTCGACGTTCGCTGCGTGTAAATCTTGCAAATTATTAATAAATAGATATAATCAAATAGTTTCTACGCTCACCCAACCGCGCTGATGTCCAAATCTTAGGTCTTTCTTCAGAAGTTTCCCGAAAACTTGAAGGTTTTCTTGGAGGAGTTGAAAAAAAGCGGCAGGCACAGACAAGATTTTCTCTCCGATCATTCGTTGCGCTTTTTTTTTGACGCACAACACCCCAGTATGAAGAGAAAGGGAGGGAGATATATATAAAATACTATGTGTTAGAGTGAAAGCGCATGACAAATATGTAATGTGTAAGATGTCGCGAATCAGAACGAAAAAATCGCGTCATAATGCCAGCGAAGTGGCGGCAAATTCAAACATCCAACAGGTATGAAAAGTAAATTTGTCAGTTTTGGTGATGGAAAACGATTTTATGAAAATCTTAATACGTATAGAGATTTATATCATGAATAATAACATCTCCAACTTCTTAATCGAACAGTGATTTCAAATACATTATGAATTTTATTATTAATGACATCTCATTAACTTCTAAGCTATAACAGAATAACAGCGCAGTGGCTCTGTGCTAAGCGGGTCACTGCAACATGCTGAGTTAGGGCCGTTTTGTGGATGTGGTACACTCGCTTAAGTCTTACGTTATATTTAATGTTTTTAGCATGCTACAAAAACTGTGTATTGCATTTACAAATAAACGATTTATCTATCTATCTATAATAGGTGTATACGAGTACTTAAAGATACCCACACCAGTCTAAACATCAATGTTTAACTCGAATGGACATTATATTTATCGAATAAGAGATCAACGCTCCATCATATATCAATGAAAATCCAAATATCGCATAAGAATGGTCCCATAATTCAATCATGACCTCTAATTTATAGCTAGTGTCCGCATAAATTCTAATAAATTGCAAGATTTGAAGGTGCGGCATTGTCGGAAAGACGGCTTGATGGTTTTTGTATTTGTCATTAAAATAAATTTAACTTAACATTAAATCGATGCTAAACCGGATATAACTTATAATTTACAAGTATTTAAATAAATTAGGTATATTACCTTGATTGAAATCACGATACAGTTCCATAGACATTTTGATAAAATTATAAGTAGTTATATAGTTAAATTATAAGTAGGTAGTAATAACACACATACCTACCGGGTTATTACCACGATTTTGGTTTATAATATAACAACCGCGAAAACCTAGAAGTGTTTATAAGTACGGTAGTGTCCTGAAACTAACGGCTGGCGTTAGGTATCCATTCCGTTTTTGGAAGAACATTTGAGCAAGTAATGTTGAAAACAGAAGTGTTTTAAGTATAACTACTTCGAAGTGACGGGAGCCACTTTTCATGGTTAATTAAAAACGTTAACTTCAAGTAATTATCTAGATTAGTTTCTATTTCTAATAATTTTGTTAAAATATTTTTAGAGCTAAATAGAGCCGCTTAACACTTCATCTAAAAGTGTGTTAATTTACAGGTCATTGCTGTTACGGTACTAATTTACCGTCCCGAGAGCCACCCAAACACAGCAATGTATGTATATCGAGTAAGACTGCATTTAGTCAAGTCTAAAGATGCATTCATGTTGTAACATTATCCAAATGTGAAGTGTATTTATCTGAGAGGCCGACGAGGCGCGAAGTCAAACTGCGAGGGTCTGGGCGCCACAGGATTCCAATATCCCTCTCTTTTGATTATTATATTTTTATTTGTAAAGCAAATTATACTTTTAGGTGTCTATTTCTATACTTTGATGTATTCTATCCACGGATTTGGCTCTTACCAAAATCTGCGTATTGTAACGTATTATTTCACAACTTTACGTACATTATCTGAAGTTTGAAAAGTTGAAAAACAAATAACAGCATAGCATGAATAGCTTATCAATAAAACTCTAAATTTGATGTAACAAGATTATCAGCCAAAAGACGTCTATTGCTGGACCAAATCCAGTCTCTCCAGATCTCTACCTACAACGACAGGTCTTGCGCTGCCTACGTCCAAGGATATCATGGCCTTCACTGTATCGTCGGTCCACCTTTCTTTCGTACTACCTTATGTTTTACTATGTTCCTGAACGCGGTCACCTCTCGAGAACCTTTCAGCCCTCGGTCTTTAGTTTCACGAGCAATAGCAATTAAAATTCGAAGAGCGCAGGATTCATGTAGCTAAAATCAAGTACATATCTCTTCTCTTCAAACCAAATATACTCACAGGAACATTTAAAAGTCGTACAGAGTCCATTCGCGGCAGATTTTATTATAAACATGGCTCTTAAGCTGAGGTAAGTGTATTAATATAATTTAAATGGAAACGTCTGCATGCGCACCAACGTCTTTATATTCCATAGTGTAATTTATGAGCAGCTATAAAGTTCTGAACCTAAGGCTTTGAGCATAAAAGTTGGGCAGAAAGCGCCAGGACTTCCAAAGATGTGTACTAAAATGTGGATAGAGATGTGCCGCCAGCTCCGTGTTTGTCGAGAAACTTTAAGTACAGGTTTTGGATTTGTCGATAAGTGAAATTAAGCATGAACTCTTTCAGGTTATATATTTAAGAACAAAATAAGTAACATTACACAGAAATAAATAATTTTGGCACGGATTTTAATAACGGATCTACACTTTCAGGTATTTACTAAAATATTTGTTTCTTACGCGGTTTGTAAAGTTAGGAAAAAATAAAAAGGTGAGAAATGTAATAAGAAAGAATTAGGAATCAAAGTTCAAAGTGGTTCCCATCTCTAAATTCCAGACAGTGTCCCGACTAAGCTCATAAAATCTTACGATAAGCGCCATTATCATCACAAAGGAGGCGTGTAATTGTTTGTCAAATAAATACCAATAAAAAACCCATGTTTATTAAATATAACTTCGAAAACGAACGCGCTCTCGTACGTCTGTAGGCATACTTGATTGTCGGGAAGTGGCCATTATTTGTGTCGTAAATAATTATACTTTCCTAACAAAAACTAGTCGTAAGACCGCCCGTAGTTTTCTAACTACCTCACCAATTAATTAATCCAGTTTGAAAGATACTAAAACATCATTTCTCGAATATTACAATTGTGAAAGTAATCTAATTTTTCTCATAAAAGTTTATATTGCCACATCTATCACAATACTAGTTTTTAAAATTAGAATTTATTAGTAATTTCCAGAATTACGGAAACATAAAAATGACTTTAACTGTTGATGAATATGTTAAAGCCAAAATTAAGTATGATTATTAAAATGAAATATCGTACGTCGTGTCGGTTTATAGACTTTGACAAAAAATAAATTATTAATGTTGTATGTAAATAACTTGTAGTCACTATTATTATTCCTACTCATATTCATTCAATGTCGCTTAGACTTGTAAAGAAGTAGTCAACCCACAGAAAATAGCTAAGGCTGGTACGGAGATTTCATAAGAGGTATAGGTATAGTGGCCAGTACTGTGCTTACTAGAAAATTAATGAGTCACTACATTAAGCATAAATTGCTGATATATCTTTTTATGATTTCATTGTGTAAGTAGACTGTTAGTAAGCTAATAAAATAAAATTATTCTGCTCACACGAAAGAAATAACCTCAAGTCTAGCCTGAGATTGGATTGGTGACCCTGTGGTAGGTACTTTAAGCCGTTGATGACTTGTCATCGTATCCAAACCACCTCCCAATACAACACAAACCACATAAAATCATAGTATACAGTCTGCAAAGGATATAGTCAGGCCAGGCCGCTTGAAACGGATTCAGTTTTCTCAGCTAAATATTGACGCTTCGTCAAAAAATAGCACAATTGTGCAGTTCGGAAAACTATACATAATAAAATTTCAATAATCTCCTAAGAAAAATCAATCTGTTTTATACCCTTTGCAGACTGTATTACTCAGTTGATGGCATTTAAACGACTAAACCAATATACCTTTAGATTTCTCTCCATCAAAACGGGACCTTCAAGCCATGTCACCATTCAAAACGTGCGTCGCTTCCACAAAACCCCACAATATTCGTGACTAATCCAGCCAAACCCAAACCTGACCGTCCGAATCCTAGGCGCGTTTATGTCTAGATTTCAATATAATTATTGTTCTGTGGCCTGAGGCCGCCGATAATTGCGGCACGTAGATAACTCAGACCAACAGAAATTTGTGTACAAAGCACGATGAACTTGAAAGTGAAGCATAAAACACTGAGCCCATTCAAGTTTAAATAATAATATATAAATAAATGAATATGTGACTAAGGAAACTAAGCAAAGCTTGTACTATGGGTATCAGACAGCTAATATACATTACTTAAATAGATTAATACATACATATGTATAAACAACATCGAGACACAAGGCAAACACAAGTGCTCATCACACGAATGATTGCCCTGGGTGGGATTCAAACCTGCGACCCTGTGCGTCGCAGGCAGGCATACTACCAACTAGGCTACGGGGCTTTTTACTCAAATATTGTTCTAAACCAGAACATGTAGTACTTTCTGTGACGTTTACAATAACAAGAGATAATAAGTTTCTTTTTATTACAATATTCTAAACGATAACCAGAACAAGTAGGAGTGTTTTCTTAGATTCGTTGATTTCAAAATATTGGTATAACAATACGTTTTGTGTAAGCTCGATAATATTTAATAACAGCTTTTTATCGTTTGGTTGATAACCGACCTCACAAAACCCAAGAACTTACAGTGAACGAACGATTAAAACCAGCTTTACTGTGTTTGTGGTGTTACTTGGAAAGCTTAGTTTTACTTACCTTCGCTTTTTGTATATCAGATGCCATCTTGTATTCTCTATGATTTTGAGGTAGAGAATCCCTTCACCAACCTTGGGTGTCGGATGCGGAGTGCTGGTGACTAAGGAGGCTCCAAATTGGTGATGATTTGTATGATTATGATTAGATGACGCGGATGAGTCATGAGGTCAGTTGTAAGTCAATTTTGCTAATTCGATGAACGTGTTTTGATTTATAAAGTACTTTTGTGGTGATAAGAGGACTCGTAGGAGTTACAAGATGTTTTTAGAATTGACATTACTACTTAAAGGTTAGTGTGTGCTCCTTGGGAGCTCACTAAAACTCTGATCACCCATTCGGGGATATGAGCGTGATGTTATGTAATGCAATGTAAAAGATTTTGACAGCTGACTAGTACGTAAATTTTTATCACGCAATATCTACACTTCGTAGCCCTCTGCTACGCTGCAAAACCTTGTTCCTTAGAAAAGACATCAACGCGGGCTACTTCCTACGCGTTTGGTGTTGACACGTAAATTATTATTTTTAGTTAAAAACTTGCATGCCGGGAACAGTCCCTGAATTACCCCCTTTTGGAGTCAACTAACGGCTCCATAGCCCAGGTGGTAGTGTATCTGCCCCCGACGCACAGGGTCGCGGGTTCGAATCCCGCCCAGGGCAAATATTTGTGTGATGAGCACTTGTGTTTGCCTTGTGTCTGGTTGTTATTTATCTATATAAGTATATATTTATCTATTTGTGTAATGTATATCAGCTGTCTGGTACCCATAGTACAAGCCCTGCTTAGTTTGGGATCAGATAGCCGTGGATGAAGATGTCCCCACATATTTATTTATTTATTACTAAGGCCACAACCACTTAGCCCGCGGGCTCAGTTGACCACTTTCGTAAACCATTTCACGTCCCTCACTATCTACATTTAAAGGTAGTTGCTTTACTACTCGTATAGAAGCTCGTATAATAAAATAATATAGGATAGGAAGCGTTTCATCTTGCTTGAGTAAAATTATTTTTAAAATATGGTCCATTTTGGAGGGTTGTTATGTGATTGTTACATTTTCTCTGCAAGTCCGCGTCTGCTATATATCACTTGGTCAGTTAGGGGAAAACATGTTGCTGTGCGAGTACCCACAGATATACTCCTAAGTATTAAATAAGCCCTTTCAAATCGCTCAATTGTTTATCTATAGACAGAAATTCACAAATTAAACCCAAAGGTAATTTAAAAAAGTTTTATTTAAACCTCTGTAGGATATCTTACAATCATATTTTTACTTAATTAATTATAAAAATAGTCTTACCTTAATTGTATGGAAAAATAATCAATAAAGTGCGAAGATAAGTTAACAAACCTTTCATTATTTTAATATTTACAATAATCACTAAAATATAAATCTTTTATAATTAATACTTTACCAAAAAAGGTACTGCCATTAAAAGCTTACTGGGGTCGATTTCACTAATATCCATCATAATTTGAACCTTTTATCCATAGCATGCTACATTAAAACAGAGGCCTGTTTGTGCCGGTTAAATCAACTGATGTTTTAATTACCCAAAGAAGAATTGCAAACATTTCCATTATTTATGCCAATTTTTTATTTTATTACTTTAACACGCTTCCGAATAATTTTTCACTGTTTGTGTGAGAGTGAATTGCTTGCGTGTATTTTTACGAATGACATTTTAAATTTTGATTTTTTTTTTTTTTTTATAAAAACATTTTTAATTTCCTCTATAGATTTATTGATGTTTTTTTTTTAGATTAGGAACATTTTCAAAAATAAAATTTTGTTGTCAACCTGTCACATAAATTAACAGATCAAATCAGCCCTCTGCCTCAAAAGCTCCAATCTCAATTCATGTTCTCTAGCAGCCAGCCTTAACGCTGCTATACTAGAGTTCCTCACATCATCCGTTGCTGGCTGTGGAGGCACGCTTTCGCTGCCCGGCGATATTGGAGGAGATATGGATCGCGAACGATCGGACGACGGCTGCGACGCTTCTGGCGACAGACGCGAATGTTCGGAAGTTCCTCGAGAGAGGTCAGGTGAGGGCTCGGAAACCCGCGAGAGCTCAGGAGCGGTTAAGTTGGCGAATAGCGAGTGAAAGTGAGCGGGCGAGGTGGCGTAAAGCGGCGCTCCGTAGAACGGTGTTCTTGAGAGCGAGGGCAGATATTGTGCACTGAAGAGCGGTGCGCTGGCGTACCTGTTAAAAAAAAAAAGGGAAGATATACTAAAATTCCTTAAAAGTACTTTCCATCCAGTCACCTTTGAAATTGAAACCAACTTACGAACTAGTTACGAGAAAATATAAAAGTAAAAAAAAATATTCTCTGAAGATTTCAATGCGTACCTGTTTATGTTTAATAAAATGAGAGAGCTATAAATAAAATTTCTAAAACGAACTTCGTCCAGCCATTTTCGAAACCAAATGACGAAAGAGATAACAATAAATGTCTGATAATAGATCTAACGTATTAAATCCAAATGTCTTTCATATTTTCCGCCTCAAAACAGTATTTTCTTTTCTTCTCACCTGAACGAGGCCAAAGTAGCAGCATCAAAAGGCTTCCTTAGTCCGAAGCCGAGTTGCGCAAGGTGCGGCGGCGCTGCAAGCTGCACAGGAGACGGCATCGGCTGCCCGCTCAGGTATGGATTGTACGGGTGACCGTGAGGCCCCACCTTCTCTTGCTTCCGCCATTTCGCCCGCCGGTTTTGGAACCACACCTGTTGAAGAAGGACATGTTGAAATGCTGGAGCAAACTGCTGCATTGTTTTGAAATAAATAAGTTTTATTTTTCTATATGCCACAGTGGTAATATAATGGGCGCGAACTTGGGAAATAGATTCAGAAACGGAAGAAAACCTAAACGAAAGGATTTTTTCAAAATCATCTTCGCATAATGTAGAGGGAACTAATTTTTACAAAATTATTTCTAATATCTAATTAGATTAGATGTTACATAGGTATAAACTCAACTTGGGCTTTAATTAAAATAAACAGTCGTTTAAAATTCATACACAATACTTCCTGTAACTAACTAAAGTGCATTTATGTTTTTTTGCGAGACCTTTCTAACATCTAACCTAATAATTAGGTTATTATTATTACTTCGGCCAAAGCTATCCATTACGTGCGTTCATGTTACCGTACAAGGCTGAATATAATGAATTGTAAATCAGCAATTTACTTATGGGCCGGTAATTGAATGAAAATGTCCTAAGCGTCACCTGCAAGAAACTAATTCGGACCATTTAAGGAACGTCTAAAAGACAAAAAGTGGTTATTAAAAATGCTTTGAGGTATTTTGACGTTGATTATTTTATTAAAACGCCATTTTATAACATTTTCTTATTTATTTTCTAAGCTTACAAGCTCTACGATGTAGTTACTATAAGAATATTTTTTTTGCTGAGCTCTCACAACATGAATTATAATGGATTCTTATCGCACACATAAAGGTTAGCATAATATTATTTCGTATTAAAATTATTTACACGTACGCCCATAAGATCGCTACGATAAAAATTTCACGCGCTAAAAAGCTTGGAATCCGACGCCTCTTGACAAAGTCAAATTACCACTTTGACTGCTACTCGGACTTTAATAAAACCGTCTGCATTCGCTTGCGCCGTGATTAAGCGATCATTAAGGTGTCGTTAGACCTATACGAGACCAGAATCACGTCTCTCGATATTGCTTATAAGGCAAGTATGTATGCACCTTTACAGTGACCACGAATTCTGCCCATAAAGACAGATATTAATGTCTTTAATCATCTTAAGCAAAGCACATATTAAATGCCGAAAAGCAATCAAAATATGTTCTTGATTATTTCTTTAATATTATTTGCGTTGCATAAACGATAAATAACTTTTAATTAAGAAATTTAATTACGTATGCAATAGTTTCTCAGTTAACTAGGTCGTAATTTACGTCTGTATAGTTTAGGTATAGTAATCAAGGTAGATCATACCACCTAGCAATTGATTACTTACAAACTTCTAAGGCTATACCACTTTCTTATTAAAACTTGGCCATAAATAAAATTGATGAAGATAAAAACACCCATAAAATATTGTATTAAGTATATTTTTAACTGCGACATGAACCTGTTATTAGAAATAAGTTTAATTACATAGTATTTTCTTATGTTTGTATAGGTATATTAAGGCGACAAAAAAATAACATATTTAGGTTATGTGTAAATGCACTTCGGCCCGGATTGCCAAGGAGATGCAGGTTCGAGTTCGAGTCCTATCCAAGACCGGCAAAAAATAAAATTTTCGCTTTATAATTTTTACAAGTAAGATCTGGGTTCTTTAGGTGTTGAATCTGATTCGAGTTAAGATTATTATACATGCTGTTCTAATTAATAACTATCAAAATAATAAAGGTGATAGATAATAAGTAAATTGTGAGTGATTATATTATATTCCAATAGCTAAACCTTTTAAATGAACTTTTCAATCCAAATAAAAACAACATTCCAGACTATGAAACTCCTATTTCTTAGTACAAAATGTGGTCACTATGCTTTTGGAACATGAGTGCAATACCGAAAGTTTACGACTCGCATAGTTTCCATAATAGCTCCTTTAACTTTAATTCTTGCAACCAATCGTCATTATTCAGCTTTCTTTACATGTACTTGCCAAAATAATTTACAAGTCAGCTGGTTAGCAAAAAGTTACAGCCACTCCGTCAAGGTAGGTACGGTCAGCTGCAGGAAAACGGACCTCTGGCGTAGAGCGTAGTTTGCTAGGGGGTTAAATTTCTCTGCAGCTGACTGTATAAGGGTTGGGCCACACTGGTCGACGGCGATCAACGGTTTGGCTATACAAAACGCGCGCAAAGTATGCAAATCCGTTCGCTACGAGTATGTCTGCAACAATATATATAAATACAGCTAAAACAAAATATATCTGCTTCAGCATAACAGCCCGCACTCAACCTAATGAAGACTTCAAACTACAACTACATACTTATCCGTGTAACAGAAGGACTTGTAGCGTACCAATTTGTGCGTGTGCATATTTAACACGTGTCAGAGATATTAAATATTTGGGCATTATATTAGATGACAGTTTAAGTTGGGGTTTGCAGGTAAAGGCAGTTGCTAATAGAGTTCGAAGGCTTATCTTCATATTTAAGAATCTTAGAGATGTAGCTAGTAAGGATATCCTTACACTCACATATAAATCTCTGTGTCAAAGCATTGTCTCATACTGCATTTGTGTTTGGGGTTCCGCATCGAAGACTTACCTTATAGAAGTGGAGCGTGCTCAGCGCGCGGTACTTAAGGTTATGAACAAACTCTCATTCAGGCATTCCACCACTGACTTGTATAGGTTATGTGATGTATTGTCAGTCAGGAAAATATTTATCTACGCAAGTCTTCGTCGATATCACATACAAGTTGTACCCACTCTTCCCGAGTGCAAAAAGCGAGTAGTAAAACTTCCTGTGCCGATATATAGTACAGCTTTTGCTAAAAATAGCTACAACTACGTTGCTCCTTTGGTTTACAATAGGTTATGTAATGACGTTAGTGCAGTTAAAAAATACAATAATCACCGGTTTCAGAAATATCTCTTGGATAAACTTAAACAACTAGACTATGATGCAACGGAGGAGCTTTTTATCAGGGTAAAATAACTTAATAACGCACACACACACACACACACAAACACACAGATACACACACACACACACACAAACACACAGACACACACACACACACACACACACACACACACACACACACACAGACAAACACACATACATACATACAAACATACACACGCGACACATATAATATAGTTAAATAGATACTTATATAGATTATGTTTCTTTATATACTTAACTGTTTAGATTTAGACATAGTATGGGAAGACACTGACGCCTGTAGCACAGCGTTTGCTATTACAGGCTTCAGCATCTAATGTAAATATTGCTTTGCTTAAGTTAAATAATATTAATATTCTTTTCATCATCGCATCATTTATGAGAACTACGGACCAACCAAACACTAACTTTATTACTCTATGATCTTCTCCTATCGCGTATATAGGTAAAAATGTAAGTTTTTTTTAACCTTCCTAATTTAAATTTTTTACCATAATCGGGCATAGACTTGGGGAACGTAAAGAATTTTCTTCAGTCGTCAGTTTGAAAATGCATCAATTTATCCTATAAGTGTCGGGCTATACTGATCGACAGCGATCGACGGTTTGCCTTTACAAAACGCGCGCTAAGTATGGAAATCCTTTCGCATCGTTGTTTTGTTATTTTTAATTAATCTTTCTAAATTTATCCTTAGAGAAACGACAGTAACTTCTTCGGGAGGGTAGTGTTTTGGTATGGTTACGTTTATGCCCCAATGAAAGAATAGAGCAAGATTATCCTAAGGTGATTTACTAGCTTTAAAATCCAGTTACGACAATATCCATATTTCACCTAATAATGTGTCGTATCAAAGCTCTAACCATCTAATAGAATTAGTAATGAGCATAAACAAAGGCTATTATTAGCGCCGCCGAGTGTATAAGGCTGTCTCCAACCGAGACCGGCCATGGAATGAGACGTCCTGTCGCGAGTCTACGGGGGGCCTAAAGTGCGACTTTTTGTCGCCCTCGCTTGGTATTAAAAACACACATATCTTTACATTTAATGTAGTTTATTAAATGCCTACTTTAGGTGCATCGTGAGATGAAGCAGTTATTGTCAATTATTATTCTAGTCTGTTGGAAAAGATTCGCTTCTAATACTAATACCTACTTCTTCATGTTGATCCTAAAACGTTTTTGTAATGATATTTCTGATGTTGTCAACAACTACTCTGGCTTTACAACTTGGTGTAGTTATAATCTGGTTACACGTGAAATCAGTCATATTTTATTCTTCAAAAACTATAGTTAATAAAATTTATAAACGATATTACTTATAATAAATTAAATTAAAAATGTATATACCTGTATTCTAGCTTCTGTTAGACCAATCTTCAGAGCAAGCTCCTCTCTAAAACAAAAGATAATTGTTGTTTATTATACAAAAAAATAAATATAGACTGTAGATATAATAATCGTAAAAAATATGCGGTCTTCTGTGGAATAATTCTAATATTTCCTTCCCCATCTTTTTATGTAAAAAAAAAATCTTATAAAAAAAATGGCCAAATATCCTCATTTTTATGTCAGTTGAGGAAGGATATAAAAGAGTGTTTCGAATCTAATACATGCATCAGCATGAATATCGATATTGGATGGAAAATTATATGCTTATTTTACTGTTAGAAAACATGATAGACGAGAGTATATTGTCAAGCGTAACTCACAGAATAGATGTTCTTAAAATATCGCGTCAATAGTTACGCTTGAAATGTGGTTTACTGTATTGTTATCTAAACATATCTTTACAAACCCCAACACACCCCCACACTCGCATTTCTAGACACATACATACATATATTTTATCGTATTACGAGTAAATTATGATGCCTTCTGCCATTTTCAACTTTTTACATTTTTATTTGTATTTCATGTTTATATATATATATATATATATATATATATATATATATATAATGAAGCTCCATTTGTAATAGCTTTCTATTGAGGAGGAGCGGGGCCTTCTAAAACAAGCATCTCAAGCTTAAAAGAAGTGTCTCAAAGATATAATGTAACAGTAGGTAAGAGAAAGCAAATAAACATTTTTGTATTTTTTTTTAAATATCTCCAAATCTCTCGGGTGGTCGTTTAGTCCGTAAAAGAACATTACAAAAATCACAAAAAAAGCTTTTCATACAAACTGATCAAATTATACGAAAAAAAAAGAGAGTTTTGAAAAGTTGTAGAACAAAAGCTATTCGGTTTTGTGTTATTTAGTAACAAGTTGTACCTATATACGTGATTCATAGTTTCGTAACTCACCTAGTAAAAACATCAGGATAGTGTGTCCTCCCGAACGCCTTTTCCAACTCATCAAGTTGGAAAGAAGTGAAGGTTGTCCTGTACCTTCTCTGCTTCCTCCTGGGCAGATCTTCGTCGTCCATGCCGCTGCCAGACCCTGGACGCTCAGGCTCCGGGGGAAGGTCAGGGGTGGAAGAGGAACCGGGTTCAGATACACCCATGTTCGGTACGAAGAAGTATGTGAAATGAATCGTAGAGATTGAAGTATATGGAAGTTAAAAATGGGTTTTGATAGAACCAGGTGAATAGGTAATAAAGCTACGGGTATTTGGGTTCTTTAGAAATAAAGGTTTGGGTTTTGTTAGGCACAATCTGTAACAATACAAAAAAATAATGAGATAGGTAAGTATTATGTATAATTTTTCTGCATGTATTAGTTTTCTATACCATACCATTTCTTATGATAGGGATGAATGGAAGAAGAAAACATATTGCGCCGACCCCAAATAAAGGGAACAGGGCAGGAGAATGAGTATGGTAATAGTAAATCACTTATGTACTAAAATGCTAATAGACATATTTAGTCGTAACTAATTATTGCTAACATCAAAACTTGTTTTATTTATTCTGAGTTTTTTATTGAATAAAAAGAGTCTTGATTTTTTTTCTCCATACTTATATTTAGAGGTATTGATCTTGGATTGCATCACACTAATATTAATTTCAAATCAAATCAACAGCCCGTTACAGTCCACTGCTGGACTATGAGCCTCCTCCACTTAAGTGGAGGGTTTTGCCATAATCTCCACGCTTGGCAGGCGGGTTGGAGATCGCAGATTAAAAGGTTATTGTATCAGAGAGCGCCTGCCTGTTCCCTGTTCAATGTGTGATCCCTAAGTCGCCTCTTACGACACCCACGGAAAGAGTTGGGGTTGGTGACAAATGTATTCTACTCTGCCGTCACCACACGGCATTAATTTAAATATGAAAATATATTTGGACTAGCGATCCGCCCGCGGCTACGCTCGCGTTATGTAAGATTTCCCGTGGGAATACGACTTTTCCCGGTAAAAAGTATTATATGTGTTAATCCAGGGTACAAACTATCTTTATTCCAAATTTCGTCCAAATCCGTCCTGTAGTTAAGGCGTGAAGGCGGAACAAACATCCAAACATCTAAACATCCAAATATATTTTCACATTTATAATATTAGTGTAATGATGTTTGAATGTTTGTTTCGCCTTCACGCTTAAAGTTCTCAACAGATTTAAACGAAATTTAGAATGAAGATAGTTTATAACCTGGATTAGCATATAGGATACTTTTTACGGAAAAAGTCTTATTCCCACGGGAAAATCTTACACAACGCGAGCGTAACCGCGGGCGGATCGCTAGTTAAAACATGAAACTTATTTATAATTTTACTTGATTTTTATAATCATAGCAGAGTTATCTACAGTAATGTAAAAGTAATGTATATGCATTATGAAAGGAATAATCAGCGTAAATTCTTTGGATGTAATAATTAGAGCCAGGGTTGCCAGGATATTACGGGATTTTTAATGAAAATGTAATGGCGGATGGCCGATGGGGCTCTTGCCAGGAAGTCCTTGAATGGAGACCACGTACTGGCAAGCGCAGTGTGGGACGGCCACCTACGAGATGGACCGACGACCTGGTGAGGATCGCTGGGTCTCGTTGGATGCAGGTGGCTATGGACCGGTCGCGCTGGAGTGCGATTGGAGAGGCCTATGTTCTGCAGTGGACTTTAACAGGCTGAAATGATGATGATGATGAACGATAATGAAATAACATAATGCTTATTTATTAGTCATAGAAGTTGGAATATTTATCTAATATTAGTAATGTCTGAGTTAGGAGTCTGAGTATAAACAAACTAACTAATTGTTAAATAAATAAATAATATCTATTTATTAGTGTTGAAAAAGGTCTTTGATTTGTATTCGTAGTGTCATTTCTTTTACAATGTGAATACACTAAATCCTTTAAGTAAGTAAATAATTATAAAATTATTTTGAGATAAGTGTATTAAGAAATTTTTTTGTTGCTGTTTTGAGTCAAATCGGACACGTCTGTTTTTTTTAAACACTGATTTTACGTTTTTACTTTGATAATTATTTGGTAAAAAAAATTAGAAGTATTTAATTTCAAATTGGTTTCGTACGAAAATAAGTATTCTCGTGCAAGTGCACTATATTGGCAGTGGCAGCCCTTCCAAGGGAGGCATCCCCGCTGCAGTCCGACGTTAGGCACAATTACCCGCAGTATCGCACTTCCTCATCTAAATTGCAATATGCAAACATCCGCTTCTTCCATCGAGGTGTTAGCTGGCTGCCTAAAGGGCAATATAAACTTTTAAAATTAACTTTACTGTAATTTTTATTTCTCAAACTACTTTATATCATTTGAGAATGGTATGTAGTACCACACGCTTACCACAGTTTAGTCTTTATAAACATTTATTTCGAAACATTTATGTAGCGAGATTTTCACCCAATTTTAGGAAAAATAAATCTCTCCAAAATGAATTTTAAAACGAAATGATCATAATCTTTAAACATACATTTTAAACTTAATTTCATAAATAACTTGTAAAAAGTTCTACGAGCGTCATAAAATTAGAATTTTACCTACTAGCCAAACGCATAAAGATTTTGAAGCAGATAATGATATAATTACTTATGTAATTTTATAGTAACAAAGACCCATAGGATAATAAAAAGTATTATCTATAGAAAAAGGTTGCTTTCGCTGTGTCGGGCTTCGATGCGCTCGGCTGCTTTTTATGCGAATTTACGCAAAAGCTATGAAAGTATCGCCGCTAACGCTTTCAAAAGTTAAAGTTATCGTATCATAAATTAATAAAAACACGAAAAAATCATAGAAGTGTATCGTAGTTGTTAGTACTATAATAATATTATATAAATATTATTTATTGACACCATAAAGTTACAAAAGAAATAACACAACATTGAACAATAAAATATGAGTCAACAGGAATATGCTCCCTTTACGTCGATTACCTGAGATAACAATATCTTCCAGGCAACTTTGGGGTACGAGAAATATGAAAAAGAAAAAGAGCTAGGTTGATGGCTGATTTTATTAAACAAACTAAATACAAGTCAAATTATATTTATCATATATAACATATTACTTACTTATACTTAGGTAGATCTTAGTACTAAAGTACAATATTTATATAAAGATTACTTACATATTAATTTGCAATCTAAAGTGCTAATCAATAAGACCAAATATTGTTTTTATAAATCGTAATCACAAAAGCAAATAACAATGTATTTATGACCGATCGATATATCTAATTAAAGTTCCTAGTAATGTTACGTATGGACCTATGTATAGTACAGTCAGCTGACGAATTAGCTGACCTCCCCCGCTTGAAACCGATAAGATTTTCTCAGGTGATTATTTATATTTTTACATAACATTTTATATACTCGTACGGTTTATTAACCTGCACAATTGTATGAAATTTCATGATAAAGCAAAAACAATTACCGAAGAAAACTTCATAGGTTTCGAGCGGGGGGGTCAGTTAATTCGTCAGCTAACTGTACATACATAATATAATCACTAGCGTAAGTAAAGTCATACTAGTGCCATAAAAAAAAACAATGTAAGTATATAACATGTAACATATATATAGTATATAACAATGTAAGTATGTAAGTATAGTACATTAGGCAAAGAAGAGTAGGTATACAGGGCCGCTCCAAAACGATGACTTCCTCAGGTGATTACTTATATTCTAAAATTGAATTTTATATGCTTGTACAGTTTATTAACCTTACAATTTTATGTACAATTATACAAAATTCATGAAAAAGCATCAATTAGGTCTACTGAATAGATTTCATTAGAAATAAGCAGTGCCTGTTATTTAGTTTTTCTATGACGTGTTTGTTTTCTGTTTATATTATTGTATACAATAAAAAACTCAAGATTTTTTTTTCTGTTTCGAGCGGCCTTGTATACCTATCTATTTTGCTGACTGTACTTTCGCTGCGTATGCATTATACCGAGGCCCAATTAATACGAGGTGTTACAAATACCTTTCCTTTAATAATTCAGCAACCGACACACCCAATTAGTTCGAGACGAGGCTCCAATTAAAACTACTTAATTGCTATAAGACGCGATTTAACGGTTAATTAAGAAGACTGCAGATTATGCAAACTACGTAGTTGGATTTGATGTAGTTGTTATTAGGGGTGACTATCCAGTTTCATTAAGGTTATGAGTTTAAGTCTATTTAAACCAGAGTTTTCACAATAAAAATATCTTTAAAAAAAATGCTGGCCAAAGATGTTTTTATTAGTACACTGAAAACCGTACTTATGTAAATATTCATCTACACTACAGGTACCAAGTTCAAATACCATAAATATCATAATATTTAAAATTAATATGAATTAAATTATAATGATAAACTTCATACAATCTACGAACTCAAAGGTTAGGTGCCAACCTTATAAAGGCTAGTCATATGGCTGTGAAATATAAGGTGTCAGGCTTGTCAACAAGGAGGGCATAGATTTGCAGTTAATTATGCAATTTATAAGCCCAGCTATACTTCAATTTCAACTTTACTTGCATTTATAATACCCACTTGTCGTCGATTTGATATCTAATAGGAAAAGCCAGTTATACTTTGAATTTGTATTTAATAATATGGAAATACCGAATTTAAATTTCAGGAAATCACGTTATTTCAGGAAAAAACGTCTAGCGGAATAAAAGACGGAAATTAGATCCGTAGCCCACGGATAAAACACGGATTAAATGTTTATTGTTCAACTAGTAGTTCCATGGGCATCGATCGAATTATCGATTGACCGACCTACAGAAAAACTAGGATTTTTTTCGAAAAATCCTATTATTTCATATTCATTTCTTTCTTATATTTTCACGTTCGCTTCGCAGCCCTCTCAAGACTAAACCTTCGATTCAACCAAACATTGTTCCATTTGATTGGCTAACGACTAGACTAGAGCTGCGGCTGACCACGAACGCAGGCGCATTGCTTGGCGTGGAACAGCACCTGCGCGCGCATCTGCCGCACGCGCCGGTAACCGCGACTACCGCTGCGGTGTCATACTCTCCTGGTACTTTGATCGTCACTGTCCAAGCAATTCTCAGGAGATTTAGGAATAGAATGAAGAAATGAAAACATAATTAACGAAGAAGCAAATTTTAACTTCTCACTCTCCTATTATTCAAGCACCTATCAACACTGAGCAGTGTTGACCGACCTACAGAAAAACCCCGCCATTCGAGACACAACAAAAAAGCGTTTTTCAAAGAACTTCAAGAATTTGGCCTCAGCCTCACGGTGTACCAATAAACGTACTGTAAGACACTCTCAATATAATTAAATTTAAAAGCTATGTAAATAATGTGCAGCAAAAACAAAAGTAGAAACAATCGTAAACACATCATTTCAGAGCAACGGTTTTCTGACAATAAAATCGATATTTATTAAAGCAATCATAGCGGTTATTAGTCCCGGCACGGTCGCCACTGAAGCGAACATAACTTGTGCTAAATGCTAGAAAAACACCACTTCTCATGTTCTCTACGCGTCGTTATAACAAGAATTATGCTTGGCGAACGAGAGAGGACTAAATAAAAATAAGACAGACGAATGTCACAAACAAACGCAACGCTGTTTTCTGTCACTTAGAAACAAAAATGTCTGCCCCCAGAAGCCCTGTCCAGCATTGACCTAGGCACAACTAGGCAAAGACAATTTCAAATATTTCATATTTAAAGAACTGATACTTTTATGAAATCCTGGTTTGTGAAAAAAAAGTACGTTGTACAAAATTGCTACTCTTATTAAATCCATAATAAAAACAGATTCTAAAATATTTTGAGTGTAATAAGATCAGAGAAAATTCAAATTACCGAATAAACGACATAAACTAGCTCAAAATGACATCAGTCTGTAATTGAAAAGAAGTGAAACTCTCTCGATAAGAAAAAAAGACGAATTATCGGCGTCACCGCTATCACCGCTTCCTATTTGCAATTAGAAAAAAGTGATTAAATTAAATAAAGCAATCAAATCGGGACATGGCTGTAACGGTCCAATGGTGTCAGAAACCAGAAAAATTTGCTACCATTCTGCCAATGATTGCTCATTCGAGCGCAAAATGGGAATGTAGTTGAGTTTTTACTATTTGAATAGCGGTATCGAGTTCATTTGCCTGTAGAGTTGTGAGATGATATGGTTTTTGTACCTTAACGTTAAAAAGGTTATCTTTAATGCTCTGTTTATCTTTATTCGTAGTTTACATTAAATTGTTTGTGTGATCGATCACACAATAATCGTACACTTTTCTTATGCTAATAAAATTTGTATATAAAAATATTGTAGGTGCACTCTTTTTTTATAAGAGCTCACACAAACTACTAAGGTATGTATATAGCATCTATTGTACCGTTGTGTATGTATTGTATTGTCGATCAAAAATCAATTAATGGCCGTCTACATTACTCAATAACTCAATTATAAAATAATTACCATTACCTTTTAGCTAAACCTTCATTATCAAGTTAATATCAAAATGAAAATTATCTCTTGTAACTTGAAATTGAAAATGCGTGAATATGGATCGAACGTGTACATGATAATATATTGTTATTATTTATTAATTAATTATTCAATTACATCGAGAGTCGAACGATGGACTGTTTCAATTAATTCTGAGTAATAAATATTCTCAAAGATCGTAATAATTTTATACGCCGCCGTCATTGAATAACACGGTAAAACTACTAGTAGCGTACTTATAAATGCCTTCAATACTATATGTAAGAACATAGCAACTATGTATTAGCAATGCACGTAAACGATATCTGACACTTAGGCAAAAAAAACACGTATTTTTCACATAAAATCATTGTTTCTTGAAACTAATATTTTGAAACTGCTGTAAATAAGTATAATTTAATTACATACATTCTATTCGACGACCAACCAATCAAAATAGGTGACATGGTAAAATAATGCAATAACCAGGCGTGCATATTAACAAAATACCAATCCTTAAAAAGCGTTGAAAACATGTAGGCTACTGGCTTCAATAGAGAGATAAACTACAACGTGGAGGAACGAGAATGGAAGGGAATGTGTAATAGGATTTGGTGATACGCTGGCGCCTCCACGGATTAATGACTTTTTGTTGCCCCATTAGACATTAGACATGGGAGGTTTGGTTCCTGTTAATTTAAAGCTGCTTGAGATTATTCGATGTATTTTTCTGAGTTGTATTGTTGCCTTTTTTAAATATCTGTGTTCAAAATTAATTTGTTTAGTAGTTTTTAGCAACTTTGTAGCACCATTTTTAACGTCTTGTCTTTTTATTTTTACTATTGTTATATTGCGAACGTACTTTTATACTTACTTCATAAAAAGAGCACGCAGCATCATTGTTATTTGCGCTACCAGTTTCAAGCCTCTCCTTTTCAAATCAATGCATTCATGTTGTTTTTCTATACTTGGGTATATCCGTTTTGCGATTCCAAATTTATCACCGTCTCTAAGAATTTGGAGGATTATCGTTTTTGTCCATTAGGTATCGACTTAAGTGTTAATGGGTCTCGGCTTAAACCGCGTCGAAGATAAGCCGCCTGACTCACCCTGACTGATGTCTGACTGTCAGGCTGCTACCTGATCGCTGACATCCTCTTTATCAACAACTACTTTGAGTTCAATATCCTTAATCACTTCACTAAACACTCGCTTTAATAGATTAGCTGAATTAACAACTTTAATACAAAGAAGCAAGGGGGAAACAAACAATTTATGAATTAGTACCATGACTTCGTATAACGCTTTTCGTAGATTTGACTTATTTGTTCATAAGTACAGATCAGCAATTTATGCACTTTTGGCTAGTTAGTTATGCATGACTCTACAACAAAAAATAAATTATCAATAAATGTTATAATAAATGTTATTAAATTCTTAAATTTACTAACTCTGTAAATACAAATAAATTTGAGTATATCAAAATTTAATACTATAATTATTTGTTTCATCGAATTCTTATTACAATGGTGCTATCAATACGGCAATCAGTATTTAGCTTATCCGTTTTGAATCTGACGAACAAAAAGCAGCCCTATTATTAAATATTGCAATTTCATATTAATATCACTATCCATCGCTGTGATACCATCGCCCACTAACCCGGTTTCATCACCCGCCACACAATGAACAAAAACAAAAATATACAATTTAATATCTGTACATTATTAAAAAAATCATCAAGATATAAGCTGTTCGGATGTAAATCGACTTTCCTATTACGAATGCCGCTGGTAGCTCCGAGTAGCGTGTAATGAGAAACCAGAATGTTAATTAAGATCTAATTAAGTCTAATACAATCAACAATGCTGCTCGCGTTCCGGAGGCATCCGCAAGTCATCACGAGGGGTTTATCTCGACCACTTGTCAAAGATCTCCGACCTTCAAGCATCTACCTCTTGTCACAGAAAATTTATGACCAAACGCCGAGAAATTGGAGATCACCAGAGATCGGTCATGTTAATCGAATGAGATCGGCCAACCCTTTAGTAAAAAATTGGTTAAAATAAGTTTTTCCAAAGGCTATTGTGATGTGAGAACTTAATTTAGAGAACACTGGTGCGGTGGACGTGAGATCGGTTGAAAGGGTAATAAAGATATCCAAGTTGTATAAAGATTGATTACAGGGAATTGAGCTGGAAAACTATCACGAGAATATAAAGAATTATTTAAATAAAGAAACGGAAGTTCTTTCCTTTTTTACTTCAAAAATAAATTAAATTATTTTAAAGTAAAGAGTTAATGAAGCGTGACCAGAAAATATTTAAAAATAACTCAAAACCAAAATAGTATAACAAGATTTTTTAAGACAGCTTTAATTATATTACTTACTACTTACCTTTTTGGTTTATTGAATGACGCATAATGCATATTTATTATGAGTATAATGCCGTCGGCTAATAATACACAATATCCTTTCTGATTGGATTAAGAAAAATATTTCAATGAATACAAATATTATATAAAGTAATTGCATAAATATACAAGAATATATTTTTCTATATTATTGTACTTTTTATACTGTCGTGTTTATAGTAGACAAGTATTTAATTTGGAAATTTATTAAACAGCCTTCTATTCAAAAGCCATAATCGACATTTTGCTCTTGATATGTGACCATAAAATAAACTTGTACGTACAGGTTGTAACATAAAATTATGATAATAAACTTATGTGAAGAGAAGAATAAATGGTTTGTTCAATGGCCGGGTTATTCTGTAGGGGGCTATAAAATCCAGATCAATAACAAACGCGCCATTGTGGCTCTCGACCGTTCTAACAACCTTTATAGAGCTCAACATATGGAAATAACATTCAAAACTGACCATAATACAAGCTATAAACAAAATTAACAACACAGGGCACCCTGCTGCTTTCAATTTTGAGGCTGACATCGGCCCTAATTCAATAAAGCAATAAAATTCACCTAATTATGCAAATGCATTTAAAATATCAGGCATTACGCCTTTTTTGGATCCAAAAATATGATGGGAGCCGTCAAATGAGGTCGTCGTAGGCACTGATTAATGGACTCGGTGCGTCCGTTATCAAAATAATGACATTAATTTAATAGATTAATTATTTTGTATAATTAGTGAACGACGGGAGACGCGTGGTCGTGGATTAACTTGTAACATTTTATAATATAATGCATCATATTAGAGTTTAACATTAGCATTTGTGTCGTTTAGATTATCTAGCGATTATTTTAAATAACGATTTTTAATGACATGATTTTTTTAACATTTTATTTGCGTGCGTAAAAAATGCTACAATGATGCCACTATTGCCTTTTGTAGTAAAAGTTTACGTTATTACCTATATTTCTATATTAAATTTTATTTAAAAGTTAAATACGAGTTCAATGAATATTTAATTATTGTCCTTCTTGGGAAAAAAAAAATGAAACATATTTTTTTAAATAGTTGTCCCATTCATGTACAAAATAAGGTTACCAGTCACCCTAGACATATTTAAAACCAAAAGTTAATTTACTAAAAGACGTTACGAACAAACAATAAATTAAAAAGCACTTACCCACACAATAACGATGAACTCCGAAAAAATTGATAAGTCCTTATAAAGCACGTGAAGAAAATATGGCGAGCACGAATAAATTGCCGTCAATAAACGCCACAATTTACATGATACCCCGTGACGTGTTGACCGACAACAAAGCAATAAACTATGACACACCGACGCCTTCAAACGACTGGTAGAGAATACAGCCGGCTCGATGATCGCCTACGCACGGATCGGAAATGTGTAACAAAAAACTGAGCGGGCCGAAGCCACTCCCCTGAGGTACGACCGGCCAATCGCGGCGCGGAGACATCGCGGCGGGTGTGAGGGTGGGCCACAATCAGTTGATACGGGTCCCTACTTCGATATCACTAATTGACTTTATCAACAAACCGACTTTACTGGCTGAAGTCACGATATATGCGTTGTCTGGTGTGTCAAAAGCCTAACTGCGGCTCACTAGCGCAGTAATTAAGTATGCTGCGAGTTATTGGGTGACTTGAGCTTTAAGGAGATTGTTTGTGGGTTCATTGAGGGGATATTTCCAGCAGAAAGTTTAAAAAAGCTTTATTCCATAGAGATTTTCATGATAATAATCATTATTTTAAGTTTTTAAAATATTTAATATCATGTTTTTATTTTAAGAATTTAGAAAGAGTAAGATTTAATTATGACTGATGTATAAAAAATATGATATGCTTATTAGAGATATTAAAGTAGATTATATAATTTACTGAGACTAGTTTTTTACTGAGAAATTATATTTTAATTCAATTAAAACGTAGGAAGTATTACAATCTAAGAGCTTAGTGTATTAATATAGATCCGATGCTGCTGCTCCTAATACTTTGACTGGAAATCAGGAACCAGTAACGATAAATTCCCCATTAAATTTCAATCATTGAACTCCTATCAGGTACCTATCCAATTAAATGTTATGAAATCTCTATATAGAAGCGGCTCTGGTATTTATTTGTAACGTGTCGGCTCCTTTGCAGCTCTAATGGCACCTAGGGCTATTGATGTAGCAACTACCCGCAACTTAGTTAGCGGCACTGCTTTGCTTTCAGCTCAATAAGACTTAGATGAAGTATCAGTTTAATATGCAATCAGAAACACTGTTTTGAATTCATCAGTATACATAAGACCGCTAATAAGGTAGGTAGGATATTACGTGGGGCATACTTAAAATCCCTGGATCTGGCCACATAAAATAAAAGAATGGAAAAACAATTATGGAAATTGAAAATGGGACTCTTTGGGAACATTTTATTATTGAACGATACGTGATTTTTATACATTATTATTGGGAACATGTTACTTTTCAATTTGCGAGACTGTCATTTGATTTTCATTGTGATGTCTTTTCGAAAATTGTGTGTCGCTATCAAAATGAATTTAACTCGTAAACATTTTCGTTCAATGATTTTTTATTATTTTCGTTGTGGCTTAAGTCCAACAAGAGAGTTGCCAAAGACTTCAATTGACATTTGGTGATGAAGCACCATGTCGCAGCTCCATGTATTCGTGATTTAAAAAATTTAGACGTGGACGTGATCATCTCCATGACGAGGTCGTGAAGGTCGGCCGGCGACTGTGGTTACTTACAGTCTCTAATATTGACACTATTTGATACCGTACGACAACTTTGAAACTGACAAAAAAATACTTGCCAGCAAATTCGTGATTTGTAAGGCACTAGAATGAGCCATTAAGTGCAAAACATTTTACATGTGCGTCTGAAGGTTCGGAAGCCTTGCACTCGATGGATACCGCATGACTTAACGGAGGACCAGAAACGACTGCGTGTCCAGTGGTGGCGTAAAATAATAAAAAAGTTTAATGGAGGACAGTCATTGGCTGTTTATAATATCGTGATAGTTGACGAAACCTGGGTGTACTGCTTTGAACCCGAAAGAAAAAGCCAGTCGGCAGAGTGGGTCTTTCTTTTTGAAGATTTGCCGGCGAATGTTAGAAAAGTCAAAGCATTGTTAAAAAAATGGTTGCTTCTTTTTTCGGCAAATCAGGACATTACACTACTGTATCGCTTGACGATCAAAAGACAGTGACTGCAGATTGGTACGTTAACATTTGCTTGCCCGGAGTCTTAGAAAAAGTCCTCGACAAATGTCCTCCTTCACCACGATAACGCATTCTCACATTCCGCTAAGGTAACAGAAGCCTATTTGAAGGTTTCAAATGTGGAACTGATGACGTATCCGCCTTACAGCCCGGGCCTCGCACCCTGCGACTTCTTTTTGTTTCCAAAAATTAAAGACAAACTTAGAGGCACACGTTTTACGAGCCCTGAATCGGCGTGAATGCGTTCCATGAAGCCATTGAAGAGGTCCCTAAGGAAGACTGGTCCAACTGCTTTGTACAGTGGTTTCAGCGAATGCAAAAATGCATAATTGCGAGGGAGTATACTTTGAAAAACAATCAATGTTTTGAAGGTCTTATATCTAGTCTTATTTATCAGAATCCAGAAACTTTAAGTATTCCTTAAGTTTATACTTAGGGCATACTAATAGGCGGCCTATACGCGGTGATATTAATAGTCCTAGACCTAGAATAATTATTATTTACATAAGGAGGAACTGCAACACAACGAAACAACTGAACACCCAAATATTTGAGGCCGTCAGTGCAAGTTCTAATTAAATTCAGTACAGAATCGAATAGAAATAAAAATAATGCTAATTTTAATATTGATTTATTGGCACCAGTTTGCAACGTGAAAGCATTAAAACATTTACACAAACTTACTTATTCTATGTGAACAAGGGTAAAAAAATGGCACTCCAAAGGTGACTGATGACGACCAAGATGACAAAGCAGAACAATGAGAATTTTCTTCACTGCGTACCTCGTGTTTAATAGCCATCGCCATCAAGTATGCAATCACGATGTAATTAAAACTATTAAAATCGCATTTAGCACAGCATCGGTACATAGTTCTATATCTTGATTGTGCATTAGGTTTAGTATATATGTTAAAATAATTATGGAACACTAATTCTATTCAAAGTAGCTTAGGAAAAGCTAAAGAGAAATTATAAGATCGTTAGTCATTGTTAAGAGTTCGTGTCTTATATTTAACGCCGATGAGTACGGCCATAATTGTGGTTTTCTATATTTTTCTGCTGAGAGTAGGATGAGGATCCTAACTACCTAGCCGAAGGGCTAATTTATTAGATCAATTCTCTCGAAATTTTGCAATACTTTGCCTACTAAAACTACAAGAATACTACCTACCTGCATGTCTATTGTTAATTCTAATAATATCCATTATTATTGTCAATGTCATTCAAGAGAATAAAATTACAACAAACATTACTTTGCGCTGAATATTACCGTCGCGCTCGTTTGGTTTATTCAAATAAATGTTTTATAATGAAGCATAATCGTCATAATGTGGTAGATAAACAGACAGTGGCAACTGAATGTGCATTAGACACAATGATTGCGGAACCAGAGTACTTCCTCCCACAAATAGTAGGTAAATAATTACAGACATGATGACCGATCAACAACATGTGAATAATGAAACTAAATGAACAAGTAGATCATTTTGAGAAGCAGAGTCTCAAAATCACACGAATTACGACCTAACAACGTAATTCCTCCATCCGACACAAATTGGCCCATATTTAATTTTGGGAAAATGTAAAAATAAACGTTTTTATTTGTGTAAATAACACAATAAAACTGCGGGTGCCATTACGCGGCCGACACGAAATTTGTACGCGCACCAAATTACACAGATAAGATCTGTGTCGCCATAATTGTTATTTTACTGTCGTTAGTGCCCTGGATCGTGTAAATTCAGTTAGGGGATATGATTTTTTATTTCAAATTCAATATGCAAGTTTTTGTTGTGACCGGAAGGGGACGCGTTAGAAAAAATTGCGCACATCCGCTTGTTGGCAGCTTTCACTGCGGTGATTAGCTGAATCGAAACTGACAAAGGAACCGATCGCCGATGTTGTCTGTTTCCGAGTGCCATTAACGCAACAATATTAAAAAAGTGTCAGCTCTAATGAAGAAATATTGTGTCTTGTTCGATCTTTGCGGTCACGCCGGTTTCATCCCAAATAACAGGAAGCTACAGATGAGTTTCCTGTAAAGATCTCCACGTCGGGATGTTGAATTGTCGCTCAGACGACAAATTGTGTCCATTTGTGGTTTTCAAAATCAATCGCCGTGTAATTTGTGTTTTTAGGTGTTACCGTGGTCACCTCGTCCGGATGTGACGATGGGGTCTGATTCTACAGTCACTGCAGTTTCCGTTATCGTTTTTTTTTTCTTTTCGAGACTTAATTTAAAATAAATTGCAGAGGACATTCACTCCGTTTCTTGTTGATGACTGGTTGTCGTTTTTGTGTTTAATTTTAATGTACCAAACTACCAATGATTCGATTCTTCCATTGTTCTGTTCTGGACACAAAAGGTGCAGTTAATTAGTTAAGCGGAGTCATTGACTCTATTCGAGCTTAACAGTCGAAGGAAATACAATTTGTTATGGATTTAAATGTCGAAACAACCAGGTGTTGAGTTAAATGTTTATCAGTTAACGTAAGTATAATTTTAACTATTTTGTATTTCAACTTTTTATAATCAGTTACAATAAGCAGTCTTTTCCCGTCTGTAAGTAATACCTATTCTGGATCACGATATAAAAACTAAATTTATACCTAGTCATCGTAACTCTCATCTTAGAAAGTAACTCAATATTTGTTTTAATAGTTCTGATAATTGATTGATTACGCTCTGGTCCATCTGCTATCTTCCAAAAAGCTCGTCACGAACTGCCCAGTTCTCAGGCACGACGACGGTGGATGTCGTACTAACGAAATTTACCCGCCTTTGTGTGCCCGGTACAAAAAGCAAATCGAGTTACGGCTAAAACGAGAGAAAATCAACAAACAAACACCATTACCACGGCCATTTTCGAGAGATCCGCTCGTGATGACGCCGTTTTTCAGAATGTGTACAATGATACCTACTATACTTGTTGATTCTACTCCATCGCGAACAACATCATCCATTGGTTGTTCCATTCTCTCACTGAATTTCTTCGTTTGGTATCCAGCGTGTAATGCAAGCGCAACTCTACAGTTTTTCTTGATCAGGACAAGTCCTTTGACGGTACCTCGGGATTCAATCCACGATTCGTCTTTTTGGGCGGATTCGGTCGGGCTAAACAAACTGTGCCGCAGCCTCCGAATCGATTGGTCTCGCGCTCGGCCCGCGGCGTTGCTAAACCAAAAGGAAAACACACTTTTTGAGATCAAGTATCTTTTGGTTACTTAGTGGTGAGAAGATGTTTGTTGTTCGTTTAATTTATTTTATCAATATTTTATATACTCATATAAGGTTTACATGGGTAAAACTTTGGGCTCATGGTAGAGCTGAAACTCGGAGTAACCCGGCCGTTATGTTCGTCTAGTCTAGATCAATGTCGTAGTAAATGATTTCACAGAGATTGTTGTCACTGGTATTAGAATAGATTGATGTTAAAGGATAATTATTGATAAAATTTACATCTTTTCAAGAAAATAGAAATTGCAGAATGATTTATTTGTATTTTTTTTATTTTTGTATCAGCCTGTTACTCAAGTTATCTTTTTACAAGATCATTTTGGTCCTTCGATTATTCAAAGCTTTTGACTCTCAGAGGAACAAAAGACGATCGCTTAGCGTGAGGCGACGCGCGTCTGAAATCTTTGATTTGACTCTTTATCTTCGAGTCCCTTTCTGTAATCGAAGACTCTTAGATTTGAGCTGCAAAAAATTGTATTTGCCAAGCATTTTGAGCCAAGAATTTGGGTATTAAGCACTTTTTTTTTTAATTATTCGAGTTAACAAACAGTAAACACAACAAAGATTATGTGTAACAACTTAAGACTAACATTCAACGTTACCCACAGATTTGCTTATTGAAGAAAGTTACTCAGTGGCTGATTTTACGTGCAAAAAAAAAAACTAAATTTAATATGGATGTTGGTATGCTGGACATAAATTTCACCGGTGATCGTGTAAAGTTTCGCCAATGAGCGTTTTATAACTTAACAAAACTGAGTTGTTTTTACGATGGTCTCGAAGTTATGGCACTATGCCATAATATTCACTGACAATCTACTTCTAGATAGTTAATAACCATAGTTAATAACTAATAACTAATAACTAATAAATAGTTAATAACCTATGCTTTCAAAAATAATCCAAGTACAGTCAGGGTGTTGAATTTTTAGTATCAGTTTTCAAACTCTTTTCTTTCTTATAATATGCAAAGCGAGTTATGTGTCAAAATGTCTATTTTGCATTCTTTTGTTGAAGTTTACCGATCAATCTCTACATTATCAGAAAAACAGATTATTGAGGTGGTAGTATTGATAGTGAAGGAGCATTGTTTGTCAAAAATAGTTTTCAAGAAAATGGCTTTTTTCTTGGCTTAGCGACATTATAACAATCTCATAAAAGCTTTAATTGTCACAATTTTCGGGTTTGTTCCCACGGTTATATTTAATATTCTTACCTCGATATTTCGGAAAGGTTGCACGCTCCTCAGAAAGAGGGTAGACAGATATGTCTGTCCTTAGGAGCTGTCCACTCGCCACATCAGTCTACTCGTGACCATAGAACAAATTGTGACAATTTTAGTGTAGTGAACAACCACGAAATTTTTGAAGCATAAAAAGCTTTACTCTCAAACTTTAAGCGAGTTTTGACATAATTGCCTGGATTCGGGATGTCATGCTCTAATTCTAATTTTAAAATCCAGCTATCCTTTTCGTTTTTATGACCAATGAAAGAGAAGTGATGAACGATTGATAACCTAAAATAAGGGCATAGCTGTCAGTTTAAGAGATTTTTAAATCGCATGTTTTAAGTGCTCTCTAAAATTGTGCAATCGACACGGCAGCCTTATGGTTCAAATTCGATGTTTGATAGCTCTAATAATATTAGGATGGCCATATCCTGTCTCTTTTCAATCTTTAAAAAGTAAAAAGGACGGACTAACTTAAATTAAAGATTAGAGCGTGACATCCCGAATCGAGGCCAATACCTCCCTAAGTTGTTCTCATAGTTTGTGCACGCCATAAGTTCACAAATTTTCAGTCTGTCAGTCTAATCAGTAAATTTCTTTTCTTATAAAGTTGGCACTGAGTTAGTACACTAAGGACGACATTCAGAGACAGAGCTTAGCGAAATCTTAAGTCAAAGTCAAAATTATTTATTTCCATAGGATGTTATTACATCACTTAGATCCGTCATTACATTTTTTTAGGTGAGTTCACTAACACAGCTTAGCTGTTCCAAAAACAGATGGCATATAAAATCAAAATGACATTTTGTAAGTCTATGTTACCCATGTCTTTGTGTTTTATGTTTCTAAGTCACCGACTTCAGCGACTTGGACTCGGCTAAGAACAAATTAAGGCAAGCCATTCGACATTTCTAAGAACAATCTCTAGTTTTCGTCTCTGAATGTCACCCTATTCAGATGAAAAGAAAAAAAATAACCGACCAAGCACGTGTCGGACCACGCAAAGTGTAGGGTTCCGTAGTAGTCCAATACTACTTAGATAGGTACCTGTTTTAGACAGTAAGATTCATCAAAGTCATTTTCTACGATATATTTTGTACTGAATTTCTTACTAATACAAGTACATTTTATAAGTTGGTCTATTAAACCTAATACTCAGTTGATGTTCATAATTTTCCTATTAAATTCATCATAATATGTGCAATGCATACTACCACCAACAGACATTGACATTGAGTAGGAGACACTTGACCCTAACAAAAGTGAGCACTTTAAAACAATATATTTCTCAAACGTAGTACGTACACTAGAATCGAAAAATAGTTTTCGCAAACCTTCAATATTTTTTAAAAACCTATCCAACGAAACCTCACACTGGGCAGTCAAAAAAATAAAATAACCCCACTTCACGTGTACCAGAGGTACTTCAGCTTTGTCGTCATAATTAATATATGTATATCACAGCCTTCCAAATTACAGCCTTTTAGTACTAATAGTCTCTTAGCTAAGCTGCGGACAGACAGCCAGACGGACATGGCGAAACTATAAGGGTTCCTTGTTGACTACGGAACCCTAAAAAAGGAAGAATAAGGATTTCAGTACTTAGTTTGTACCTATCTAATAACAGGAAGCTATTAGACCAAACTATGATTTCATCTACACCGAAAGCTTTTAACGTTCATAATTTGTTATTTTATGAACTTAAAGTTAGTCAGTATGTAAGTATTTAAGTGCTTATAGTCGTTAAGCTATACTTAAAAGGATCAAGGGGAATTCACGGCTTATGAGTTTCAAAAGATAATGATAATTTGCTATATTTTTCTGGACTTGTGATTTGCCTGGTCTTATTATGACCTAGCTAGTAACTCATCTCCGTGTATGAATATTTATTTCATAATAAGCAAAGTGCTTTCGTTAGCTAATTAGCTTTAGCATTTTTGTTTAAGTCTCTCAATAAGGTATCAGTATCTGAAGGGTGTCATTTATTAAAAATCTAATCAATTTACAACAAAGCGATGATATTGACTATTTTATGTTTGAACATCTAAGTTGTTGTAAAAGGTTGATCAATTGCACTGATTAAAAGCGTTATTGAAAATCTAACTATTTAAATTTCCCTCAATATAGAATCAGTATAATCTAAAACTTATTTACATTATCACAATAGCTAGTTCATCATCATCATCATCAACGGCCCATTACAGTCCACTGCTGGACTATGAGCCTCCTCCACTTAAGTGGAGGGTATTGCCATAATCTCCACGCTTGGCAGGCGGGTTGGAGATCGCAGATTAAAATGTTACTGTCGCTGCTGCCCGTTCCCTGTTCAATGTGTAGTCCCTAAGTCGCCTCTTACGACACCCACGGGAGAGTAAGGGTTGGTGACAAATGTATTCTACTCTGCCGTCACCACACGGGACAATAGCTAGTTAAATACCACCTATATAATTTACATTTATATCTCTACGCGATCAATTAGATCAAATGTCTTTAACAAACAAACGTCGAACTATAACGCTACCAGTTGACTGTCAAGTTGCCGTTAGTTAATCATAGTTAATCACTATGAACTGTCATAGAATCATTAATCAAGTCCTAAAAAAGGATTCGCCCGGTTATGTCGCTAACAGTAGGTGAAGTGGGTAGGAGCGATTAGAAAGTGGGGCGACTAAATCGACTTTTAATTAGTCAGATAAGAGACCCATTACACCAACATTAGTTGTGCCAACTAACGTTTTTCATGTTTCATTTTTTGAAGTTCCCTTGGCAAGTTATGAAAGTATCAAGGAATAAGATGGCTGTAAGAGACGAAAAAAAATTGAATTTCAATGAATGCAGTTATAAGTGAAATTTATATAACGGCCTTTTTAAATTCTAGTTTGAAATACTTAAAGATTTCAAGTAATCTAAAGATAAAAATCAATCAATAATAAATGTTTATAGACAAGGTTAAAAATGTATAGCAAGATCTCTATTACAAAAACAAATGATATTATTAAACAAAATAAAGATTAACACACATGCATGAATTGGATTTTTTCGCGTTCCAACATTATATAGGTAGAGTTCGTTTGCCCCATTGAATGCATTTTTTAATTTTACAAAAAACCTACATAACAAATTATAACATAATAAATTATTCTTATTCTTTATTCTTAATCTACAGAACCCGAACTCGAATGAACTATAGGACAAATTCATGGAATTACGTCAACTTCATAATATTAGTGAAACAAGCGAGCGTGGCGCGTAATGTCGTTTTAACAGATGCTAATGTCGCTGCTCCTCTCCGCATGGTTCCACGGTGCCATCCAAGGCTGAGATCATACTGTTATCACAGAATATAAAATAGAGAAAAGGGGATCGGACTGTTCCTAAATTTACCATATTTTATGAATTATTTTTAAAATATAGATTAGTAGCAGACAATTGGTGAAGAAAAAAATAGAATCAGTTGAAAAACTAATTTAAAGTTTCAATATGTCTGTCTCTTTCAAAAACGATTTTTTGTATGGAGATTATATGGCGTTACTAACAAATGACGTCACTAGTGCGTCGCCTCTCTGTTTAATCTTGAATTTCAAATCTTTATAACTCGGTCAATTAAAGATAGATCAAAAATTCTTTTAGTGCTCGATAGCAGGAACTAAAAGGTTTGGATTTATAAAATAAAAAAAAGTTGTCCGAAACCCTATTATTCATCACACTTCACACTATCGCACAAATATTATAAATGTCATTTGTATTTTCTTTTTCTTTCTAGCCAGTTTTTACTTAAATATCATTTTACTACCCATGTTACTAGAGAATAGGTTACCTAGTCTAAAATAAATACCATATTTAAATATGAGCACTGATAAAAAATTACCCTGCACCTTACAAACCACAGATAACCAACCTGTACAATATTATGTTCAAAATGGTTGCTTATCGTTCTGTAAAAAGTGAGTAAAAACAAATTTTACAGAAAAAAATACCTAATACAAAATGATTATGGAAATTGTATGAATTGATTCTTGCGATGCCATCGTGGTATTATAGTTATAGATAATTATTTACAGTACGCATTGATAGTAGTTTCGATTAAAATAATTGCTAATGCTAACACGACAGAAGGTGTAAATTCTGTGTAATCATCTAAGTAAAATATTATTATTATGAAGAATCAATGAAAATAATAATTTCCTAAAACCTAAACACATCACCACACGGGGTACCATATTACAATCAGCTCTCTACGTGAAATAAAACTGACATTTATTAGCAGCTTGCGCCACCAGTTAGCACTTTCGTGCCTTTGTAAAGTTGTCTTGGTCTAAGGTTGCCTGGAAGAAATTGCTGTGTAGCAATAAGGCCGCCTAACTGTACACTTTCTATTTCTGTCAAGATTATTGTGTATGTGTGTGTGTGCGTTGTTGTGTTGTTGTTTGTTTTTTATTGTTGTTGTAGTTTTGTTTGTTTGTTTGTTGTTTGATGCGTGTGCAATAATTTCCCATTTTTTGCGTCGAAAGGTGAATTCATTCATTCATTCATTTTTGTAGGTTAGGTAGGTTACCTATATGACAAAATGTAATGACGAATCTAAGTGATGTTTAACACCCTATACAAAAATATGTTTTTTTTAATCTCAAAGACTCTCTTCGTCGTGCAGGTTGTAAGGTCGACAGCTGACCACACAATAAGTTTGACCGACGATTTAACTGAAAATGCCAAAATGTTCTATAAAAAATTACAAAAAAACTGTTTTTATTTTTTTTATATCTTTAAAAATAACTGAGTTATTAACGATCAAAGATTAGTAGCTGTGACATCATATGCATGCAACGTACCTATTACACCGCCCGCAAACACTACTACACTGCATGCATATGACGTCACACGCATACTAAAAGCGCGGGGAAATTTCGGAACTTCTCGCGGTCATAACTTTGGTAATATTGTATGTATTGAAGTGAAATAAAAAGTAATGTAATGTACATGATATACACTTTAATACAAGGCATGTTTTCATGTGAAATACGAACCTATCGGTGTTCTCTATCCTTGGAAGATAGAAGCCGGGACCAAAACAGCTTGAAGTGCCTTTCCAAGCACGGAATCATCTTTTTTTCAGACAAGTAGGTGATTCAGCCTACAGCTTACTGGGGAAGAATCAAAGCAATTGTTTTTAAAGTGTCCTTACCAGGTTTCGAATCTATGTAATGAAGGTCGAACTCTCGATCGCCTGGCCATGGAAACATTTAATATTAATATTTCAAATATACAAAAGACTTAAAATTACAACGTTCGTTTAAAAATTGCTCGTGTAGCCATCCCTTTAGGCTCAAACACAATGGTGGAAACGACTCCTGAATTACACATAATTATGATTTACTTGGACAAAGTGGGTTTTCACTTTTCCATTTATGTTTTATTTAGTTTCGAAACTATTCTTTCATGAGTCCCTTTGTGTAACTGTAGTTGGTTGTTCTAATAACTTTATTAGTGTTGTGGAATAATCCAATTCTTAATCTGACAAACTAATAGCTTTTAATTTACCGGCCCACCGACCGACCGGGTTTCAGGGAACAGCCTCCGTAGCCGAGTAGTCGAGACACGGACCACTTGGTCCGTGGGTCGAGATTTCGACGCTCATTACGGAGGTTCCGGGTTCGATTCCCGGTTGGGACACTGTCAAACAAAAATCTCTTTGTGAGACTTTCCCCAGTTTGGTTAGGACATTGTAGGCTAAATCATCTGATTGTCCGAAAAAAAAGATAATTCCGTGCTTCGGAAGGCACGTTAAGGCCGTTGGTCCCGGCTACACTATCTAGACGATACATGAGCCAAGTCAGTGGCCTTTGGCGGCTCTATAACACTGACACCAGGGTTTGCGAGGTCGGTTGTCGACCTTACAACCCACACGATGATGATGATGATGATGGCCATCGTGGTAGAGTGTAGTGTACGATTTTCATTACGGAGATTCCGGGTTCGAACCCCAGTGGGGACGCTGAAGTCAAATAAAAATTATTTAGTGAGATTGTCTCCAGTTCAGTTAGGACATGCAGGCTGAATCAGCAGATAGTTCGAAAGTAAGATAATTCCATGATTCGGAAGAAATGATAAACATTTACTTGAGTCATGTCAGAGTTTTTCAGCGGATTTCTAATACCAGGATTTGAAAAGTCAGTTACTAGGCCAACGAGTGTCGTTGTAGTGCTTTCAAGCCGAGCGGCCATATAGTGGTAGTGGTAGCGAGTTTAGGCTTTTTAAAACATGGAGTCGCTCTTACTGCACCCAAAAAAACGCTAACTACTCTAATGGTCACCCTTCCGTGACATGGCCAAACCTGCGGTTGATTAAATAAAACCCACAAAATTTTATGTACTTCAATAAACGCAGAATAGATACGTTATTGATACTTAAGTACTACTATTTTAGTGAGAAAGCACAGCTAACGAAAACGACGGAAAATTTATGGGCCATTGTCTGACTTCAACAACAAAACAAACGTAAGACTCATTCATCAAAAACAAAACAAGAATCAATAAAATGTAACGTCTAATTCAAAGATTATGCCCCATTACACGCACTTAGGATGGAACGAACGAACCAAATGATAGTGAGTATGGCAGTCCCACGGCGCGGCCCACAATCTCACCGACACATTACACCACCATTTTCACGGCTAGCTATAATTTAATATAATCCAAAGAAATAGGTGCATTCGTAACGTTTCCGAACGATACCCGCCAATCGATAATCGGATCACACTCGAAAACCTTTAGATTCTAAATCCAAACTCAGTTCAGAAAATTGCGGAGCGCGTGAATTGTAAACCCTTGAAACACGATTCAGATTTCAAAATCGAATAGAACATTGCCGAGAAAATTATCCTTATAGTGATGTCTGTAGAGTCCGTTGGAATGATTTCATAGCGAATGGTCGTGATTTCGATAATCGGACGGTATGTTATCGATCACGACGTTTTGCTCGATCCGTCGATGGACCAGTGCTTGTTTTGATTTCCAATTTGCGCTTGCAACGTTTGGTGCTAAATAGCAGCACGTAACCGATGGTATCGACGCTCGTGTACGCAATTTTCGATATCAATTTGAACGCAATTTCAGATTTGAATGCGATGAAATATTTCGATGTGAGAAAATTGACGTTTCAGTTGCATATAAGTGTTTGTGAAAATAATATTTCGCGTCTTAGGATGCACTAATTCTACTCTTGTTTATGCCATAAACAATTGAAGATACTGTGAACATGAAACCAAATAAACTAGTAAAAGTTTTTATTTTATAAAACAGTAATTCGTGTCATTTATTGCACATAACAGCAACTATGTTATAGCAATAAAACTCACTAATGGTATTAAGTATAGAGTTTTATGATACAAAATATCATTTTACATAACTCTAACAACCACAGAAACGAACAAAGGGTGACCTAACAGCAACAGCGCGACTACCAAAGCAATTTCACATATTCAACCAGCAATTATTCTGAGTCAAACGCACATTACCCGAATGAGATAAACGAATCAAATAGTCCTGACTGATTATTAGTTATTACAATAACATTATGTGCATCGACACAAAATTCAACAATGGAAACCAAAAACAAATCGACATCGATTTTGTGCTCTCTGCACATCACTATAAAAGTCAGTTTCAGGCAGATGTTTAAATTCAAATGAAAAAAGAAGTTTACTTTCATAAGCGTACATTATAACGTCGGCCCGAGCGGCCATGTCGATAACAGGTTAAGTAAATGACACAAAATGGCCGCTAACGGCAATAAAAAATAAATTGGGTCAGAATCCTCTTATTACTTTCAGAAAATTCAATTTCATTTCCACTCTTGGGGCTGACTCTGTTTTTAATTTATCCTTTATGGCCTTAGGAAACAATTGCTAAACTTAATTTTGTTTCTTTTACATCGCACGTTAATTATTTTGATGTTTTTGGAAGGAACTCGCATCATTTACATTGCAATAAGGTGACATTATAATTACATTCAAAACCCCCTTCAACATAAATATTCAAGAAACATGATATATGTAAATCGAAAAGTACCAAAGGAACATAAAATTTATTGACGTGTCCATTAATTTAATATTTCGGGTCACTCAAAACCGTGCAATTAGTACTGCAATTAGTACTGTAATTAGTACAGTAATCAAACGATGCCGTAACTTTTCCTGTACTTTTGATATCCGTTCCGACATCACGTATTAATGTCCTCGAATTTCGAAAACGAGGGATTCGTAAGCGATCATTTAAAGTCGCATCAAATTTGGCTAATGTCATAACGACCGCCTGGGCCCATTTCATAAAGCTACAATTCAGTATTCACAAGAAAGGTACATTGCGTACCCAATAAGGCAACAGAACAAGCAAGTACTCATTGAAAGAGCAATGTACTACATTGAATTGTAAAAACAAAACTTTAGTTTTAGAGATGAACCTCTGGATGGACGTGACATCCGCCGATCAAATGTACCTCCACACGTAAGTAATTTGTGTTGTGATACGAATTACAACTGGTAACAGTTAGGGACGTTCACTATAATCAAATTCGGATCGTTTGTATAATTTGTAAGTTTGATATAAGAAAAAAATAAAACTAATAAGATAGATTACACTTGTATGAATATCGTCTGCTTCTTTTCTCAATACATTTGTGTGAAAAATTAAGTCATCATCAACAGCTCATATACGTCATGTCTCTTCATTTGAATTTGCCGCGCATTATCTTTGATGTTAGTCAGACAACCTGTCATTGAGGATTGAGAGGTTATTTTTGGTACTTACTTATTATAAAAACATGTGAAACCTATGTACAATATTAAGCATAAAATAATACTAATAAGTGAAGAATTGCGTGGAATAATAGCCATAGCTTTTAATGTTGTTTCTCTTTTCAGAGCAACACAATTTGCTTTTTATTTCACAAAATAAACAGTGTTAATAAAAACACATTATATTATATATACTCACCGGCACATCTAACCGCTCACCCTTGTATTTCGAGTTAATTTTAAACTACGCTTATTGTTATACATTACAACAGATTTATTGATAATTGTACGATAAATTAAACACACTTAAATAAACGTTAAATTAACTACTTTTTAACTAACATCAGCTGTAACTAATAGAGTTATAAAGAATCACGAATATTCCCTGAAATGAAGGGTGGGCGGTTATATGTGCCGGTGATATATGTATATATACTCTCTCTCATCAAACGTCTATCGATTCAGTTGTGTTTTCACAATAAAATTCATTAAAATTAGTTTTTGGTTTCTTTTATTAACCAGCGGGTTGGTCAACTTCACACACAACCTTTGAATTTCTTCGCAGGAGTGTGTAGGTTTCATCACGATCTTTTCCTTCACCATAAGAGCGTCGAATAAACGTACATATGAATTCGAAATTCGATAACACATTGGTACGTGGTGGCGATCGATCCCGCGTCTCCCGGACGGGAGGCAGCGGCCCTAGCCACTAGACCACCGATGCTCTCGAACGAAAAACTACGTAAGTACCTATATTTAAAAAAAAAATGCACATTGGTCTTTTTGACTCTACTATTATTCCTTAACTAAGATTTGGCGCGTTATCATATTTTTCATAATCGAGAGTAAATTGTTGATAAAATTCAAGAATTTGTTTTGTACTCATTATCATCATGTCGTGTGGATTGTAAGATTGAAAGCCGACCCCACAATCCCCAGATCTGTTGGGCCTTTTAAATTTTCATTGAGCCAGCGAGCTTCTGACATTAAGCAGACAGCAACGTATCAGGCGGCGGCGCCCAGTCGTATCTAGACGCTTTCGGTGCATATTAGTGAAAATTACATTTCCGCAGATTTACGCTGTCGGGTAGTTAGATTGGATAATCGCATTGGGTGCTATGAATGGAGTACAGTTATCGAATCTCGCGGTTCAGTGGATACAGCGCCGAGCCATTGTGTGCTGACCACTGTACAAAACAAACTAGAATAATGAACACAGCGCTTTTACTAGGGTTGTGCTAATTTTAATTTATAAATAATAATTTCATATAACAGTTTATGTTCTGTAAAACCCACAGTTGGAAAAGCCATATCTTGGTGAGATCATGACCTGCACCTCAGCTGCAAAGAAGCTTTAAGTTCATCTTATTTACAGCAGGGTTTAATTTAATAAGACGGCTCCGTAGCCTGGTTGGTAGTACGTCTGCTTTCGAAGCACAGGGTCGCGGGTTTGAATCCCGCCCAGGGTAAACATTCGTGTGATGAGCACTTGTGTTTGCCTTTTGTCTGGATGTTATTTATCTATCTATATATAAATATGTATTTATCTATTTACGTGAGGTATATTTAATATACCTCACGTAAATAGATAAATACAAACAGCAAATTTAGCTGTCTGATACCCATAGCACAAGCTTTGCTTAGGTTGGGATCAAAATGGCCGTGTATGAGGTGTCCCCACATTTCTTTATTTTTTATTAATTTCATCTAAATAGCAGTAAAAAAACTAGTTTTTTTTCGATCAACTCCATTAATCCATAGAGAAACCGAAAAAATCTCCTGAAACGTTCTTTTGTGGAACCAAACAAAAATCTAGAAAGAACTAAATAACACGAGGTTACTATTAAAAGACATCAAATATTTTGGTCGTTGGAAGCACTTCAAAAGAGTAAGTATTTAGTTTATATGATTGGTTTAATGGCTAATTTCTGATTCATGGATAAACAACCTCTACACAAGCCTAAATCATTAAAATTTCACTGATACAAATAAAATAAAATAATATGTAATTAATTTAAAGTTTTTTTATATCATACTTAATTTTTAAAAATCTTAAATTGTTAAATTATGAAGGGGCTGAATCTGCGCATCTTAGCCCCTGTACAATGTAACTTGTATATCAAGATTCCAGCTTTCCCAGCAACCCTGGCCGGACACGCAGCTTACCCGCACGATGAAGCGCTCTGCGCTGGCACGGGCAGGGCGCGGGCGGGGGGAGGTGTGAACTGCCCACGCGCAGCTAAACAAACAGCAGCAGGAAACACGCTCACTTGAAACGGAATTACCATCGGCCGTCGCCAAACGACCAAACTAACAAATTGATTTTTTCATCCAAATCATGGGAGATGGTCCCTGATGAAGGTGATTGAAGCTTGAATTGAAAGTTTGAAGTACATTGCGTCTGTAAAGTTGGACTCTATTCTTTTGAATAATTTTCCCTGGGTTGAACGTATATGCCTCTTGGTACATGCTTTAAAGGAGTTTCATATAGTAGCTAAGTTAATATATTTTGTTAATGTAAATAAACGATTTTTATTTATTTATTTATTTAGTGAGATATAAAGTCACCTTGTAATTCTCACAGCAAATAATTTATCATCTGATCACGTGATTTGTAATAAAATAGCTAGTTTTTTAGGGCTCCGTAGTTAAAAAAAAACCCTTATAATTTCGCCATGTCCGTCTGTCTGTCTGGCTTAGCTTAGAGATTCTTAGTACTGGAAGACTGTTTGGTATGCTTAAACAATTTTTCGATGTTAGTGTACGTTTCAGAAATATTTCGTTTTAAATTGCTTATTTTTTAGAGTCAGGTGTCCCTCCCTACCAACGAAACCGTTGTATTTGGAAATGTGAAAAAGTTCACGGTAGTACATTAGACGTAATAAATATCTCTATATTACGTCTAAAATAAAACTTCTTTAACTATCAAATGTAAGTTCAGTTACTCTTTTCATTTTACTGGTGTTATTATTATTTAAGTTCTGAAGTGAAACAACAGCTTGCCAGACAAAAACTGATTTATTTATTAAAACATTACTGACTACCTACATTATTATACAACAAGTTCTACGTAGAGCTTGTAGCGTAACCTAAGTAGATATTAAATTAAATAACCAACTAACTATGTCCAAAAACAGTCTTATTACAAGCAGTAATGAACTCAAAACACCTGTAAAGTGTTCTAATCGCTAGGTTAGTCATGTTATGATCATGAAGCAAAGGCATTAGGATGGGAACAGCTCATGCTCGTCCAAAGGCCAGCAATGGTGGTAATTTCATGTCATTGAATTCGTATCATGGCCGCGTCAAACCCGTGATTACTGTAATTCAGAACACAATTTGTTTATCTGAGACAAGATTTCATTATAATCTAAGTTTTATATCTCACGCAATCGCGGAAACTGCGGCAATGCTGAGCCCAATTGTAGGGTATTTTTCTTTAATCTCGTTTTAATTTTGGCTCGGTTTTCTTTAGATTCAATCAAAACAACAGTAAAACAACCTTTCGGTAATTTATATTTTTTTGTTTTATTAATTTTTCTTTTGCATAAAATATGCCTTTCAGTTGATATGATTTGGAGTGTCTCTCAGACCTCTATCCTTACTAGATGTTCCCTACCTACATCATCATAAGGCTAGTTAGCGAGCCTTGAGCAGATAGGAAGCAGGACTTTTTGACATAAAATCTGAAAATCATGCATAACCGGTCGGTTTGGATATGCCCTCCTTTTTTATAAGTACTGTAATAGAACATAAGAGTCTGATAGGTCGGAAAATATTCAAACCAGGTTCACTCATTCAACGTATAATGTAAGAATAATAATGTATTATGTCTTCTTCTTCGTGTCAATGATAAAAACTCATATTATGTAAGTATGCAAAACACTTATTGGTGTAATAATTAGGTGCTTTTGTATGCAACACCGCAGTTTTATTAATATTTTTGCAATAGATAATGTGCAGGCGGGAAAGAATGCCGTTTGCAAATTACTAGACGCAAGTAACATGCACTATGAAATAGATATTTAAATGAAGCCTAGAATTATAAGGTCTAAGAAAACTTTGAAATGTCTATACTTTATGTAAAGCAATTGTTTCGTCCAAACGAATTACCTACTATGCAAAGTGGGTAATTTCACGTCGGTCCTCATTGATGTTCTATTTTCAATTAAAAACCGACCTTAAGCAGTAAATGATCGATAATTAGAAGGCATAACACTCTACGCCAAATTATAATGATACACTCGATCGATTACAGAATAAGTGCCACCCCGAACGTCTAACTCGACTAACTATCTTAAACCTTTTTGCTCAAAACAATTTTCTTTACTGTTGATACTGACAAACGAAATGTAAGTGTTAATTAAGTTAAAGCAATTATGATATTGGTGCTGTCATACGGTGCGGGCAGTTACGCACTGGAACCAATCTATTTGCCAGTAAAAAAGATCCCACCACGTCTAGATTCTAGGCATAACCAGTTTCACGAACTGCAAATTTATTATTGTATCTCGCTCTGGTCAAGTAGACACGTCGACCTTTTCAAATGGGGTGAAAAAATGTTGTCGGACAACGTTTCGTGAAATGCCACCTGTCAGAGACGAATGGTGTGCTAATAACCTCCCTTTGTGTCGGTTGGTAGAGGGGGCCCATCATTGCGTGATCACCCCATTTTTAATGCAAAAATAAAAATTATAAATATTGTTGACACTGCATACTGAAGTTTGTTGAAGATTAACGTTTGAAGGACGTGCTCCTATTATTTTATTTGTTGCGAAGTTGTAATGCAATTATGTTATAACTCCACGACCCTAATGTAAAAGTAAAACTATGTAGAACAACGTGTGTCTGTTGTATGACATAGGGAAAGTTATAATAAAAGATTTGAGACGAATTAAGAGAATTTTTATTTTTTTAATACGTTCTTGTAATGAATTTTTATAATCTTAATACGTTCTTGTAATGAATGTTTTTAATTTTATTACGTTCTTGTAATTAATGTTTTTAATTTTAATACGTTCTTGTAGGTATTGGACGTTTTTGATATTTCTAAAATTAATAACTCAGAAACTAAAAGAGATAACGCAAAACTAAATGTATTGCATTGTGAGTTTCAGAAATATCGAACAAAGTTTAGGAAAAAGTCGTGTTGACCTAGCGCGTACCGTCGATGCGTGTCGCGAATATATATGGTGGGAGGCAGGCGGCCGTCTAGGAATAGATGGCTGGCGGAACGTTAAGTTCATGAAAATTGTCATTATTGTCAAAGTGCAAAAATAGACTAGCAGGAGTCTATACTTGGAAAACCAAGTGAAATAATTGCCGAACCTAAAGTCGCAGGCGCTGCACAGCCTCTCACTGCCTTTCGACGGGATTTCGGTCCCTGAAGACTGGCGTGCTGCCTGTTTGATATGGGAACGGTTAATTATTCCTCTATGGATGACATATCCCATCCGAGATGGTCAAAAATGAAAATCATGGGAATCATAGGGTTGACGCTCCTAGATGACCTAATGAAAGTGGACACGGCTGCTGGATCAAACTGATCATAGAATGCACTATATTTGACCATCTAATAGAGGACCCTTATCTGACGCATGAAGATGAGGTATAACTATCGCTGCTATGATATTGTTGACACTGCATGTCTAGCTCTGAACCGCTGGTGTATGGGTCGCATCCTAGGCGTGATAAGTACACTAAGTATTACCCCTGATAGTGGAGTTAACAATATCTTAGTGGCTACCTTCAAGACGCCAGTCTGTGGAGAGATTTCCGTATCTGACCTATGAAGATGTGGAGTAACCATTGGGCTGCTATGAATGCCGCTACCACGCATGTCTAGCTCTGAACCGCTGATTGGCCGAGACGCATACAGCGACGAATACATCGTCGTAGATGGGGACTTATCCACGTCCATGCGCGGTGGACCTCAGACTGATTAGTGTCGACGATAGTCTTTCAAGTATTAACCCCGATAGTAGAGGTAGCGGAGGACATAGTGGCTTCCTTCAAGGCATAAATCTGTGAAGAGGCATACTGGAACGAGTTTATTAATTGAGAACGAGAAACTGGACGTGGACTGCTCTGGCTAATATCATCATGTATGATTTATTACCGAATCAACTGTACGATGTAATATCGACACATATGGCTGCAAGGGGAGGAGGCTCAAAGTCCAGCAGTGGACTGTACGGGCGTTGATGATGGCTGTAAAGCTATATTCAGAGCAATAGCTGAAATGAGTCTTTAGATTCATATGCGGTCTCAGGCACGGAGACGCGCGGCGGAGATATGTATATATGGAGATATGAAGTTGGAGCAGATCTACCCTGGCAGTACCGTTCAGATAGACGAAGATCCAGTATGCAGGAGCAATCCAGATATGAGACCCACAGTCAGTAGCAGCTGTGAGGTCATCCCTTCGAGCTTGCTCGTTGGAAGATGGTTTACCATCATGGGCGCTGGTTCACGGGTGAACTATCCTATAAACACACACTTGAACGCAATACGTCGGACACTTCGGTGGAAGACGGGATTAGCCTCCCAAAAGGTTACTATAACGGCTCAGCCGTATCGGGAACGCTTCGACTAGTATCGATTGGACGTCGTCCACTAGCTTCGGCTTACAACGAGGAGCTTAGGCTTGCAACGATGGGACTTCGGTCTCCTTCCATCGCTTAAGGCGCACCGGTCGGACTAGGGTCCGCTGTAGACAACCCTTCGGGGTTGTCTATTATTTTAAACTTTTTCCTACACCTCTGTGGTAAGTCCCCTCACAGGAGCATTCTGAAGGACAGAATGGGAAGTGACTCACAGAGAGCGCGTTGGAGGAGCGTTTATTCTCACTCGTCACGTAGATACTTTGATGGCTGGTTTGCTGTATTGTGTGTGCGTCTCGGGTCTTTGCTTCTAGTCTGCTGCCTTGCTTGGGTTCTAAAGTCTTAGTAATCATCCAGCTGAGGGAGTTAGTACTAGTCCCCTCGTCAATGCTGGATATTACTAGATCCCTTGACGGACGGTATATTGGAAGACACAGTGGGGTTATGTAACCGTATTTATCAATACAGTTGGCATAGCTTAAGGAAAGGGGTGTCCTGGTGTGTAGGGCTAGGATGGTCGTCTCCGGGTAGTATCATTAGAGAAACTTAGTTATTGATCATTCTGTTGAGGAAATGCCACTCAACGAAAGTTCCTCTAAGAACTAGAAGTTCTATTCAGACGACACACCCGTCGCCGGCTCTAAAGACTCGCTATGGCAGTCCTGGAGCCACCTTTTTATACCTTTTAAATTACATATATCATGTAATAATCCCTGTGATCCATTTCAGGAATCTGGGCTCTTATTGCAGAACCAATAAACTTCGAAGTTCTTTTCAGAATACGAAGTTAGTATTACTTTATAAAGTCGCTGGGATTTCCTGGTGACTAGTCAAGCGAGCATGGATAAACAGGAGTAGGCTGCTTGCCGGCTGGCAACTGGTACTCCTGTGTTCGGGCGAAAGATAGGGACGAATCAGTATATAGGAATAACATAAAAGTTGAGTAGGCGACTCTATGTTTAATTCCACAGTTAGAAAACATAATATAAAGACGATCACATTGTAAATTTCTAAAAGAGTTTGGGTTACTCTCACAACGTAGTATGGATCTGCTACTAGACGATCAATGGGCTATTTTGATTATTATAGAGATCAGATGTTCAGTTACAATGTTGGATAAAATAACGTATGTGTTAGCGGCGATAAAAAGGTGTAGATTAGATAATATCTACTGAATTCTTTACGTGTAAAGAAAACAAAGCGCTCTACATTGAAGTTTCTTTTTTATTTTTATTTCTATCGAGACTGACTGTCTAGTAACTAGACTAGAGTTAGACTAACTTTTTGAAAAAAAATTACAAAGAAGTTCTTTAAGATTTATGGAAAACGATAAAGGAGGTCTTTAACCAGCAGTGGGACACTACCTATAAAAAAATTGCAAATAAGTCTTTTTAGTTGAGTTTTGTAACATATAAATGTATAAGTATTTATTTATATCAACTAATAAATACGAGTATATTTTATTACTGCATGAAATTACCTATACATAATCAAACCCAAGACTCTCACAGAAAACTGACGCACCAATCGATTAGCGCATTACACTTTATGTGTTCCACCATAGATAAAGTAAGGTAGTCTATATTTTCTTTGGTTCCACTCTACATTTCATGTGCGTTACCGCCTGCATCGCGTGCATTCTTGCATTAAATCCTGCCTTGGCTCGCAGATTGCGTTCCATTGATGTCTCATTTACAGTACAGGAACCACATAGATAAACCACCCGGCTGGTGGCTGATAGGGAAACGTAATGGAAGGGAAAGCAGGGACAAAGGTTAAAGTTAGATTTACATAAACCTAGGCTGTCAACACGCTGTAACTGTAACACATGGATTTTTGTTTATGTAGTGAGAATAAAAGTTAAGTAAGTAAGTAGTAAATTTCCTTTTTACACCAAGAGACAAAAAATATCTCGAAAGACGAACGCCGTACTTCTTTATTAAACGAAATTAAAGGAAAATCTATAGGTATTTCAAAAGAAAAAAAATAAAACTATGAATTTAACGACAAGCCTAGCTAATTTAGCTTACACCATGGAAGAAAATGTTTCGCTCTACATTTTGAATATTGAACACAAAGCTCCACATGCGTATGCTTTTTTAGCTATTTATAATATTTTTAAAGAAATATTTTTCTTGGTTTATTTATTTGAGGAGAAGTAAACTTACCTCTCGAAATTTACTATTATATTTTAGCTAACAGTGGACATATTTCGGCTAAAGAGATGATGGTAAATATTTGAGTTTAACATAAAATTTAGCATTAAAGTAAAACTTATTTTTTCCACGAGATAATAATGTAAACAAAAAAAGACAAATATTGTCCTGTCTTGTTTGTTATCATGATCGCATGACTAATTCCTCCAAAGTTACTAGATTAAAAGTTTTCCTCAGTTAGGAAAGTTAAACTTTTAACTAGGAAAACTGGATAACGTTTCAGTTAATTGTATTCGTGCCAGTTAACTTAGTTGGCTATTAGTTAACTTCGTTTAACTAGAACACGCGACGTTCGGTTCAAGGAAATTGGGTAAGCTGTGATAAAAGTTTTGTTTTTGTTTTTAAGTGATGCTTTGTTTGAGTTATTAACATTTTCAACCAGTAAATTGTTAGTTAATTATAAAATTATTTATTACTAGCTGTCGCGCTGGTTTAAAGTAAATAAGTAGTAGGTAAATTATGTTACTTTTCGCCTCATTCTTTCTATGCAAAATATTCCATATCCGTAGGTCCATTACTGCACGAAAGAAGGAACAAACAAAAAACACATTTAGTAAGTACATAATAATCTCTCAAAGAATTTCTTTCATAATCAAATTAAAAAGTATCCAACCTTACTTATTGACACTTATACACCGTGAAATTTACATCGTTTTGTTCCCGCCGTGTAGTGATAGTACTGAAAAACTTTGCACGAAAAAAAAAAATTCCAGTGACAAAAAAATTTTTAGTCTCTCCATACAAAATGGGTCGCTCGGGAGTCTCACTTTGTATGGAGAGACCAAAAATTTTTTTGTCGCAGGATTTTTTTTTTCATGAAAAGTTGTTCAGTTTGACGGGTACTATCACTACACGGCGGGAACAAAACGATGTAAATTTCACGGTGTATAAGTGTCAATAAGTAAGGTTGGATACTTTTTAATTTGATTTTGAAAGAAATTCTTTGAGAGATTCATAAGTGGGACTCCCCTCTTCTCAAAAGGTGGATGGAGCTCCACAATACTTAATTGTGTATATTGTGTATAATTGTATATGTTCGTGTGTTTCGTGTGTTTGCTATGATGTCTTACTAACACTAGTATATAAGTTATTCTGTATTACTAACACTTTGACTTTGTCCGAAATAAATGATTTTATTATTATTATATTATAATAATAAATATCCAACCTCTATGTTCACAACAAAATACATGACGCATGCCGAAATTGTCTGACACGAGTGCCTCATGCAACCCTCATAGCAACCATCATGACGTGCTGTTTGGGTATGAGGGTATTTTATGGAATCATGTACTAAGTTTTTGATGAGAGCATTATAAACGTCTTTTCATAAATTGTGACGTAAAACCAAAAAATTTCGCACTCGAGCGGGAAATGAACCATTACGTGCATGTTTACTGCTATGTAAAAGTACACTTTTCGAACGAATGTATTGAAAAACCTATTTAAATACATTCGAGATAAGAACGTAAAGCGTAACAACTTAATTTTCAAGTTAAACTATTTTTCATAAAGTAATCTTTGTGCGATATTTTTTTACGATAGAGTCGGTGCAAATTGCAGACAATGTGGTTGTTACTGTGGTGCAAAGTCTTGTGTTATCGCCGTAATGACGACTGTTTCATACTGTGAGGTAAGGATGTTGTTATAAGCGGTCTCTTAAGAGATAACAAGCAGTGATAAGAGTACATTTGTAGTACATATAGCTATTTGTAGATACCTAGATTTTTAATAGTGGCTCAATAACACAGACTCTAAAGGTTGTAGATCGGTTATCAAATAATGGTGAACATGATGTTAAAATATAGGATTATCGTCCAAAAACTATATAAACTAGTGTTTTTTCTTAAATGAATTCTAATATAAATAAGTAGATAAAAACTAATTAAACCACTAAGGCAAAAAAAGACATCATGGAGGAGGCTCATAGTCCAGCAGTGGACTGTAACGGGCCGTTGATGATGATGAAAAAGACACATTACAAATATATTTTTTTAGGAGCTAAATGTGTCAATTCGTTATCAGATATATTATTGAGATACCTATTTGGGTACAAAGTCCTTCATTATCAGTCCACTTCTGAAACGATTTTAATAAAAAAATACACTGTTCCTTAAATTAAAATAATTATTGTAAACCGATTTCTAGTTTTAGAATCACATTTAATATTTTGTGAGCATAGATTAACAAACGAATATTGTGTAAATGTTAAGAAATTCCAATAATATTGCATACGTATACAAGTCCAATTTATAACCACCATCTTTTGAAGTCGGTTAAAAATAGTCCAGAAAACTTTTGTATAAAATGACGAAAATTAGTACTTTATATTTTATTATTGAGTATGAGTACGTATACAAAGTACCCTTATAGCACTCTCATATTCTCAGCGTTAAAGATGGCTAAATATATAGCTGATTCACCGAAGGATTATTATGAAATTACAACAATAAACATCTAAGTATAAACCGCCTGGGCTGCCAACTCTGATCGGTAAAAAATGTTTTTTTTCAAGGGATAATTATATTCGTATTTTATTAATATCTTGTTAGGTATCTGACAATATTGAATATTAATATTTTTAGTAATACTTTTCAGTTAATACTTAAATAAATACATTATATTTCATCACGCATTTTAATTAATAGGCCGAAAACACTCATTGATCTAGAAGTAGTCTACTTAATAGTTTCGAGTCCTTTCATACTAAGAATGATCATTTATGTAAATATTGATAAGTATTGTATCATCATCATCAACAGCTCATATAGTATAATGAAATACAATTCAGGTTTAGCCTACTACGAGATCGTCACATTAGAATATCTGCTTGGCAATGGAGGAGAGGATAGGACCCACCCTCTGAAATTAAACGATGATGATGTGATATTTCGTGTATGACGGTGTATGTATAAGCTATAAAAATACCTATTTCTCAACAAACTCAACTCAACTCTCTCTCTCCTTTTTTATGAACAAAGTTGGCAACACAAAGAACCGCTTAATAAAGCCGTAATCGGCGCAGCCTGTAATTACGCCGGTAATATTGATGATTACAGCTGTAATATTGATTATTACTGCCTGTAATGCAGCGCGGGCGCAACTTAGTCTTCGTGATTCGATTTAATTAATACTTACTAAGAGTTATGCAGAGATCAATTTGGAGTTACTTTTAGTAAATATGTTACGTTTAGTAAATAGGTACACCTAAAAAAGTGTAGGTACTATAATTTTCAAAATGTGTACCTACTCCTGTAGTTTCTGAAATACTACGTAATGGATGACAGTAATACACTTTATATTATGTGATACAGGGTGTTAAAAAATACCCCTAAAGCGGAAAAGGGGGGAATTCAGTTCATGAAACTGAACTTTCCCCAAGAAACGAGAGTAGTTAGATGAATCATCAACAGCTCATATAGGTCCCCACCAAGAGGCTCGAGCCTACCCTGAATTAGGGTGATCAGGCCTTAGTCGATCACGCTGGCCCAGTGCGTGTTGGTCGACTTCACATACAACCTTTGAATTTCTTCGCAGAAGTGTGTAGGTTTCAGCACGATGTTTTCCTTCACCGTAAGAGCGTCAAATAAACGTACATATTATGAATTTGAAATTCGTTAACACATTGGTTTGTACGTGGTGGGGATCGAACCGGCGGCGGCGCCGCGTCTCCCGGACGGGAGGCAGCGACCCTAGCCACTAGACCACCGACGCTCTCAGATGAATCATCAGAGCATACATCCAAATCTATTCTATTCTATTCCTTTTTTCTGCTATCTTGTCGCGTTATTGTCGGGTAAAAAAGTAAATCATCTCCCATACTAAATCGCTTAGCTGACCGCGCGGTTTTGTATGGAAATGTCAACTTATTTGGTCGTCTGACAGCATATTTTCCTTGAGGAAAGTGGTCCAGTTCAGTTACATGAACCGAATTTCCTCCTTTCCGCTTTACGAGTATTTTTCTAACATCCTTCCTTATATTTATTATTTTATTACTTACTACAAACTACACAAACAAATCTAAGGTTATTTTTTTCGTACGTTACGATTGTTCGTACGATTACTTTGTGTAGGCGTAGGTACTTGAAATATTGCCAAGATAATGAGCACGCATCATGTAGTACCTTTTTTTATCTCCGACTTTACTTTTGCTTGTTCCGAGATTCGCTGTCTCACTCTCTGTGACGAAGCAATAGTACAGATATTTCAACACCTCGCTCGTCGGCGCCGTGGCTTAGTTGGTTAAAGCGCCTGTCTAGTAAACAGGAGATCACGAGTTCGAATCTCGTCGGGGCCTAGCGTGTTACCATTTTCTTTTTATCCATGGATTTTTACATCAAAACTGCGTTTTTTGTTACTCATATTTTTATAATTCTATTGATGTAAAAATATTTTAGTTTTCATATAGATTAAAATGTTTTTTTTATTGATAGAATGAATATCAAGGGAAGGCTTTTGCTTTTGCCTGCAGTAATGGGACCTTTTCCTATTAGGCTACACAACGTATAGTGAAATAACGCAAAACCTCGGGTGGTAACTCAGCCCATGAAACTGAATAACTTTTGTTTCAGAAGTTCACAAAATATAAAAAAGAGACTTTTCATACAAACTGCGATCATCTGATCGAGTATCTTTGTATGAAAGTTCATTTTTTTTTTTAATTTTAAAAAGTTGTTCAGTTTCAAGGTCTTGGGATTTTGCTAACACTTTGTATAATATCAATCAATAATAAAGATCATAAATAAATGCTAATATAATAACAAATAAAGATAAAAATAGACATAGTAATGGAAGATAGAATAGAACAGTTTTCACAGATCAAAGATGGCGTACTCGTACAGAACAGACACTAGATTAAACTTCTTAGCAAACTTCTACAATGTGGGCAAGAAGGGGAAAGAACTATCATTGGTTTCTTTTATAAAAATCCGTGTCACGCACGCAGCTCGTTCGTCGGCGGCGGCAATACTATCTTAAAGTGAAACAATAAATACTTACTTACACACTGAAATTGCCCCTCATGCCGGCACAGGTTGTGTTTGGTTGACCATTGTAAAATGATCTAGGAATATTTATGATGTGCAACGAAACCAAAGCTCTTCTTAAACTGAACTAGCAACCAGAGTTGACCAATTTGATTAGGTATGTGACATTGATTCAAAATGAGTAAAAATTATAGTGTCAGAGACTGTATTAAATTGGCTGTTTTTAAACTACCCTCGAAATGTCCCGATGAAAAACGCCCGTCCCCATAACAATAACAAGGGCCATCATAATAATAAACGGCGGTGCGGCGGCGCGGCATCGGTTTTGTGCCCAATTATTTTTATTGGTGCTCAGTTAATTACATTCTTTGGCGAGAGTAAAGCGGCGCGAGCGCACCTCGCAGATATCGCAGCTTTTTCTGCAGCTTATTGTTGAAATGTGAAAATCAGAATCACCTATTATAAGCGAGTAAAAAATTCAACTTTGGTGTTATTGCGCTTTATAGTGTCAGGATTCTTAAATAATAATGCTGTCATCTTTTTAAATTGTAATACAAGGAGAGTTGTCGACATTCATGTTTTTATTTTATTTCGCAAATTAGCTACATACATGGCTGATTAAATATAATATACTTCATCATAATACTCAACCCACGCTACTCTACGCTGAATATTTTTTAAAAAAATCCATCAACATCTTCCATACCAATTTTCGAATAATTCTTTTATTGATTGTAATGTTCCTAACTAATCCTACAAATTGAATCTTCGATTTCACGTGTACCAGGAATCCATATCCTCCTCCGTCGATTAGGGAGGTTACATAATGGTTGTATAATGGTTTTATAGCGAGATTCCAGCAACCGGCGCCTGAACACGAATTGGTTTAATTGCCTTACAATGCGGCGTGGAAATCAGAGATATCGGTGATATCCCCTTTTGAATTATTGCTGGAACTGAATGCGTTATTGGTTGTGGTGTGGCGCCTCATGTCATATTTCCACAGGTATTTTAGTTTGGCCAGGGGAAGAATAACTATTTCTGGTGGAGAACATTTCTAAGAGGTAAAATTGAAATGGTTACTATTCCAGGAATTTGTCCGGTTAAGTCCATCCGGACTTCCTATTTGTTTGGATTTTATATTTTAAAGAAAATAGTTATGAGCACCGCGTGTTGCATGGGGTTGATTTTTTGATATTGCGTTTCAAATTTATTCTGAAATATTTTTATTTCTGGCAACGCAATAGGTAATGCGATTTAAAAAACTCGACTTCTTATTGAAATGGTGAGCATTATATCAGAGAATTAACTAATGCAAAGATCACTGTAAATTTAAAAGTGTGTTTGTTGGTTTGTCCTTATTCGCAACATCGAAGCCACAGAACATGGACATAGGTAAGGTGACATAGGCTACTCTTGACTCTGTGCCTCGGCGGCATACCAAAATTAGAATTCTCCACGGGAATATCCAAGATTAATACGCGCGCGTTGCTACGAACCGACTCTATTTATAATATTTCCGCCATTACAATCAAATTCAACTATTCACGGTCAAACACAGGGCCCATAAACTAATTTGTAACAATCAAGCACCCATAAACCCGATCCAAATTGTATGACAATGGCCGCCGCCTCGCTTTTATTACCTAATTATTTTGATTTGTTTTTCACTAAATGACTACAGCGCACTATTATGTTCTGCCAACTTATGTTTACCGTCGGAAATATCAACTCTAAGAAAAATACCCTAAAAATCACTATTGAAGGTTGTTGTGTGAAGTAGTTTCGGGACGGTTAAAAAAGCTGGTATTATTTATTGTTATGGTTATGTCCACCTAATTGGATGAGGATCAAATGGTGCTTCGTCGGATGTCAACTCTTTGATCTGATATTCTATGTTGTTCCAAGCCGAGCAATTATCTTTGAATTATCCATTATATTACATTATCCGTTTCACTACAGATAGTTTTATAAATGCTAATAAACGCAACTATACCTTCTGTACGTCTCACTGAAATTTAGTTTATTTTTGAAACATAAGCAAAGACAGAATCAGCCAAGCTTCTGTATGCTATACGAGAAAATGATTTGTTTCCACCGTGAAAAACAGCGAATCAGCCCAACAGCAGTAGAATAGTAGGCACGTGTTTAACTAGTAAATTAGCGCAATGCACATGAAACTGAACTATTTTTGTTCCACAAGAGTTTTTTTTTTCAACTCGTCAGTTTTGTTGCATGGTTTTTCAAAGGCATATTTCTTATTATTTACATACAAAATTGCTTAGCCAACTGATAAGTTTGTATGAAAAGTTTTTTTTTTTATATTTTGAAAAGTCTTGGAAAAAAAGCTTTCCAGTTTCACGGACTGAACAACTAATCGATAAATTTAGCGTTATTTATTTATTTATTACATTGTATTTTATCTTCAACTAGCTGTCCGCCCGCGGCTATACGCTCGCGTTGTATAAGATTTTTCTTGTAGGAATAAGACTTTTCTCCATTCCAAATTTCATCTAAATCCGTTCAATAGTTTAGGCGTGAAAGCGGTACAAACATCCAAACATACTTTCTCATTTATAATATTAGTGTTATTTCAACATCTCCGGCAGCCGTCGTCGTCGGCAGCAAAAGGCGGGGAGTCTCGCTCCGCCCAGCGCGTGCGCATCCGCCCAGAAGGCACGTTATAAAGATCCTATAAAGCTATAATTTATAGAGCCTGATTGCGACCTTATTAAACAATTATATTGACTGTGGCGACCCGCTGAGATTATTATATTACACTTGGTACACTTTCTTTGGAATGGTAATAAGACTGTTGGTTGATTAACTTTGAAATTGGAAGGTATGCTGAAGACTGTCAATGTGGCAAATAAATAGTATTACACATTTTTTTATCATCATCAGTCAAAAGTTAAAATTTATTCACACAGGTTCTATTTTATTTTTATCTAGTCAACTACACTTTTTTAAAACTACTAATGGGATGTTGTTTTGTGATTCTGGTAGAGCTTTTAGATAAAAATGATAAATGGCTCTTTTTTAGCAACACATATTATAATTATGTTGATTTCATTTATTGCATGAATGAAAGAAATAATACCTATAATTAAATATTTATAGTACCTTCCTATACCCAGGTTAACAATATGACAAAACGATCCGGCATTATTATAATCCTAAGTAGAGATGCTTTATCCTACAGCCTACGCCTCGCCAATTAGTTTGAAACTAAAAGAGCTAATGATATTATAGCTATTATTCACACAGGCGCAAGCGCACCGCGGCAAACAGATAACTCTTTAAAAATGATATTCGAATACGTATTGGTTATCATACGAACGTCGGAAATAAGTTATCGACGCCCGCCATTTTCGTATTGAAATTTAACCACAATATATTACGTTTGTTTGTTAAGTTAATTGTTAAATGGAGAGGCTCGTTAAACCTCGCGCATATTTTATTGGGCATCGGCGCTTACACCGCGAGCTCCGAGTATAAATTCTTTGATTGTGAAAGATGCATCCGCTTTTTGGATGTATGAAAAACTCGCCTCGCCTGCAGGCTTGGCTGCATTGCTTGATAATTCAGTTGAATTTAATTATATCTGTATAAATACATTATGGTTAGGGGCTTAGAATGTTCACATGTATGATTAATTGGACGTTGCGTCGCCGGACTCGCCGGTCATAAGTTGTGTAAATATTTCATATTTCATGTTGTGCAAATTCCTAAATTTCTATTCATTATAACACTTTAATATTTTGCAATGAATCAGTTTCATTCACATCTACATTAAAATTATGAGAATAGGATAGGACCTAGCGGCCGCAACGCAAAGTAACGTCAATCTGTCAAATCGACTCGCGCCACTAGATTCCCCTAGATGAGTCCCCTGGGGGATTATACAGCACTCAATGTTCTGGAACTACACAAGAACTAAGAAATGCAATTGCTCTTTAGTCCCCTCTAAAGGAAAAACGTTTCCACTCAATACAAAAATATACCGTTAAACTCGCATGAAGTTAGCCAAGAGCCCCTCCTATACTTATTTTAATCACATTGTAACTAGCTTTTTTGATAAAATTAATTTTTATTTTTATTTTCGTCAAATCACATTAATCTGTTGCTCAGTATAGCATCTGGTGAAAATCATGGAATAGTTTTAATTAGTTTTCATAGCTATTAAAATTTATAGCAGACATAAATATTTAACTCAAATAGACAAGTTGTTTCCTAAATAAATGAGGCATCCTCTACCTCAGGGCGTTTGACTGTCCGACTCAAAATTCAATAATGAACAGAAATTAATGATTATTTATGATCCTAAAGCAATGGCGCCTTTTTAAACAAACAGCGTATGTGCTGGAATCCATTCATCGCCTCTTAAAAACATTAATGTCTCTCTTGACCTACTAAATGTAAGATATTTATTGCCAAACTAATCGTTTGTATCCCTACGCATTTTCTAACGTTACATGAATGTGAGTCGCAAGGTTATAAAAAAATATAAAACACAAGCTGTCGGCTTTTGGACCCAAAGAAATGTAATCAAAGCCATACTGATTGGATGGAATTAGAAAACTAAATGCTTTTATTTCAACGTTAACTAAGTTATATATAAAAGAGTTTAATTACGAATGCAAATATAGTGTTTCACTTAGTAGTAAAATTATGCGGGTGTTTTGCTACTTTGCTAGATCAGCGACCCGAAGTGGATACTTAACTTGCCTACGTCAATTTTACAAACAACTAAACTAATCTTGTAACTATTTATTAACGTTCACGAATAAAAAAATGTATAGAATTTATTAACTGGTAGTGTTCTATCTACCTACCTATAAGTCTGCATATTTTAGAACATAAACTATTTGTCTAGGATATTATATAGATAGATACTATTCATTTAAATCTACATTCTTAACGTTACAGAGCAAATAAACCAAATTAATGAATATTTCTTTAATTACTTACAGCAACAAACAGAATTCAAACCATTCACAATCCACATTCTGCCCCGCGGCCATCACCAAACGAATTTAATTATTTCTACCCGCCACGGGCATTTGCATAAAACAACAATAATTTATCTCTATATAGAAATTAACCTCTGCTTGGACTCAATTAGAGTAAACCAAACCGCATACTAAAAGGGTTTAATAAGTTTAGCAGGGATGTACTCAGTAAGGGGCGTGTCACTGTATAAATAAAATGTGTAAAAACGAGACTAATCTTGCATTACGAAGTTGGCATGTTGACAACTGATATGAATGAAAAAAAAGTAGTTTTTTTATGGATCTAATCGTTTTATTCAATCTTTTTGAGTAGCGACCTTTCTCGAACAGAGCTTCTAGTGTGTTCCATCCAATTTTGACAGTCAGCTGTTTCGAGTAGCGAATACTTTTTGAAGGGAAATGACAGGAGTCTCAATCTTTCTTGTCGGTTGTCTCAAACTTTCTTGTCGGTTGTACAGTTACAGTCCACCTCACCCAGCCGTAACAGTACTATAAAGCGGGCGCAGACTTGATCGATATGAAGTAATGCTTAATATAATATGTTTGAATTGTATTCTAAAGGCCTTACTGTCGATTGAGCTCAATTTTATAAAATATTGAGCGGGTTCAATAGCAATATTTTTTTAGGTAAACTAAAGGAATAGCCTAAAATGTATTAAGTTAAATTTCACATGCGGGATAAAATACCCGACATCATTTAAAATTTTTGATGTCTCCGATGTCTCAGACATCTCTTATTACGATCCTGGAAGTAAATCTTTTTACACGTTACGTTAATTTGTTTTTTTCAACCGCTACGCTAAGCTCATAAGTCAAGCAATCAATTAGTCAGTGTATCAGTCAGTCAGCTCATGACGCGAGGAGTCGTTTAAAGCACTCCGCGTGAGGCAATCCAATGGGCCACGGGGGCACAATTAATGGAATACGGACCTCGATTCGTGCCTTATTATTTTTACTCATTAACTACTTTATGTAGTTAGTTATCTTTACGCTATGTTTTGAGGATAGAAGAAAGTTGGTTAAAAATTGAAAAAGTTTTTCAGGGACTTAGAAAGTTCCAAAAGGTATTTAGTATGTTTTTCAGTAACAATCTAAAATTAACACAACAACAATACAATAGGTAAGATATAATACTTCGTCAACAATGTCATACTTAAACAGGTAATATTTTTAAATGAAATCTGTGTATGAGGCAAACAACAAAATCTGCTCATCTGTGATTTGAGTCACTAGAGTTACAACCACTTAACCAATCTCGAAATTTAAAAATAATATTCTACGGATTTTTGTATGTTCACTTAGTTTAGTAATGCTAACAGACAGCCTGGCAATCGAACTCGTTCTAGCCACAATTGCGTGCTCATTTTAAACGACTGGACTATCCACAAACCATTACTCTTTATTTTTCCTTATTACTTGTTATTGGTTATTCCAATTGACCTTCAGGTTAATTAGCCTCTACTTTCGCAGACAACATTTAATTTTAACTGGTTTATTTTAACTAAAATAATTAGTAAAACTAGCTTTAAAATTAATCAGCCATAAACAGTAATATTAATAAATTTTATGATTGACGCGAAATCACGTTCAACGTATAATTACATTAATTAGGAGAGTATATAACTAAGTATATAATATAATCAACGAATTATCTATAAATATAATATTATGACGTTTTTCTTTTGCCGCACGCTTTCGTAACTGGCTGGTAATAATTGGAAAAGCCCGCGGCTACACTCCTTGGTACCGGAGTATCAACTCTTGCGCAGGCCGTTCATCAACTTGGAAAAACAAACACGAGGACAGCCGCGTGAATAAGCTTCACGTCGGTAATGCAGATGTGCATCTGCTTATAATAAAATTCTACTAAAAGATCAATTAGCGTTTTGCTGTTGCAAAATTTATTACAAAGCTACAGTAAAAACAAATTAGCTGTTTTAGGGGTTATCAAACAGTGAGCCGAAATTTACACAGGGTAAGTTTTCTAAGACTAACAATCAGAATTTCTTCTTTTCCTTTTCATATCATTTTCCATGCCGTTTTTAATTAGCCCCTAGATGGCCCTGATCACGACTCTCCAACAAAAACCTGGTAACATCTGTGTGCTAGAACCCTAGAAGATTCTAGGACATCTTCGGAAAGTTCCTGCGGCTTGTGTTGGCACCAATTTAAAGCCAAGAGCCTAATTTCATTCACTCTACAAAAGAAAGGAAGCATCTTTTGTTCAAACCGCTCATTGGAATTCATTCACCATTATTGCCTTTTAAACGAAAAAAAAAACGTAGAAAATCAACTAGCATTGTTAATTTCACACCGAACAGCTTTCTACCATTATTTACTTTTAGTAAAATCATCGTCTTGTTTACAGGTAATTAATTAGATGGACACAAAGAGCTCGGGGCTTGGAACAACCTGCTTTGGCCTCCTTTTTTGTCTATCCTTCCGTGACGGTGGAGTTTTGGTGATTGAGGATATACATTTTCGGAGTAAATCGACTGGAAAATTGGTAACTAGCGCCCCTTGTTTCGAGTGTGAGGGATGTTGTGTTTATCGCTTGGAAGAAACTTTACCTAGTAACTGCTTATACAGAGTTGCCCCTTTCAAAAATTATCACAATCTAAAAGCTTCAAATGCTAATAAGAAAGGGAACAACAAGACTACGAGAGAAGTATTTGTAGCTTTTCAATAGGGGGTCGGACTACTTTTTTAAAATTTTATAATCCAAACTTGTTAGTTTCTGCTATCGAACACTGAAAGAATTTTTGCTCTATCTTTAAAATTGACCAAGTTATAAAGGTTTGAAATTCAAGTTTAGACAGAGAGGCACATTTGAAAGAGACAGACATATTAAACTTTTAAAAATCACTGTAAATTCGTTTTTCAACCGATTCTGTTTTTTTCTTCGCGAATCATCTGCTACTAATCTATATTTTAAAAATAATTCATAAAATATGGTGAACAGTCCGATCCCCTATTATTATTGCTGAGTAAGTAAGAATGTATAAGGCAAATAATTTTACATTTATACGCAAATAACACAAATAGAATAGACATTGGTTTTGCTTTGTCCAATAATGACGTGGGACGCTCTACATCGGCACAAAATAATAAATTTGAGTATGCCCATGCCGAATTGCTTATAAATTCTGTATCTGATTTGTTCTGAGATACAGAAACATACAATACACTATGCTCTCTTGTTGTCACATTATAAAGGGTAAGGTGACCATTTATTAACATAATATTGCGTGTTGAATTTGATCAGGATTCTTAGTCAGGTTAGGTAACAGGTTCAGAAGTGCAAAAAAAATCGAGAGCGTTCGTTTCACAGTTTGATTTGAACCTGCTTCTTGACACAATTTTTCAATAAGAATAAAATATATTTCTAATCCTATAAGAATCTCAAGTCTCAAGGTCCAGTGTAGCGCAATGCTGCTGAAATTATGCCACCGAAAGTTTGATTAGGTACAACATTGTATTTTGTTATGATCACATATCAGACCAATACATAAGTACATTAAGTATATTTATGTAGGTAAATCAAACAGCCTAATAGCCACTTGTAGCCAAGCGGTAGAGCGTTCGGCTCTAATAACGGAGGTTCTAGGTTCAAGCCCCTGCAGGTTCCACATTTCCTTACTTGTCTATCCCTGCTGATGGAGAAGAATGGTATTTTTTTTCTGCTGGACGCTGTGTGGTCAAATAAAAATTACTTCTCGAGCCTGTCTCCAGTTTTGTTAGGTCACTGCAGGCCGTCTTCATTGTCACCCTACCAGGATGAAGCTGAGCACGCGCACCCAGCATGGCGTCCCGGCACGTGCGGGTACTTGTGACATTACCATACGTAGGCGAAACCGCACAATTGAATTAGACACTCTGTATTAAAAGTTATAGCCTTAGAACATGTTCCTGATTTTATCGGTGCAGAAGTTACATACCCTATGATGTATTACGAAACGAAAGCTACATTGCTAGGTATAGAAAACTATAGTAACACAACTACTAAGTTGTGCAGTATACTTGAGCAGTTAGATAGGTGTGCGTTACCCCAGCCAGAAAATGTCGAAAATCGTCATCCAAGTGCAATAGATAATTAGATATACAGCTAGATAGGTACCGTATTCCGAAGACTTTACGACACCTTTGTCCTATTCTATCCTAAGATAATATCCTACTAATATTATAAATGCGAAAGTTTGGATGTTTGTTGCCGAATCACGCTTGAACCACTGGACGGATCGGGATGAAATTTAGCGCAAATATAGGTTAGGTCCTGGAATAGGACATAGGCTACCTTTTACCGCGGTAAAACACTTCATTTCCACGGGAAAACTCATTTAACGCGATTGAAACCGCGGGTGGAAAGCTAGTACATAATATTTTCAAAAATCTAAGTTGGCTTCGATCAAAACAGACAATTTGGGAGCTAGAGCTGAAAAAAATAACTTTCTTTTACTTTACAGTTTTTAATAAGATTTCAACAGTAAAGCTTTTTAGTTTTATCGCAGTTTGCTCAACCTACCGAGCTATAAATTAATTAAATTGAAAGTTAAATCATATCCTATTATCTCTATAGGAAAACACCAACTTAAATCCACACGAATAGTCAATAAAACCCCCGAAGGTTTCAAGTCCGGTAGGGCGTCGGTAGTGGGCGCTGCGGCGCGATGCCACGCTGCGCGACATGACTTGGACGCAGGTGGTAACTTATTTTATTTGTTCAGCAGTTTAAAATGCGAATATGATAAGTCCTTCTCACATTGAAAGCTTTACATTTAATAAAAAATACTTATGAGGAAGTGTGAAAATAGCGCTAACGACAAAAATAAAGGTGTTTGAATTGATCTATTTTTTTATCTCTAAAGTGTGTCCAAAAATCGACAAATCATAGCAGGAGTTCAGGAGGCCCAAGAGTTTAAGAAAATAAGCCGGATGGACGGAACGGACTGCCCCCTTCCTCCCGCGCCCCTGACACCCGAAATAAGGGGAAATAAGCGTGACAAACAAATGCTAATGCACGTCATAAGAGGAAGGAGGGATGAAATTCTACCAGGAGAATATGGATAGAAGTTGACCGAGACCAAACGAAGGGTGCTCTATTAAGCGCTCTGCTCATCCCGTTTGGAACATGCTATCTTCCCGCCCAATGGCCACACTGAGGAACCAAATCAAAACTGATTTGGTGGATACGGCACTGGCGCCGACCTGGATATTCCCAGGGCCGCATCCAGGGCGTGTCCCAACTGCCGAAGTTGCCAGTCAGCGTCTACCGATTACGCTCGCCCCGCCCCGTGTATCACGCCGCCGACCCCGTATAACGCAACGTGACTGGCAACTTTATAATAAATAGGATTTTCGAATAATAGACGCATTATGTGGGCTCGTTTGTTGAAGTAAATAGCAGTGAAAGGAGGCGGCGTTTTATCGCATTAAAAAATAATATCGTGTTATTTGTTGAAAAAAGCAACGTAAAAATGTAAATGGAGACCCTCGGGGGACCTATTTGTTGAAATGAACACAACAAAATAAAAAAAACGCAAAGTTCTTCTGGCAAACATGCTCATAGCTTACGTTCATTTTAAAAGAAACATGCGTAATTTTATTTATTTATTTCAAAACAAACACGACAAAATTTAAAAAAGAAAACGCAGTTTTTCTGGCAAAAATGCTCATAGCTCACGTTCATTTTAATACAAACATGCGTAATTTTATTTATTTATTTCAAAAACAAAAGATACCAAGAGGTGTAAAGCCGGGATCAGTTGACACTCCACAGATTCCGCCATTGTGTTAGTGAACTCACCCAAAAAAATGTAATGACGGATCTAAGTGATGTAATAACATCCTATGGAAGTAAATAATTTTGACTTTGACTATAGCACCTTCCTGTTTCAACCGCAATATTGCCAAGATCTCTCACCAATTGATTGCAGTCTGATTATGAATTGGGTTAAAAAATAAAGGCAAATTTCGAAAATGTATATAGGTTTATTTGTATCTACATATAAACACGTGTGTAGGACAGTATTGCTACATCAACTTAGCCTAGGAGACCAGTGCATGAATCTTATCTAACTTTACATACAACCCTCAACCATAGTCTTTGGCACAACATCTTTGAACGGGACAAAGACTCGATCAACTCTCAGTTCTTTAAATGATTGCTTAAATACAGTTTGTCTAAAAAGTCTTGAATCGGAACTAATCTTACCTTTCAGAAATATCCATAAGTCAGAGCAGGATAGCATTATCTAAAATGGCAACACTGCAAAGGTGGTGGCGCCCCTATTAATTTCACGACTTTTTAGACAAACTGTAGCTACTTTTTACATGAATATTAATAATATTATTGTTTATGCAATCACTATGAAAATTTATGTCCAGCTTGTTATTCTGTTCAAACTGCTTAACTGTAACATCATCGAGTGAATATTATCGCAATCGCAAAACCTGTTACAAAAAATTGTGCGTCTATCCTTACTTCTTTTTTCTGTAACGTAATATGTTACAAATTTACATTATGACAAATAAATAGAAGTGAATACCTGTAATATATTATCCAGGGGGCCGTTTCACGAAGCTACAAGTTCAAATTACAAGTACAATTTGGTGTACATTGCGTTGACAATAAGGTAAAACGATAAGGGCTTCCAGTTTTGGCGAATTGGCTACGTAATGAACAACAAATTGTAACTTGTTACTAGTAAATTGTTGCTTCGTGAAACGGGGCCCAGGAGGTATTTTACTTACTGTGTGCTTTACAAATGTCCTACTAAAGTAACATACCTCTGTATTTTTTCATTAATCTGCATCGGATAAAGAGCATACGCTGGCGAATTTCATGATTCAATCATTTCATAGTCATTGCATAAATTGAAAATAAATCTAACTAAATAAATAAAATAACACAAAGTTGTGACAACCGCTAAAATGCACAAAAAATAACACAAATAATCACATCTGTTTGTTGTATGTGGTAACACATATCTCACAAAACTAATGAATTTGATACAGCTTTGTTATAAGCTTTAGAGATACTATTATAGCACATTTTAAATTAAGAAATAATAGATGAATTATCTTCTTAGAAAAAACAAATGATTTAAAATCATAGGTAAGGTACATAAATTTTGTCATTAGATTAACAATAATAATTTTCATCAAGATTGATCTTTATTGTGGTGTGAAATTATGAATCGAAAACTAATTGATTTTGATTTAAGTTTATCGAAATTATGTTTTTCTTGAAATAGATTGATGCCACTTTCCGCTTATATTAATAATCTTGATGAGTGAAGTCATCAAAATAATACTATTAATGCCCAAAGTACTAATAATTTCGCACCTGACCCCATGTCATGAATTTCACGCCAGAATCTGGTGAATTAGTTAATGATCTAATGCTATTAAAATTGACTATAATATGACGAGAACAAAATTTTATTCTAAAATACGTATATCGCTACACTATGAGTATTCGAAGTATCAGAAAAATTTCAGGACTCGGTGGTTCTAGATATGTAGGAAGTAAATAGGTACTTACTTAAATAAGCGACTTCTAATCAAGAATATTTCTACAAAATATATATTTTACTTTCGTTTCGTTGCAGGTTATATTTCTCGACATGAGAAGCTACATAACCGACCAAAATCACTTTTTAGCAGTCTCACAAATTAAAAAGTAAATATTTTCCCAAAGAGTTCCATTTTCGGATTCCATAATTGTTTTTTTATTCTTTTATTGTAAGTGGCCAGATCCAGTCTTTCAGTATGCCTACCATGCTAAAAAGTGATTGTGGTCGGATATGTAGATCCGACCTAATGCTTCTCACGTCGAGATTTAAGAAGAAAATGTGACTGATTTAATATTATACGTAGTTAATTGATAATATAAAACTTCAATTAAGTTATTAAGTATCGCTCGCCATACGATTTATTTACTGCACCTTAAGGCTGATTAACATTAGTCACTCTAATACTAATGCAAATCTAATGCAAAATATCAAACTAACTTTTTCAAAATTTGCAAGTAGTTGTTCGAGAAAGCATGTATCATTTATATTTAAGAAGAGCTAAGTTTTCAATATAATCAATTATTACATTCATTCACACAGCCCAAGTTATGGTATGTTGTGATTTTTCTTTTAATTATCGTATCAGCTTGCCTGCTTGTTTTTTGTGACCTTACTTATTACAATCAACTTCATCTTTCTTCAACATTTTATCTAAAATCAACTATAAGATTGGTTTACAGTATAATCAACTTAAAAACGCCTTCTTTCACTATAGAAATCATCTACAAAATGTCATATTCGCTAGTAATATAATAATCAACAATCCTTATTACAATACGGACATTCTCTCTTAAATTGGAACGCATCTACTACGCTCGAAAATTACTTAACTGGTATACTGCAATCATTTGCCTAAAAGTCTTACTCAACTCCAGAAAATTCACATTAAATTTTTATTCACTTATTCGATTGGGGGTCACCAACACTCATACGCATAGGGTGATCACACACTTGAGTCTGAGACCAGGATCAGTGGTTTTATAGACCAGACATTAAACTTGGTTCGATTGCATGGAACACGTCATGTAGTCCGGACGTTTAGTTGGCACATACTGTCTGACTTACGCCACGCTTCGACTGGTCTTGATCTCTCTGGACGTTACGCGTTAAGAGGGAAGAATAGCTTCGCGATCCTAACGAAATAGGTATATAGGAAAACATTTGCTATCGCTCGTGCGCTCATGCCCCCGTGAGAAAGAGAGCGAGAGCGTTGCATCTCGCTACTGACAATAGATACTTTCCTTGATGAAATTCCCATTTCGGGAGACCACGGTTTCCACTAACTAAATTTCTACAAATCACTTTGATTTTGACGTAGATCGTTTCAGCACAATATATTCTAGGTATAAAGGATTCGCTTTTAAAAAAAATACACTGTTTTTGTTCAATAAACAGCTTAATTCGACAGTTTTAGTCACAAAAATTACGTTACCTGAGGTGCCTATAAGTTTGAATCTATAACAAATTTTTAAAAAAGGAAAAACTATGGACCTAGTCATTAATTATGTCAATAACATACTAAAAAAATATGGAGATTGGAAAATATTTAGTGGAAAAACGTTTTCTCTTTTTGTATGGACGAGCACGTACTATTTTTCCCTCTTAAGGGGGTACCCTATGTGAACACTAGCGCCACTTGGATAAAAATTTAACTTAGTGAAAACACAAAATATCAACAATATGAACGATCAAATTGTTTCATTAGTCTTGTTGTATTTTTAGAATTGATAAATTCAGTTATCTATTGTTAATTGTAGTAACAGATAGCGAAAGTGCGAATAACGGCCGTTTTTAGCACTTTCGCTATCTCTTACTACACCGTATAAGATTTTATAAAATTCGGTATTTCTAAAAATACTAAAGTACCTACACTTTAAAATGATCGTCCACTTTTTTAATATATTTAGTTTTTTCGGAGTTATGATTGTTTTTCGAAGTGGCGCTAGTGCGCAGTCAGGTAGCCCCTTAAGCTAGACTGAAAAGACTTTATGCTCTAGTAATGATAATAGAATTATATTAAAAACGACAGGCTAACTCCTAAGTTTCTTTTGACATACAGCTTTTTCAGGCTTACGGCGTAGTCACCGATAAGTTTGTTACGACCCCAAAAGTCCGACGTCGTTCACACAATTTAGTCATCAAAACACACTTCAAAACTCTTATTACTATGTGTATATTGAGTAACAACATCCATAAGGCATGTATTTGTATAGTATAATGATCACAAGTTTATTGGCATCGGGTTTGGACTATAGGTAAAGCGTGAAATATACCTAATGATATCAGTATGGTAAGACAACGATTTGAACACAAATAAGGGCCCTTTATTAATAAACGCGTAAAAGATTAGTAACGATGAATAGAATGGGGATATAATGACAGCTTTTTAAAAAAATTAAAATAATTGTTCTAATTAAGAAGATAGATGCCGCCGCCGATTGTCGCGGATTCTTTTTTTTAAATCCTTTTATGGCCCTAGATGACTCACCGAATTTCTTCGGATCCACGAATCGTCAACGCCATCTATCAAAGTTTTATGAACAATTTTTTTTAATTGGCTTTCTGAAAATCACCCATGCTGTCGCGATTCAGTTTTCTTGTTGTTTCGTTACAATTTACGTCTATATCGCGACTACCCGCAAATCTAAAAGAATAAATTTAAACTTCGCGTCTAAATCGGAGCTAGGCTCTACGCAGATCAAAATTTACCCCATAAATTCACATTCACTTCCGGAGCCATCTTTGACCTTTTATATAAACTTGAAAGATCAGGCGTGCGTAAAGTACAAATATCAGCTTAAAAGTAAGAGCCCTTAACAACATGGTCTTTCTAACAGTGTCGAGGCACTTCCCATCAAAGAGTAACGACGAAGTGCCTGTGATAAATTTCAACGCGTGTATAAATGTGGTCTCGAAAATTTTACTAGTAAATTCGTGTTTTGTGCACTGCCAAGCACCTTATTGTGACGTGATAAATGTTAATTTGGGATGAAGAGAATGACAAGTTACGTAAGAACCTGAAAGTGCGCAGAATTTAGGATTATTATACAATATTCCTTCCTAATTCAAAAACATTCTAATTGGCACCTCTTACAGGTTCTATTATAAAAGAAGTTTTGTTCCCCTTCTTTCCAATATAGAAGACATTGTTATTCGCTTCCAGTGATGGTCAAATATTTTTTAAATTTTTCAATAGGATTAATGCAATATAATTATGGCAATTTAAGCAGATAAAATTTACCACATGACTTCGCTTCTACATAGCATGGATTTAGATTCACATTGTTTTTTTTTTTAAATTGATGACTTATATTAAAATGTAATTATTTAGAATCCATAAATCGTTATTATTATGTTTGAACAGGATTTCTACTTGTCTTAGAATAATTTGATCAAAAAATACAAGAAATTCTAACTTTCTTACTTCAAAGAAGTTTCGTCGCCTTTCAAATATCGAATTACTTATTCTACTATCATGATACATCGCCATAATTCGCTTGCGAGTTTAATTCTACCGTCGAAAAAGAGCCCAGTTGTGTGATTTGTGGCATAAAATATAGAATATTATATTTAAAGTAGCAAGAAGTAGTTATTCGTGCTCTAAAAACTGTACAACTGGTCTCTTTTGGTCCTCTGTAGAAAGTGCAAGAAAAATACCTTCTTGAATCGCTTTCGGAACAATACTATAGTTTTTTTAGTAAAGTTTAATTTCATTTCTATATCAAGACTGCGGCATTAAACCTAGCCCCAGTCACTAGATGGCATTGCCGAACGTGGCAGAAATGTTTGCGATGCTAGTGCCAGCTTCGAGCGCTAGGTGGCAGTAGCGAACATCGGGTAACTGTGAATGGTATGATGTATCATAGCGGGAACATATTGTGTTGCGGCATGCCTTGTGAACAATTTTCATTGTGATTACGTTACTGGAATAACGGTCCTTTTCGAAAATCTATTTGTAAAGCTTATTTAGTCTGGCGCTAGAAGTCATCTAAAATGGTATTTCAGCCCTAACGCGTACGAAACAACGAGCACTGAGGAACAGTCAAAAATAGTTAGTTTTCTTGCCACGCGCCAACATATGCTTCTTACTCCCCACAAAGCAAAGCACTGTGCTACAAAGCACTGTTTCTTACTCCCCTACAGTGACAGTGCAGACTGCGGCGCTAGTGCCAGCTTCGGGCGCTAGGTGGCGGTGGCGGAGGCGGCGTTGATGGTCGGCGCGGGAGCAAGTGGTGGAGAAGATCTGGTCGCGTGTCTTCTGAGGAGCTCTGTGACGGTTATTGCTACTTGAACCGTGCCTTTGCCTTCGAGAACGTCGGCCGCGCAGCACATCAGTTTCTGCAATTAGATTTCAGGAAATATTAGTACATGTTGTACTTCGATCAACAATTACAACTAGATATCGGGTCGGAGCAAAAAAACCGTCTCGGTAAATAACGCTTCACTTGCGGCGTAAGGTCTTATTATGAACCGGTGAACCTAAAGAAGACGAATTGTCGTAGGTAAGAGATTATATTTTGAAGATTTGCGATTTTATTACTTGGTATTAGAGTTGTTATTATGTTGAACTTGAAACGTTTGTCTCACGACTCGTTATCTAGTTGTAATTGTTGATCGAAGATACTGAGTCAAAGAGACATTGTGCCAACTAAGGAAATGGCGGGAGGAACATTTGCATTTATCAGTCAGTTCTTTCAAAAGTACAAGGATGATTTTGTTTTTAATTATTTTATAGGAATGATATTTACCTATCACGGAGCTTAACTAAAACTTATTGTTTATTATTTAGGCAAATAAAATAAATAAAAATAAATATACCAATAAGAAAATTTATTAGAGAAAAAACATTATAAGTACATTACAAAAAAGTACATATTCGTAAACCATTTTCGTTAATTTATTGAATGTAAGTAATAAACTCGACCCCAACAAAGAATACATCTGAACATAATAATAATAAAAAACTTACGTCAATTAAAATTACTACAAAATCAAAAATGGAAAAACACATTATTGAGATTTACAAAAAAATAATACTGTGTGGGATAGAATAAGAAAAACTTTTAACAATCAACCTTAATTTATAGAACCTTAAAATACAAAATAAATGGAATACAGCTGGAATTTCTATGCCTACCATATCAGGCAGGTTTTTTGGCAATGGCAAGCGTATAGAACACTCTTTATGTAGAGAGAGCCTATTATTCATTTATCAGTCAAACATCTCTGTAGGTATATACCATACACACAAACATTGGTTTCACAAACAAGTTTAAAATGCGATAGTTTAACTCAAAACTATACAAAAAAACATTAACACTGGTAAATTTTAAGCGATCATAGCCTGTTATAACATTTTCAGTAAATTTACGCATTTTCATCGATCAAATTTTAATTAATCGATACAGCATAAAACCCAGCAAATAAACTACACAAATAAGTACCCAAGCACCACTAGCCAATAAATATACGCAGCATTCAAATTATATATTACTATATCTTATATATACTTACAACTATAGCATTGTACTCGCTTTAAAGCTCAAAAATAAGGTTAATGTTAAGAAGCGTAGGAGATGACACACGTTAAGTAAATGACCAGAAAAGGATTAGAAAATTGTTAGAAGTTGGAATTAGTAGAAATACGCAAGGTCAACAATTTATCGCTCAGTCCTTTACGTATAAGTACACAAAATAGGGATCTAATGCTTCGTCTTTTAATTTCGAAGTATGGGCAAATAGTTACCCAGAATAAAAACTTATCAAAAACTTTATTATAATATTCTTACTTAATCTTATGGAAGGGCACTTCGTAATAAAAGAAATAAAGTTATGTTAGAGTGTATCCATTAGTAAATGCATTGAAAGGAAATGTTAGATCTTTCTTATTTATTATATTTTTTAACCATTACTGTATTAGAGAATTATCTTTGGAATGCTTTGAAAAATTATTATTTTGCATTGTTTAACTAAAAAAAAACTTTGAAGATTGTATATAATATAACGGATTAAAGCTGCCTTTATATTTTATATTAAACAATTTAAAATTCAATAATTATCATATTAATAGTCAATGCATCTTGATATTGAACTTGGCATCATACTGTTGGTTGGCATCGTCTAGGAATACTTGTTAATATTTTGTCTTTTAAATATAATTAATTCAATTACATGAAAAAGCCTCTAAATGCAGTCTAAATTATCACTACATACTTATTTTGTAAATATAATAATATTAATTTCTAGACATTGGCTATTTTTAGCGCGGAATTATTTTATGACACAGTCGTGCTCTCGTCACTATCAAAATAAGTGGAAATTATAAGTATGATTATTTTGAATTTGAAGAACATTTATGTAGCATACAGTTTGGTTTGACGGAGCCTTATTTTTATCTGTATGAGAATGTGTGGTATTTTATTTCAATGTCTATAAATAAACAAATCACTAATATTAATGTTAATTGCATTATCAATACAATAACGATATGATGTTTCGGATAAGGCATACAATTCTTATTTTATAAGAAATATTAACAGAACAGCTACGCTACACATTTGTTATTCATTATAGTATTACCTACCTAATTTATTTAAAATTTGTATTCATTGCACCAATATTTCACAATTGTATTGTTGTACTTTGAAATTTGGTTTCATTTTGTATGTTTATCAGGTTTGCTTAGTGAGTTTCCTAAGGAATCTAGGCAGAATTACGAGAAAGCGAATTGCATATATTGCTGTCCCGTTTCCTTAAATAGGAGCCTCCTTCTAACTGGTATATTAATTTGCACCCGAGATTTTAAGTTTTACATTTAAGAACCTAGTTATTACCACTTAGCATTTTCTAAGATGTTTGAAAAGAAAAATATTAAAAATTCGAGTTACAGATACAATAAGAAATATTAAATACAAGGGTCTATAACTCTGGTACGTGTGGTAAATTTATGGTTTTAACATGTTACATAATTATTTTTAATATTTTACAAAAGACTAACTGAGTGCAAAAGACTAACTTATGTGCTACACCTATAAGCAAGCTTCAAAGAAATACAACACCAAAAAAGAAGAAAATACTGAAATACGAATAAAATTTTAAAATGTAAAGATGCCTTGACAATACATTCGTCGTAGTTGCCCATATGTAGCAAGTCAAAAAAATGTGTATAAAGTATAACTAGCCTAATAATTGTATTACTCTCCAATATAACAAAGAATGCTGAGATCTCTGGAATAAGAAAATTATAATAAAAAATCTTAACACATCAAAAAACACCAATTAAATCTACCGAATAAAATCATAATACTAAAGGCAATGTGTAAATCTAATCATAAATCAGTACTATAATTTTAAATGCCTCTAAATGGGAATGGACTAAAACATTGGAATAAATTCAGACCAATTCAGTTATTTGTTTTTATCACACGGCTTAGGTACAACTTGAACATTAACCTACCCGAGACGTTATCCGACTTCCCGACCCGTGGATGTCGTAAGGTCCCTTTCAATAGAATAATGTAAACAAGATAATTTTTTGGCACTAACTTTCCAAAGACAAACAAGACTTTTATGAGTAAAAAATTAATATGTAAGTTTTACAAATTATTGAAAGTTTTATCGTCCGAATATTTTTTATTAAAATAACTATCAAAAAGAAGTTAATAGAGGGCGAAATTATTGTAAGAATGTTATGGTTCCTTGAAATGTGAATATGATCAGGAGGAGTAAATAATTACGGAATAATTGTGTTTAAATTGGTTTGTTTACATTATTGCCGGATTCTATTGAAAGGGACTGTATATTAATGTGCGATATTAAGATACACAGCGCTGCTAGCCCTTCGTTATAAGTGTTAATGAATCTCATTCTAACAATGTCTTACGCGATAAGATACAATGTGGGCATACAAATCGATACAAAATCAAATATTGTTTTTTTTAAATTGAATCATCATTATGGAGAAAGGTTCAAGCTGTAAACTTAATAATCCGTATACTCAACCCTAATTTCGTTCTAATACCTTTCTTCAGCCTTTAATCAACTTCTAAATGACAATAGCAGCCTCAAAAACTATTTATATTCGTAGTTACACCACGAGAATAAGGCAATGTGAAATTTCGTATAATAATGTTAATCTTAGAATAGATTATATTTTAATAAAAGAGGTACTTTAAAGTTATACCGAATGCATGTTGTAATTTTTAAATTTCAATCATGAAAGCTGTCTTACGTTATCCCTGATTTAGGTAATTTAAAAATAAATGCATAAAATTCGGTTAGATACACATACAATCTAGAAAAATCTTGCAATAGTTTTAAAATTATGTTTTTATCCCGTAAGTACCCAAGTTATAATAATATAGTATAATTACAAGGGATATAAAATTAAAATAATGGCGGACACGAAAAACGTGCCAAGGCAAAGACAAGTGAAAAGCAGTCTGTTTTCATCGTTCACTGGAACTTTAGGAGATTCGTTCTCTGTGATCAATTCCTCGTTCAAATTATTCTCAATCTCTAGATTCATCTTGCTCCTATCGTACCTCTCGAGATCTTCTTCTCGTTCCAACGGAAAATCTACTTCATCCGTGTCGTATATTTCGTAATTATCGTTTTTCAACACATGATTCCCTTTGAAGAATGGCGTGACAAATTGTATTCTATTGGTCTGGTAATAAGGCCCTCTGTTCCTCAGCTCATTGGTCCCGTAGACGGGCGAGTAGTGTGCATGCTGGAGTTCGTTGTTGTCATAGATTTGGTATTCTTCTGCTTCGTCGAAGCTGTACTGCGAGTCCGAGTTAAAGATGCTGACGTGGCGCTCCTCGATGTACCTGCTCCGCTTGTAATAGTTGACTTCGATGGACGTTTCGGTTTCACTCGCGTAATCGCTCGTATGTTCGTCGGGGTAGGGGTCAATATCCTTTGGCGAGCGACCGGGGGCGTGTGCGAGCAGCGCGGCGAGCGTGCGAGCGAGAGCGGCGCCGCTGCCCTCTCGCTCGCTCCCGCCCAGTATGTCTCCGGGCGAACAGATGGTGTCCTGCAACACACGCCACCCGACTCTTAGATTCATATTCTCTTAGACATTGCTATACAGTCTTTTTGTATTGGCTTTGCGCTCGCGAAAGGATATAACCCTGCAATGGAACACGGTATGGATGGTGAAAGCCGTGGTTGACATGCGATCGTGAAATTAAAGTTACAAATTTAAGAACAACATCAAAAGCTAACTAACTATGCGTGTGCGTACAAAGGGCAAAACAAACAGACATTAAAGCAAATTATTTAGACCAATACAAATCACCTTTTTCATTAAAAAATAACGGGCCATGTAGTGAGTAGAATTCTTCAAAATATTCAGTGTTTTGTATTGTTCTAAGCTAAGTAAAAATTTAAAAATGCCTACCTCTTCTACTCCGATTCTCCGACACGCCTCCAAAAAGTTGTCCACATTTCTTCTACACCTCGCCATGGTTAATTTGGGCTGTAATAAAAAGAAACATAAATTAGAAAATGACAACAATTTTGTTAATTGGTACAGTCTGTGTTAAGTTGGAGTCTCGGATTATAGAAGTTAGACTGGTAGACTGGTTTTAGAGCATTACAATATTTGAAAATTGCTCCGGAAGAGACACTACCAGACGCGTCGTGTAAGTGTCCCGTTGTCACGCTAGTGTGAACTCTAAGCAAATAATGGATATTAACTGCTCGCGGGTGGCATTGTTCCAGTAGATACTCTCAGCCGCGTCATTAAGCGACTCTTTGCTACGCTAGTATGTTATGTACTTGTATGACGTAGACATAGAATTTATATTACCTGCTCGGGTGAGAGCAGAGCTTCGGTAGAGACATTTTTAGTCCTTTCTTAAGGGTCACATAGAGACGCGTATCAATGCTAGAGTGAACTCTATGACGTAGCCATAGAATGTAGAATGCTCCACATAGAGCGTACATCACCTGCGCGGGCGAGGGCACGTGCACGGAGGCGACGGAGCGCGCGCGCACGTGGTTGGCGAGGTGGCACAGCACCACGCCGTCCGCGAGCACCGGCGCCAAGTGCTCCGGCAGAGACATCTTTAGCCGCGACTCGATTATCTGTGGGGGGATTGGTGGGTGTTACTCGGCCGCGATTAGGTGGCGCGTGATTTTGGATCGTGATTTCGCAAGACGGTGTGAGAATGGTTTGACTCAATAAAGACTGAGCACATGTTATAATACATGATAGAATACATTTGTCACCCCTACTCTTCCCGTGGGTGTAGTAAGAGGCGACTTAGGGACTACACATTGAACAGGGAACGGGCAGCAGCGCTCTCTGATACAGTAACCTTTTAATCTGCGATCTCCAACCCGCCTGCCAAGCGTGGAGATTATGGCAAAACCAAACACTTAAGTGGAGGAGGCTCATAGTCCAGCAGTGGACTGTAACGGGCCGTTGATTTGATTTGACTGCCAGTTGCTATGGTTATACAATCAGTGAATCAGTTACACACTTTTGTTGCTCTGTAAGCATATATATTGTTATGGCCAAGGGTTCGTAATTTGGATTAAAACACCAATGACGTACGTAACTTCTTACTTATTCTGACTTATTTAAAATAATAATCAAATCAAATCAACGGCCTGTTACAGTCCACTGCTGGACTATGAGCCTTAAGTGGAGAAGGGTTTTGCCATAATCTCCACGCTTGGCAGGCGGGTTGGAGATCGCAGATTAAAAGGTTACTGTATCAGAGAGCGCTGCTGCCCGTTCCCTGTTCAATGTGTAGTCCCTAAGTCGCCTCTTACAACACCCACGGGAAGAGTAGGGGTTGGTGACAAATGTATTCTACTCTGCCGTCACCACACGGCACAAATAATAATAATAGTAGTGCTCACCGTTCTCAGTTGTTCCAGCAGCTCAGTCTCCTCCTTTTGCTTGTCGAACTCCCTCTTCATGGTGAAGCTGAGTTTGTCGCTCGCTTCCTTGCTCCACGGCAGCCGGCCCGTCGCGCCACCTTTCAACAAACGACCTTCACCGTTCTGCCTCCCTATACTACACTTCACTCCTACACTATTGTACCCTAAAGTATTCGTCGGGGACTTGGAAGGCGACGTCGGCTTCATATACGACTCAGTCCCGTTCCGATATTCCACGTTCCCGTTAACAGAGTAGATTTTGTTAACGTTCCTTGACGGGACGACTTTCTGAACGGGCCGTCTGTTCTCTTCGAGTTTCTCTGTGTTGCCGTTCTGGAATCTTCTGGGGGTGGAGTGGAGGAGGGGGGAGTTTGGAACTTGGGAAGGGGAAGAGATGCTGCGGTAGATGGGGGATACGTTACTGTGGCCGTTGGGAGGGGAATGTGGCTTGTGGCTGGGGGAAGCCGCTTGGGGGCAGTCGGGGTCGGGGGAAGGCTGCTCGCTGCGAACGCGGTAAACGTCCGCCGTGCGCTGCTGTCTTAAAGCTTCTTTGTATTGTCTGTAATAGTAAACACAAGTGTTAGTTTTGTGTAGTCACTCTGATGATTTCAAAAGCAAGATTCAATAACACATAGGTTAATTCACATTAGCCTTTATTAAGTTGAAAGTATTGACAAATGACAAAGCAGCAAAATAATGATAAATTAAAACCATTTCTTCTTCTTGGGGTAAAAATGTGTGTTTTTTTTTACCAAAACAATAATAGAATTATTAATTAAAAACAATAACAGTAGAAAAGCAATTAAAGCATACAAAGAATGGCAATTCAAACACCAATTAACCCATATGTTATCGAAGAGCATAATTAAAAGCAAGACCAGTGCGGTTATGTCCATGAAAGTGGTGCAATGAGTGACATATACCTGTACGTTTGCTGATGAGCTAACTTATTCTTATCGTCGCCATTCATGGTCCCTTCTGGGGAGATACGTAGGCTGTAAGGGACAACACCAAGGGGTTAAAAAAGTAAAACCAAAAAGAGAAGGAAATAGAAATTATGAGACAGAGGATATGATAATGGAGATGCTGTATGCAACCAAGATTTAGGCGATTTTGTTTACCTCTGTTTCGGCCAATGCGAATGAAATAAAAGGAAAATTTAAATAAATATTAAATGCTCCTAAAATATGTTGCTAATTGAAAATAAGGGAAAGTACATTCCACTACGCCGGTATAAACTAAGCTACCATAATGATCCCGATATTAGTTACCACCCCATTTTGTTTTGTTAGATTTCTAATAAGCAAACAAAGTTAATGTGTATATCTAGACAAATACTTGTTCACCTCACAGAAACCAACTTGATATCGTTGAAAATATCAGTCTGATAAATTCTTATAACTTCCACTGCTGGACTAGGAGCCAGCATTTTAAATAATATGCTAATATCACTGGAATACCAACCGAAGAAACTCAAGCGTAATTTAATTGATATTTTTTTCTTCATCATTTTTTCAGACATATCAGCTACTGAAAGTTAAAAGTAAATCATCTCCTATGATGAAATATTCAAAATATCCTGGCTGCAACATAGGTCTAAATAAAAAATAAACTCACCCAGAAAGCAGTGGCGTGAGTGGGGGCGCCAAAGGAGACTCGCTGGAGAGTGATTGTGCCCTCGACAGCGCCGCCCCGGGCGACAGAGTCGACGGCGTGCTGGGCGTAGATCGGCCAGAGCCCCCGCCTGCCTCGCCCCCTGCTGACAATAGGTAAATGCTCTATAAACCTGATGGTATCCTGATACCTGGCCGAAGAGGAAAAGAGGTAGAAACTAACGTATTTAAAGATCTTGCAGCACAAACAGCATGTTATGAAGTGTACTATTTTAGTTCAGTCATACTGAATTAACGAAATTTTCCGTCTACTAGCAAAAAAAAGACCCCGCGCCCTCTGTACTCTTTGATATCTGCAAGAGAACAACCGAATAAAAAAACAAAAAATAAAAACAGCAACTACTAAACCCCTTTGTATACTTTGATAGATGAGCCCCTTCGTAATATGTGATATGGTTTTGGGAGCGGCACAGTTATAAATTCGTTATTTGTCCATACCTCGGCCACCAATTCTTTTAAATACGTATAGCTTTTTTGCTCAAATTAATCTCGAGGCCCAACTAACTTTACTAAGCAACTGTGAGTTTACAATGAGCAGGCAGCAAGTCTAACATAGCTCTTGACACGTGTTTTTGTTTACTGTTACTGCACCTGCCATCCTGCCATTGTTAAACCATCAAACAGTAGCTTACATAGCATCATTCCATCACATATCAACATACACTGTAGTCTGTACAGATGAACTGTCAACATAGCATCTTGATTAAACATTTGAGATGATTATCGTTGAGAAGCTGTGGTCCTCATATCTTTATTAAAAGACAAGTCGAAGATTGTTATATTCTGTCTATCGAACGAAAACGATGAAGCTACAAAGTACAGTAGACAACATGTGGAGAGAACAAATTATAAATCAGAACCAACTCTGGTATTTTAAGGGTTAATATATATTCCTGTACCTGGAAAAAATTGTAATACTTAACGTTGAGTCAAGAGAAAACTCTTCAAGCTTTTATTACGCATTATGGTCCTAGAATAATTATCTATTCCGTGATGACTATTGATTTGTACTAACTTTAGAAAAAAACTTTTAATTGACTTACCATCATTAGACCACCTCTTCTCCACACCATCCGTGCAATATCCGCTGTCAACCACGTGCCTCGGCTTATGCCTCAAGCAGTCTATCGTCGCGTTGCCAGAGACGATCTGATGTTGGTTCGGGGTGTTGTTGAGGAAGGAACTGTGCTTTGCTGTCCTCCTGGTGTCTTCGACCCGTCTGTGTGGTAATGTGTCTTTGTTCGCCATGTTTTCTAAGTACTTGAATATGTGCACGCGCCCGCGCATGCATACCTGAAAGGTAGAGAAGTTGTTGATGTGAAATGAGGTCAACAAGAATTTACAAGAATATATTTAGGAACTGGATAAAAGTTTTATGTGGTGACAAATTGTTTCGTGTGATGGTGGTTTTGTCAAGGATTTAGGCTGATGGCTGACCGTTTTGTTAATAGCGATGATGTCATGTTTGACAGTTGGTATTTATTTAAATACACTTAATGAGAAAAAGAAAGGACAATGTTTATCATCGTACTCGTAGTTATATTACACTAGATCCTCAAAAATACAATTTTTGGCAGACAAATACTTTTTAGAGCGTCGGTGGTCTAGTGGCTATGGCCGCTGTCTCCCGTGCGGGAGACGCGGGTTCAATCCCCACCGCGTACCAATGTGTTTTCGAATTTCGAATTCATTATGTACGTTTATTCGACGCTCTTACGGTGAAGGAAAACATCGTGATGCAACCTGCACACTCCTGCGAAAAAATTCAATGGTTGTGTATGAAGTCGACCAACCCGCACTGGGCCATCGTGGTCGACTAAGGCCTAATTGCCCTAATTCATGGTAGGCTCGAGCCTCTCGGTGAAGAAGTATATGAGCTGTTGATGATGAAAAATACTTTCAAAAATATAAAAAAATAACTATTAAAAACCCATAGATTTTTTATTTACTTAACAATGGCCTTTTCTTGAAGTTTGTTAGGTACTTAGAAAAGGTCTTTGTTAAGTCCCAAAACCAATACAACTGAAGCAAATCAGCCCTGAAATCACTTTATAGGTACGAGTATCCTTCAGAAACTGAAAGGTTACTGTGGCTTTACGACTCGACAGTAAAAGCCAATATCGTATTGAACTGTATCTGAAGCTCAGGAATAAATCATCTGTCCCCCTCACAGTGGCTACTCCCCTTTATGATTTATTTTGTTATTCTATTGTCCTTATTTTGTCTATAATACGTTCATTGTATATCTGTAGTAGGTATAATAGGTACGCCATATTATGGAGAATGAACTACGTCAGTGGGTTTTCAGACTATTAGCAATCAAACACTATGAACACGTGTTTTATATCCTGGAAGGCAGACATACCAGATACCATTGGAATATAACAGTATATTTTTTTATGTAGTGTCAGTTCAATATTTAAAAAAGTGCTATTTTCTTTCTGGTGGTGTTTTGTTCAAAAGTTATAAAATGCATAGCGCATTCTTGCAAGTGTAAACAAAATATTCTTTATCTGGATTAGATTACATCTACTCTATCTACATTGTATGTGTAGTGTGTACCAATGTATAATGTGGCTAACCCTACCAGGATTGCAGACATAGTGTGAAGTACTATATGTAATTTTACAATGTAATATTGTTTAAGAAATAAATAAATAAATAATAAATAAGTATGCAAGTAATAAAAGACCTCTTTACTCACTGTGGTGGGAGGAGAAACGAGGGGATTGTTGTCCAAATTCAGCGTGACAAGTGTGGTCATGTTGCGAAGTTCGAGAGGTAATGAGGATATACAGTTGCAGCTGACGTCCAGGTGCTCGAGTCGAAGGTATGTGATTTCTGAAATAGGCGTAAGTATATGATTGAATATCAGAAATAAAATTAGTAATTGACTTATGAATCTTGATGATAGATGAATTGCATTATTGCATTTAACGTGCCAGCGATGGTTGGCAACTAATTGTTTAGGAAGCGAAGATTAGTTGGGTCGCTACGTTATTGTGAATGATCGTAAAGTTGTACGGCTTTTTGCTCTTTTAAGTTGTATGAGCCTTGTCAGCAAAACATGAAAGTATCTTTCCAATCCATGTTATAAAAGCCTTGGGCCAAGTGTTTTACAACCTAATCCACAACGTGCCTTTCGTCAATTTTCTTTTAGTATGGAAAAAATAAAGTTGTACTTTTATGTAGATGATTTAAGGCAAGCATAAATATAGACCATAAAGAGTAGGCCATGTAGAAAAAAAAATGAAGATAACTCACGTAAAGGTAGCAGTCCTAGCTGGTTATTGTTCAGATCCAGCGCCCTCAGACCAGCACAGTCGCCCAGCGTCATAGGCACCTGTGTCAGTCTGTTATTTGACGCATCCAGCTCTGCCAGTGACGTCATTCTGCCGATCTCCTTTGGTAGCGTGGTTAACATGTTGTCTTGGACTAGTAACACCTGGAGCGGCATCTGACATATTTCTCTGGGTAGCTCCGCAAGCTGATTCGAACTGTGGACAAGGAGATGTGGGATTTAGTTGAGAGTTACAGATGTAGTTGATACATGTGCCATGTCAGAGGCTTTTGGCGGTTCAATAACCTTGACACCAGAGTTTGTGAGGTCGGTCAGACCTTACAACGCACTCGGTGAGTTGATAGTTTGACGACTTATGGAGGTATACTAAAATTGCTTACTCAGAATGATGTCATAGTGAACACAATCAAGCAGGTCACTAACTAGGAAATAATCGATTTACCAATCGTGAAACAAGCCATTATTTTTTTATGTATACTGATTGTGATGAATGCCAAGTAAATATTAAATTACTTTGTTGATTCTAAGATTATTATTTTATTAACAAAATTCTGAATGAGAAATCTTTAAATTAACTTCAATCAATCAGCCTATTGCAATCCACTGCTGGACGTAGGCCTCCTCAAGGGCACGCCAAAGCGCACGATCACGCGCAATTAACTTACTTGTATTATATCTTAAATAGTTAGGTATAAACGAGGCCAACGCTCCAAAATATAAACAAATGCACTCAATGTACCCAGCATGTTTATCCTCGGACGGGAAACCTACTTTACCGTTAGATTGCAGTAATTAGATCGCATCCAATATAAATCCTTCCCCGCTTAACCTAAAAGCAGTTAATAGCACCGACTGGAGTCCGTGCCAAGAAAACTCGTAAACATTGGTGTTAGAGTGCTTGCATCTCCAAAGCTTCCTGATTTTTATTTGGTGAAAAGATATAAAAATGCTTTCTAGTTTAATGTATTTGGCTATTCACATGCAAGGGGAACTAGAGCAGAGATAATTGGTCAGGTTTCCCTTCATAGTTCGAGAGTCGCATAAACATTCGTGTCTGCAGTTGTCTTCACCGCACACGTTGTGTGAAATGATTCGACTGCCTAAATAAATACTCACTTGATCATTACCGTTACGCCAGAGAGTAACAGGTTTGACTCGATTGAGTAACAACGAGTCAATTCTATTTGATGAAATCGTTTATGCATTCGATCAGCAAAAAACCTATTAAGCCTATTAGCCTAACTGCACATTACAATAAAAGTATTGAGCAAGAAATAGGAGGAATACAGAGATGCCTCATGGTACTTGAAAAGCCAGACGTTGAGATTTTTTCACAAAGCCACTGCAGGTGGTCTAGACGCCTAGACACGGTGCATTGCAACTGGATTCAATTCAGTTTGAGACGCGGAATTAATAATAGATACGAGTTCAACGATCGGAAGTAGCGTTGAAGAAAGTGTAGAAGGAGTCTCAGAAGAAACTTTATATTCTGTAGACATGACAGTTTCCGCTGTTAAAACCCGAGAAAGCTATATAAACGTTGATTAATTTGCAATGATGGATGTTTGATAGCAGGAAGTCTCAATCAGAGACATCAATGGGTGTCAAGTTTGCAAGCTAAATACTATCATAGAGCAATCTGTAAACACTGCATAGCGGGACACCTACATTTCTCAATAGCTCCTGTCAGCAGAACTCGAAGCGACCGCTATCATCTGCCCGTATAAGGAACAATGTGCAATTTTACTTGAAACTTGACTGAAGACTGTCAAGTCAACCGGCTTTGTAAACATCTCGCTTTCTCGACGAAGCGCAAGTTCGAATTGCAGTAAATAATATTATGTTACGGGCTTCTGAAATAGGACATGAAAAGGTACCTAATAAAGAATTCAAAAGATGAGTCTCGCGGTGCTCTCGAATGCCTGATGAAGGGTCCAACAGCGCGTAACGCAGGTACGGCTAATGAATGTACTAATTATTCATGTACTACGCTAAAATTTCAAGTGAACCATGAACATAAACCGCGGTTTGCTCAGTTCAAACTGGAATATGTAAATGCGTTTAAAAGTTTACAAGCTTCTCCTCAGAGCTCTGGTTGGTTAAGTTATTTTTAAAACCCACCTGCTCATAAAATTCATATTATGCAGGCGCTTAATCCTCCCAAACGTCGTATATATTATTATTATTATTGAGCATCTGGTCGTAATTCAACTGGCCGAAGTCCAACAACATATTTGCAAACTTGCAAGAAAGTTCTGTCGCACAAGTTGTAAAATATGAGTGGGTTTCTATCCAGCCCAAAGTGCCAGTTAACTTTTATGAAATTACATCAGGAGTAGAAGGAATCCCCAGGTGAATCAATTTCGAAGTTTTCTTTCACTTTTGTTACAAGAATAAAAAGAATAAATTTCCTGTTCCCTACGGAATTTCGCTCAACAAAGGTCCAAGTCTAATAAAAATTATGTTCCTCGACCCTGGCCCTTGTTGCTAGAGACGATGTTTGTCAAAGCAAACGTCTTTGGCTTTGATCTACCCACGTTTGTCCTTGCTAGCTTAAATAAACCTACATCGAATTAGCCGGAGCAATAATAACATTTACCCTAGAGCCGCGTTTATTGCTTTTAGGGGTCGCCCGTCCCTTTAGTTAGGGAACGAAGGAAAGCCTATAGGGAGTGACGTAGTGCATCTTTTAAAGCTTTCAGAGGAGTCTTAACGAAGTCGTGGAGTAAATTATTAAATAGGCTGTAAGAAACTTTCGACGTAGGTAATTGAGACAGAAAATTGGAGCACGTGCCGTAGTGGAATAACATTTGGCAGTAAGCCTGTTACTAGGACTTTTGAGGAAGGGCACAGTTGAACTAACTCAGTTTAAAACGCTTTAGGAATTTAGCGGGTAAAGCTTTAAAAATGGGTTTTCTCATCGAAAGAATTCAGGGTAACAGTCATGTTTATGTTTCCATTTAGCCATGAAACGAAAGGAAACACCTAATTCACCTCGAGGCCCCCTTGCTTCCCTCATAATGCGAGTGAGAATTATTCGCACGATCCGCTCGGGTGAATCAAGGTCGGTATAGTTAGTATCGATTCTGTTCTTTTCCTAGTGGGGTGCGAGGGAACTGCACCATGTGGGGAATGGGATTAGCGATGGTTTTGTGGGGCAGGACTTTCGTTCCAGCGATTTGTAAGGACTTAAACTTTGCGAGTGATTGATAAAAGCTATGGTTTCTAGTTCAGGGTAGGCTCGAGCCCCTCGGTGGGGACGTATGAGCTGTATCTAGTTTAATCCGATTATAGTGGAGTACTTTTCCACAGTAAGCACACACTTGGCCTTGAAGTGAACATGCCAACCAGGGACCAACTTCTTTTGTCCTTGGTATTATTGCCAACGTTGACGTCGAAAAGATATTTTGCTTTAAATTAAGACATATTTGTCTTTATAATACAATTTTAAACGACAGTACTAAAACCATGGGACGTTATAGATCAACGAGGTGCAACGGAGAGGATTACGTCTAAGATCGGTGAGATAACAGGCAAATTACAAGGCGTCGGATCGTGGCGGATTATTTCATTTTTTGTTCTATAAAGAGCAGGTTGTTTAGCAGACCGTAACCGCAAAATAGGCTTTATTGTGTATAAATGCCCAATTTGATCTACACAATAACACCATTGTATGTTTTGGCGCGGGTCTATTTTCGAAAGCCGGCGGTGTTCGCGCGTCGATCGTACGTAGTCGTCATGGCACGTGCGTGTGCGACGAACCACGGTTACAATGCGCACCGCTAAATGAGTTTTATGATAGTGTTCGTACTGACGCAAACTGTATTTTGTTACGCCAGGAAGTAAAAGCTCGTTAGAATTTCGCACTTCTTAATATATTTATATAAAATCATAAATATTTATCGGTACAATAACCTTACGGCTTCGGTTTATCGATGTTTTGTTGTTATATCGGAACGGGGTCATGCGCAGTCGGCTTAACAATGAAACGGCAACAGGGAGTGCGCAGTTCGCTATCAAGATCTACACTCGTATTGTGGGTTCCAACACGAGCTCCCAGAAACCTGTCATCGATATTCTTCTGGTTAGAGCTTGGGTTAGAGGCTTTCAAACAAATGTGTGCTTCGAGATTATGTAAATTGTAAACAAACGCACGTATGTAATTTTCCGTGTAATATGGGTTGTTTATGAGGCCTAAGGTATGTAATTGCGTTAGTAGGATACTGAGAATGATGGACAGGAAGCAATTTTCCTTCTTACATAGATATTTTACACAGCGTTATAGAGCAACATACCTATACATGTCTACAAGCGCATCCCTCGCCTTGGCAGACATTCAAATTTTTCCATACTTCCGTTCGGAAATAGGAAAATATTTTCTATTTGTAATGGGTATGAATAGTCAGCCAACTTACTAAAAACCTTGTAGAGGTTAAAATTTATGTGGAATTTATTATGTCATTAATAAAAAATAAAAATGATCATAAAATTTGTGTTATTTAACCGGTTTACTTATAGGTAGGTATACACTATACACTACGAAATTTGGTTTGTTTCTTAGGCCAAACAACGTATTAAATAAGACAAAAATAATAAATATTAAAATCATAAAGGCAAACAATAAGAAGACGACCATAATAACTAAAAAAAAAATTTCTTATTTTAAGTAGTAGCACCTAGATAAATAACCATTCTTACACTGACTCACTCCCTGAATGTTATTCAGTCTTACGCGCCGAGAGCATGGTATTAGCAAAACTAATCACTGCTGAATGAGCTACGCAGTTGCAAGCACACAAAAAATCAGCTGTACAGCTCTGATGGCATTCCTATAACATAACGGCTTGGGAGTTATCACTTACAACCTCTTGCACGTGCGCTTAGAAGTAAACAGTTGTGGTGAACCTAGAAACATTGCGGTTCTTAAAACACAAACGTCTAGATGCAGTTTTTAGACAGTACATTTTTCGTTTTGTTGATTGAGCTCACGGAAATCTACTGTTCTACTGTTAAATGTTTCTCTGACTGAAGTTTATTTATATTCCTGTAAGAATAACAACTCTAAGAAAGTCAAAGTCAAATTAATTTATTTCCATAGGATGTTATTACATCACTTAGATCCGTCATTACATTTTTTTGGGTGAGTTCACTAACACAACACCAAATTATCATCAACAACTCATATACGTCCCCACCGAGAGGCTCGAGCCTACACTGAATTAGAGCGATTAGGCTTTAGTCACCCAGGCTGGCCCAGTGCGGGTTAGTCGACGTCACACACATTTGAATTTCTTCTAAGAAAGTATCAGTTTTTTGTTAGTCATATTGTCAATCTGTTTGGTGGGTGCTGGTCTTCTTTCGAACTTGGCCATTGGCGTCTCTATAATGCTGCGCTGACATGAGGGTTTATCATGTCGATTGTCGACCTCACAAACACGATAAAGAAGATTCTGATAATCTCCTCTCCTCTCCATCTGAAAGTTGACATTTACATAGAAATGGTTGTAGTTCCAATTTTGGTCATTTCACAGATACGATGGTAGTCTGTGGTTGGGATGCGATTGGATTGCCACTGCGGTGGCATCCGACTTTACATGTTTTACGCTCGTTTGTGTCTGTTTGTTACTATGTTATGTACCTGTTTTGTTTTTTGTTTATGTGTGCTGTAGATAAATGTATTCTTATTCTCCTAATCGCCGTAGTAGTAGCTGTTTTCAGCAAAGTAGCATTATGGAGATTTATAAGATTTAAAAACTTTGGGCCTTCTGGTAATTATTGCCTTGGGTTTGCTATCTCTGGCTGAGATAGCGTACCTGAAGAGAAGCAGTTTGCACACTTGTTAATTTTATACGTACTGGACTAAAAAGGGGTAAAGTAGAATGCGCATTTGTGCAACAAGAAATTCTTGAACTATTACAACGGTGGTGATGGAATAATAACTACTGATATGCCCTAATAAGGATCGTCGACAGCCTTGTTGTTACACACTCAAGACAAGATACCTTGACTCAAAGTAGGCTTGAAGGGAAAAACATTATCTTACATTCAATTCAAACGTATACGTATAGCTTAGGCTTATAAAAACTTTTTAATACAAAAAACTAATTATCCATTAGGATAGGAGCTACAAAAACTGAACGAACTCTCTAAGATCTCTAAAATCTACCCTTTACCACGCATGGGTGCAAAACTTGTTTTTACTACACAGAAACACCCTAACACATGATTGGCGTCCGTGACATTCCAGGTCGTTCACCTCGCCCGCTGATCTTTATACCGACCTAGAAACACGTCGCTCTTATCGTCAATTGGTAGAGTCGGGTTTTCAGTCCACACGACAATAGAAGAAAAGAGTCTTTGTTACGAGTCGTTTTATGGGAACGTCAAAGCGAAGATAATGGATGGACAGATTGAAAAAATTGCGATGAATAATAATAGGCAGAGGCAGAGGCTATAGGATTGTACTGTAACACAAGGGGGTCAACAAAGTTGTTTGTTTAATAATCATCAACAGATCAATATACGTCCCCACCGAGGGGCTCGAGCCTACCCTGAATTAGGGCGATTCGACCACGCTGGCCCAGTGCGGGTTGGTCGACTTCACACACAACCTTTGAATTTGTGCAGGTTTCAAATGTTTTCCTTCATCGTAAGAGCGTCGAATAAACGTACATGTATATGAATTCGAAATTTGAAAACACATTGGAACGTGGTGGGGATCGAACCTGCGTCTCCTGGACGGGAGGCAGCGGCCCTAGCGGAGCTACTAGACCACCGAGTCTCTCAGACCACCGACCATTTTGTGTACCTATTTCAGTTTACCTATACTGTAGTGTTATATATTATGTACTATATATTATGTACTATACTAAATACTGTTTTCACTTGTGCAATCACTACCGACACTCCGTGTCTAGCTGTTTATCATTTGCTAACGGCGCGGCATGAGTAGAGCTGAAGATCATAATATAACAGAGTTGTGACAAGTAGCTCATATTATAAGGAGAAGAAGCCTTTCACCGGAGAATTTGTGAAGGTGAAAAGGCAGTTTTAGTACATTCAGTATTTTTATAAGCCAATCAGAACGCCATAACTGAAAAACTGCAGGAAATGGAGCTCCGCTTAAAAACAAAAAACAAAGCCAGGCTCTGCTGTCGATTTCTCTATTCTCGTTTTAGTTAAAAGATTACTCATACACAAAGCATTTTATAAGTACATAAGTTCCATGTATCATCAAAGTAATATTCGCTAAGGATGGAGCACTCATGATTAACATAATGAATTGATTAAAATTCAATAGGACGTGACGTTTTTCACACGAGTGCATTGCACTAATACGCGCCGTATTGCGTCTTATTATCGCACATTGAATTATATTAACGCACAAAAAAAAACAGTTTCGTTGATATTCCTAAATATCAGATAACTACAGGTCATTGTTGCGTGGTCGAGCGGTTGACTCTTATTACCTACAGAGGTTCCGCGTTCGAATCCCGGTGGGGACACAGTGAAACAAAAATTTCTTTGTGACAATTTTCCGTTTGGATAGGACATTGCAGGCTGAATCACCTGATTATCCGAAAAGAAAGATGTTTCCGTGCTTCGGAAGGCACGTTAAGTCATGGGTTCCGGCTGCTATTACTGAATCAGTATCTGTATCTATATAATGGCCAATGGAGGCTCTAATAACACTTGACTGATACTAGGGTTTGTGAGGTCGGTTGTCGACCCTACGTGACGAAGACTAGTTACCGTCAAAGAATGCACTGTTGACTCAATTGGACACTAAAATCTAGGCGAGATCTAAAGGTAATCGATGCTAAGTTTATAATTATGAGTCCTATGAGCTTTTTCTACATTCGCTCTCTCTACATTTCAATCAGACAATCTTTCACCATAATCATTACGCGCTTAATAAAAAACCCATTAGTTCTTGCTTGAGTGAGGCTTGTCATCACAGCAGATAATACATTCAAGGAAGGCAGAGAGCAGCATGAAATGGTTCTTAAAATAGTATATAATAATCTAAATTGAAACATACAAGTTCAAAGCGAGGATTCTCTCAGCCAAAAGCCCATTTGCCTACACTATGGCCTCATAAACATAAAGTGCCATAATGAAGTATCCATGAACAAAAGAAGTTATATTTGTATTTTCAAACTGCTACCTAATAGGACTATCTTCTAAATTGGCCGAGGATATTGTTATTTCTGTCTGGTAAGGGCAACGTCTCTCCAACGGTTGGCTGGGTGGTTGAGAACCAAATTATACGCGGACATATTTTATAGGCACTCGGTCGCATTGTGCTCGAAGTAGAGAAGGAAAACAGAATAATAGCCTACTCTTAGACCAGTAAAAAGGCATTTCTATGTCATAGACAAGAATATAGTGACTCTATTTCAGAGATGGTACGTAAATAAGATAGATAGATAGATAAAGCGTTTATTTGATACTGCAGACACATACATAACAAAATTAAAACTAGTATTTAATATGAATATCATAACATAACCTGACACACCAGGTTATGCATGTGTGCTGCAGCAGTGCAAGAAGGTCGCAGCTCAGCGTCGATACATACTCAGGAGAGCAGATATCGCTGATTTTCAGCCACAACCCAGAGAAACACAGACGCGGCGACTAGTTAAATTGCTCGTTTTACATGATAACGTTGTATTATATGTATTATTATGTATATATACATGTTGCATATATTTCTATTTATATATAAATGTACACACGTATACTAATAAAATTATAATGTCTTATGCATGCAAACAAAATTAAATAATAGAAGTTATAATATGTAGGTAAAGTGAAGGGTTTGATATAGTAGTATATAGGTATCTAGGGTGAAGGGTTTAACAATATTCCTGTTACATTAAACGGATAAAATACGCGTTGATTGTTATGCATAGAATCATTATTATGATGTTAGTTAACTATTATGTGTTTTGTATATGTGCATGTTAATTAATTTTCCTGATGAAATTTCTCATAGCAAAATAAGAATTATATTAAACGGTGTAGCTAAATTCAAGGCGGTTGTGGATTTGGGAAAATAAAATAACCAACACAATCATTGACGGTCATGTCTCATGTCATTCGTGACTTATGCATGATTATATTTTCATGATGAATGATTGAATATTTTTCGGCGATATCACATACCTTGTGTCATAATAATATGACGACTATTTTCCGTAAATAAAAGCCGGGAACTACAGCTCAACATGCCTTCCGAAGCACAGAAACATCTTAAATTTCGGACAATCAGGGTCCCGTTTCACGAAGCAACAATTTACAAGTAACAAGTTACAATTTGATATTCATTGCGTAGCCAATTCCGTTTTATCTCATTGTCTACGCAATGTACGTCGAATTGTACTTGTAATTTGTAACTTGTAGCTTCGTGAAACGGCCCCCAGCTTGTCCTAACCACACTGGGGACTTAAAGGGATCAAGTTATTTTTATTTCACCACCGAAATCGAATCCAGAACCTCCGAATTGAAAGCGGAACGTTTTACTGCTCGATTTAACGCTGTTAGCGTTCCAGCTCGTTTTTGCAGCACTTTGATATGTACTCGCGTAGGTACACCAGTATGTTCTTATACAGCTTATGATAATGACAAAGAACAGTGAAACCTTATGAGCACGAGAGCTGGCGGAAATAATCGCTTCACAATTACGCGGAGCAGCAACAGCCCGACCATGTGGACGGAAACGCACGACACTCGATTTGCAGCGAAAGTGATTCGATATCAGTAACTGATACCGTAGTGTTTACTTCTCCTAGTATGCGACTAATATGGCTAATAATAAAATAAAATAATTCCAAGTGTTTAAATACAAGGATTATTAATAAAGAAGGATTACTAAGTAGTTTACAGAAAAGTATCATCCATTCGGGGTTATGCGACTAGTAAATCAAAATTTCTATTGGCGTGTTCGTAAAACCTTGATTAGGTGAAAATGGTTCGAAAAGTGTGTATTACTAAGTACGTAACGTAACGTACCTACATTACATTACTTGATTCATGGTAGTGAAACTCGTTTGTTTGTATGCTATACAAATTAGTACAATTTACGTTCAATTTATTCAAGAAAAGTGCAAATTCGATGTTACGAAGTTTAACTACCAATTTAGCAACCTAGTACCTGAGTACCTAATACTTTTTTGTGACAAGACTTTTTCTCCAAAAACCAATTCATATTTGGAATATCACCTCGGCATTTGTTCATTAAAGCAACATTCAATCTGACAGTTCATTCCTTGACAAAACGCGCCGGCAGCTAGTCGCTGATAAAAACGTTAGAAACGCCTAAAAGTTTTAGTGATAAACGACGTTGTTGGTGTAGAGATTGGGTGTATTATCGGACGGTAAGTAGATCGCGGTTCGCGGCTGGTGATACTGCGCCTTGACCGCGCCGCGCAGTGAGCGTAAACCGCGGCGCGGCGCTCGGCGGGGACACGCGCCGGTTTGCGGCAGAGCGGCAGGGCGGGGGGCGTTCACGCCCGTAGCGCTCGATGATAGCGTCTATAGTAGGGTGACCATGACTACTTCTAAAAGGAGACTCGTTTTCCCCATGGCAACGCAACGTCCTGGGCCCAGACCCGTGCCCGTCCGAGGGCGCAGGGGCGCCCTAGGCATGTTGTCATATATTTTTTTTGGTTGATCAGAGTCTCCTGCTACCGCAAGTCTGCGCCCGCTATGTTACCACTTTAGTAGAAATAGCAATTAGGTCAGGGAAAAAAGTTCCGAACTCGCCATTTTTAAAACTAATATAATTTTAACGCTTCTTATCGTCATAGTAACTAACTCATTCACGTCCCTACAGAAGGGCTCGAAGAGCCTTACCCTTAGCGGAAATCGACCCAAATTGTTTGTGAAGCTATGGAAATACATCTTACAGGGTAAGTGGTCCAAATAAATGATAAAATTAATATACTAATCTATCCTATCCATAGACCCCAGTAAGTAGTGCTTCTGTTCTGAGTTTCTGAATAAACAAAAAGATACGACGCAGACAATAAATACACAAAGAGTACATGAAATATATAAATATTTTGGACCCTAAAATATATGAATATTCGAACGCTTTCCCAAGGTAGCAACAAAATATTATGATAGTAGTATTTATAATCTACTAAGTGTCACTACAGACCTACTAACTTATTTGTGATATGAATTATGAACGGCGGCGGCGCTAGTATTTATACAAAATTGCATTTTGACCAATCACGACTCCTCTAAAAGTTGGCTTTTCTATAGTGATGGTCGTAGTTCCAATTTTGGCCATTTCACAGATTATGTGGTTGGTCCGATACATAAAAATTCAACAAATTGGTCACCCTATCAAACCGACGCCATTGAACCAACCGCCACCGTGTGCGTGGCGCGTTCCCCGCGCAGCAACGACCGGCTTGGCGTCAGTGCCCACCAACCGCTCGACTGTGCCGCCGCGTTTGAGCCGCTCTCTCACCCGCAGCCTTTCCATCATCATGAGCAACTCGGAGACAATGCAGTTCGAATACGACCCTGAACGCTTAATCGAAGAGGTCAGGAAAAGGCCAGGAATTTGGGACTACGGGCACATAAACTACAGGACGATGGCGACGCGCGTGGAGTTGTGGAATGACGTCGTCCGCCAACTTCTGCAGCCGAACGTGCAGATAACCAAGACTGAAATGCGAGAGTTGGGTAAGTGGACCTTATTGCGTGTGCGATAAGGTGATTTATTCATTTGCATGGTTTGTTGCCGGGTTTTGTACGACACACTGATGATACCGCGTCCGCGTGCTCTCTGTCTACTGCTGCGGTGAAGGAAAAGCAACCTTATTGCTGTAGTCTTTTTCAGTTTATAGGTAGTAAAGTAAGAAATATTTTGATAACAATTTTTCACCTCTCCACTTGGGAAAGTTGGCTTGTAATGCCCGAAAACAGGGCCGAAGATAGCTTATTCATTTCTACACAGGAAAAAAGTTTTCGTATATCCGCGCGTAAAATAATTGACGTGTGCCATTTTTTTTTATTGAGTGTGTTCCGAATCAAACAGTCAGCGCCGTCAGCGATCAGAAAACCAAAAGATTGTATGGGTTTCGCCTGCCTTTGAGCGCGCTAAAATCGATTTCAGCGCGTCTCCGGAAAGCATAGGAGGAATAGGTTTTCATACAATTTTGGTACGCACCCTAAAAAAACATAACCTATAAATAGTTTGTTTATTGTTTTGGTTGTTTATTTTTATCTTATTAACTAAAAATTTAAAAGTATTATGATAAAATACAGTAATTAAATCTCAACTTATAGAATTATATCGAAAATAAGAGAACTCTTGTACATTTTTAAGCACCAATATTTATGTAAGTAAGTAAATATTTACTTTTTTAATGATTTCCTTGCCGGAACAGGTCAAAAATAATGTGTTGGGTTTGAGAGGAATCTTATTCTCACCTCGAACCTTAGAATCCCTCGCGAGCTTCAAGAGTCTATTTTTAGAAACACTCGCTTCGCTCGTGCTTCTATTATAGACTCCTTCCCATGCTCTGGATTCAATATCAGTTCTCTGAGGAAAAATCAACATTCCTCTCTCACCTAACAAATAACTATTCTTACCTGCTGTCGTCTAGCTGCTAACTGAAGAAAATTATGTTAAAATAAATATTGTCTTATATGCACTAGTGCGAAAATAAAACTTCCGTGTAGGAAAGGATATACTTATAACGTTAACAAAAGTATTTTTCCTCGTCTATATGAGTACTGTTTTACTCACAAGTATGTATGACGATAAAATAATGAATTTGGTATAAGACTTACCCATAATATTATCTACTTACGTAAAATAAATACAAATTATACGTTGGGTTGTACCTTTATGGCTGTTGCGTTAAGTAGGTAACCTAACATCCTACCTAGAAAAACCTACCTATAAAAAAATACCTATTGAAAAAATATTTGTTTTCCCATGTTACAGTAATCCAGCTACAGAAGAAATGGAAGAGTATAAAGGATTCCTTTGTGAAATACGTACAGAATCCTAACAGAACCAAACGCCCATACATTTACAGTAAGCAAATGGCTTTCATACTTAAAGACGATTCAAGCAATGACTACGGCGTTGCCGCTGAAGCTGTGTCGAGTGGATCTGATGATGCTCCTCTAAAAAAAAGAAAGAAGAGGAAAGCTTGGAACAGAAAACAAAAAGTAGTCATCAAAGCCGAAGCATCTGAAGAAGACAACGATGAAGTAGAGTATATAGAGGATATGGTTGAAACTTTTTCACATGATGAGGAAGAGCCTAAATCTAAGAGTGCGAAGACGGTTGACGAATTCGCATTTGCAAATGTTGCGAGTGTGGAGTCCAGTGGTGATGACTGTGACAAAATGTTCCTATTGTCCCTGCTGCCGCATTTGAAATCAATACCTGAAGAGATGAGACTAAATGCCAAAATGGATTTGTTGAGGGTATTGAAAAACGCAAACATGGAATACAGTGCTGACTTTTAAGTTCCTACATTTAGTTTTAAGTTTCGTGATTGATATATTAATTAATGGTACCCAATAAAGACTTTCTAAGAATATAATGTTTGGGTTTAATATTCTATATTTACAGATTTATTATAGGCATAGATAACTTGATATTATTCCTTGCAAACTCAACAATCTCGTAAGTATCCTAATCTTTATTCATATTATAAAATTAACATTTTCGCAGTTAATTTTCTGAATGAATCTTGATGAAATGTTGTACTAAGATTTTTTGATACCCAAGGACGGAAATAAGCCCTTTTTTACCATGGGAAAATGACATATTTACACGGATTAACACCACACTACCTACATAGTACGATTACTAAAACTAACAGCGTCATTGTAATTTGTCGTCATTGCTCGGAAGTATCTGGGCCGTACATTGACGGCCCCATAGCCTAGCTAGTCGGTAGTACGCCTGCCTTCGAAGCTCAGGGTCGCGGGTTTGAATCCCGCCCAGGGCAAACATTCGTGGGATAAGCACTTGTGTTTGCCTTGTGTTTGGATATTATTTATCTATATATAAGTAAGTAATAAGTATGTATTTATTTATTTAAGTAATGTACATGACAGATGTCCATGGGAATAGATTGCTTGAGTGGCAGGCCTTTTCGATATTTAATTAGCATTAATTTTGTAATATTTTATTTTTTTATTTAAAAAAGGAAAAGCAAAAGATGCGACGACTGTGGAGTTTCTTCGATGAGCTCTTCTCCACAGATTCCGCCATTGTGTTAGTGAACTCACCCAAAAAAATGTAATGACGGATTTAAGTAATGCAATATACATCCTATGGAAATAAATTATTTTGACTTTGACATCAACTCTCTAATACCCGTAGTACAAGCTCTGCTTAGTTTGGGATCAGATGGCCGTGTGTGAGATGTCCCCACCTATTTATTTATTGATCGCCCCCGCGTTCATAGATGGCGCTGTTACATTGTGCTACAACTATACTGGCAGACAGCTAGATTTTTTTAAATCTGGTCTAAGCTGTAAGCAAAGTTCACAAAATATGGCATTTAAATAAATCTACGAAATAAGTTTATTTCACGAAGTTTCTTGAAATCATAATTTAATTTTAATTAAACACGGTTCAAAACTGAAAGAGGGTACGTGAATATTTGAAACTCACCTGAGATCTAAATAAGTCAGAGATTGGAGGCCTCCTACCGCATCTGGTACATTCCTTATGATGTTCTGCGACAACAATAATTTCTCCAGATACACGTACGTAGTCAGTTCCCCGGGCACTTCATTGAACCTATTCTTTGACAGATCTGAAACAAAGAAGACTCATGTTATTAAAACATCAATCAGCCTATTGCAGTCCACTGCTGGACGTAGGCCTCCCCAAGGGTACGCCAAAGCGCTCGATCACCCGCTATCCTCATCCAGCCACCACCAGCGACCTTCCTCAGGTCATCAGTCCACTTGGCAGGGGGACGTCCCACACTACGTTTTTCTAGACGCGGTCTCCATTCGAGAACCCGTCTGCTTAAAACATAATCGGCTTATATTATGCTACCATAGTACAACGGAAACTATGATCCCAAAAATGAAACACGATAGCTTTGTTCCAGTAGAAGGGAGGGAGTGCTCATAACCACCCCCGTTTTTTTTAAATATGCAATGCTTTCTTTTAGTAAAATCATTTGATATATTTTGTAAATGAAACACGAAAATGAAATGAAAATATTCACTGATTCATTGTTTCTATTTTGGTGAAATTTTACGATACCTCTTACATAGGTATACTTGTAAGTTATGTAACCTTCACTTGAAGGTAAAACCGCACTGCAGATTAACTTTGGCATGCAATTTATTCTACAGTAAAAGCCAAATTGTGTTCTCTATGGTTGCTTAGCAAGTATAGCTGCTGAGAAATTCATGCAAAATAGATTAGAATAATCCAAACATTGACGCAAACCAGTTAATAGCTTTAGCTTCGTTCGTTGACACAAGACACGTTGAGGGATAGCTAGTGGCTGGATCATCTTACACGCAACCGCGGGCATTCTATACAACTACAGATAGCTGGTTAAGTAATCAGTGGATATTACCATCCAGCCCCGAGTCAAGTTCCTAAGAATTTATCTGCAATATCTTACGGGGTAACAGGTTCTCATCAAGTAAACATGAGAGTGCTTCAAAACAGATTTTTAGTAGCCATTAGATAATTCTCTAATTTTGGTAATTCAATAATAGCAAAACGACAATTAAATGAAGGTCGAAGAACGTTTAATGGATCAACAACTAAATTGATTACAATTTTACGAGTCAATCGATTAGGAATTTAGGAGGGGCAATATCGCCATTTAATCTAGAAAACTAATTCTTTTAAAAGGTTTCATACAGATTCCTATATGCAATGAGTATCTAGCAACACAAGGGCGGATTAATCTGGAGACAAACATGTTTGCTCATAACAGCACTTACAAATTGAGTGCTATTACAGTTGGAGGTTGGAGGATCCATCATTGCCCGATCCTCGCCAGTATGTTTTGAATAGTTGACAAGGTGTAATAAACAACACTATAAGAATAGGAACGAGAGGGAAATAACATAAAAACACAAGTGTTCGTGTAATCGTGTTATTCACATAGTAATAATGAGTCAATGACTTGGATATAGAACGCAAGGTTGGTCAAGGGAAGGAACCTATGGATAAAGGTACAGAAGGTAATAAAACAGTAAACAAATGTCCTTCGTAATACCTCCTGTCAATGACGAATGTGCTATATAGCTGACAAATGTATGTTCGAAACTGCAACTTAAAATACGCATTGAGGCTAATTCTCACTGTCACGCTCTAATCCTTAATTTAAGTTCGTCCGTCCTTTTCACCTTTTAAATATTGAAAAAGAACAGGAGATGGCCATTCTAATATTAGAGGTCAAACATAGAATTTGAACCTTATGGCCGTGTCGATTGCACAATTTTACAGAGCACTTAAAACATGCAACATTCGTAAAAATCTCTATGCCCTTATTTTAGGTTATCATTCGTTCAAATTAATATCATTCGTTCATCTGAGTTCATCATCTCTCTTTCATTGGTCATAAAGCGAAAAGGATCTGGATTTTAAAATTAGATTTAGAGTATGACTTCCCGAATCGAGGCCATTGTCTTAAAATGGCTACAATATTTTCCGCTAGGAAAAGGACGTAAAGGACGTGCCGAGTATAATCAAATTGAACTGTGGGAATCACTTCATGACAATGAAGAAGGATGATGTCTTAATCGGTTGACCATCTAACAAAGTTGATATTAATTATTGGTTTGTTCATCAAACACCGCTTTGTTAGAGTCAAATTGAATTGTAATTATGGTAAGTTATCAATCATTGAAAGCGATATTTTCACAAGTTTTATTTTATTATGAAGGTTTCATATTTTATTCATAGATCAAACTAAGTATATTATTTTCGATACAAAATAAAAGACGTAAAGTAAAGACGACGTATAAAGACGTATAAAGGGAACAGGGCAGGAGAATGACGATGATAAAGGACGTAACTTGTATGTTTAGGGCAATAGTGAGACAAGCGGACAAAATCATTTCTAGCCAAATAATTGCCATCTTGCGTTGACGATGATTTTATTAAATCTTACTTCAAATAAAGACATCTTATCTTTATCTTTGTTTGATCTCCATTCTACGGGCAGAATAATCAATGAAAGCCGAAGGTTCCGGGGACCTTTTCCCTCCTAGTAGAGCTAATAGTATTGACTTTACTTCTTCACAGTTGGTTAAAATTTCACAGGAAGCGTGGGCATGAACGAGTATCGGATTGTGAACCTAAGAAAGTGTGTCAACATTCAATGGACCAGTACGTTACAAACAGGTTCTCGATTTTGTTCTTTTTGGTTTCCGTGAGAACCTCCGGTGTATACTTTGGGACTAGAGTACATTACTGAGCGACTTGATTTCCTGAAGTTAATATTGTAGTCACGATAACTTGTAATAAATGAGTATAGTTATTAAACCATAATGCATTCACATTATGGTTACAAACGAGTAAAGTTAATTCGGTTAATGGAAGTGAATCCCCTAGAGAAGGATAGGTTAGGAATTGAGTTTTCTAAATTTAGGTCAGTTCAGTTCAGTAAGTAATATCAAAAAAGCACAAAAACAAAACTATAGAACTATTTTGTTCGGGATTAGAAATTTAGAAATAGTTTTGCCATTGATACAAAACAAAAAAGCTGGTGTAATAATGGATGTACTGTGAGAAGTCCGATGATTAAACTATAGAAGGAAGAAAAGAACAAAAACTTCATAAAAGCGCTTGTGTCGCAAAGAAAAATATCTTGACGTTCCAAAGCCTGTGTGTAAAGGCTTTCTTTCCTTACTCCAGTGTTGTGATGACAAAAGGAGTTGTTGTAAGCGTTAATGACTAGGGCTCCAGTGTAGCATCTTCCACATTGTGGAGATAGCACTTCAGATGTGATGAAAGTTTCACAGTTTCGTAAGGGCACTGTTGGCTGTTGCCAAGATAGAAGTTATAGCACAAGTAAACGACAAACTACACGAATGTAGTGACATTTAAGTATATTACATGTGGAAATTTCCACACACTGCGAAGAAATTGAAAGGTTAAGTGTATGAGGTCAAAAAGGCTTGGTCGACGGTTGATAGGCTCAAGCCACTCGGTGGGGATGTAAGAAAATTTTGCTCCCCACCGAGGATCTCAAGCTTACAATAGATTAGGACATTTATTAAAGATAACAAAGAATTTAAATTATATCGTACCTATAGGTACCTACGTGTTGCAATGCAAAGCTAAAAAACATATTTTTGCTATAAAATAATAATTCACTAGTACAGAAATAAACATGAACGTGTATTTATGACTAAATAAGTAAGCCGGTAAATCATTGCTAATACTACACAAAGCTTAAGCGAAGGTCTTATAATAACATCCTCGAGCTTCCGGTGGCTTGTAAGTAACTGGTTGCGATATGACTCACCCACGTCGCTCTAGATATCGACTCTAGCTAAAGTACCGAGAGCGTTTGAATAGACGATGTAAACACAGACGGTTCGATAACTTCTGCCAATATTATAATAGTAGAGGCCGTTCCTCTGACACTGCTAGACGGAAAATTGTAAACATGTAAGTAAATACATCACTTGTCTAGTGCGTTTGTTTAGGGATTAGAATAAGGTCGTTTATTGAAATTTGGAGTCAAATGTGTGGTGTGTGTTTGTGACTAAAAACTAAGTAAACATTAATCATCTTTTAATGCAAGCTTGTGTAATTTAGCGTGACATCAAAGGCAGTCGTGTCGTGGCGGAGTTCGTAGCCGACAAAACAAACATTAAAAATAATTTCAAGAGCAAACCGGCAAAGCTGCAGTTTTCGGCGATGTAAGCAGTCGCGATCGTAAATTCAGTTGAGTCGCATGAACACACATACCGTACCACAAATCTGTTGATACTTGATACGAAATAGAAAAGATACGGATTGTTATTTTCGTTCACAGGAGGAGGCAGGAGATAACAGAACAGCATACAACACGAAGGCTATCCTATTTACATGTCACGAAAATCAAATTTAAAAATCTATCTCATCAGGCAACTCGCAATTTGTAGTCTGTTTGATTTTTTTGTGTAATATTTCGAGCTTATTTTTCGCGCCAGTTTTAGTTGCTTTATTCGACAGCTTTGAAAAAAGCTTGGTAGTCATGTATTTGGAGTATGAAACATTGGTAATGCAAATGCCACAGAACATTATAAAAGATATGTTCTGTGGCAAATACTAAGGTACGCGGTTCGTGTACGTCACAGATTCAATCAAATTCAAAACATTTATTGCAAGTCACAAAAATAACCAACCAACCAATCAACTCCCAAGCGATCTAATCATGTAAATCTACGTTCTACTTCATCCCTGTGGATTACGTGGGTGTCTCTTTATCATAAAGTATATTCTACGTAAAACAAAGCAAATATTGATCCTCCCCGAGATACAAGCCACTTTGAATGCGAAAGGTGAGGTATTTTTATATGACGAAGGAAAGGACGACAAGCTATAGGGCGGTAAAGGTCATAGACTTGATTGACACTGCGTAAAAAGGCCAGGTTATTTAGAAATCCATTAGGTACTTTCCATCTTTTACGTTATTTATAATGAACAATGCATTTACATGCAAAAATGTATTGCTTTTGTGGCACAAGGCTATTCTATCATTTTTGTTGGCAGCTATGACTGGTTTTATCAGAAATCTGTTTGATCCGTGTGCGTGCATTTGACACGCGATAACATAAAAGCTTTTAGTGGAATAGCAATATATAGGTATAACGTTATCTAGCATAGACCAAATCAGTTTAACGAACTCCGCCTGAAAACGAAGCGCAAACTCATCGGCCTTTACCGAGACGAAAGGTCGTGCAAGCCCATGAGTGTTCAGTATGCTAGCCCCTTTGTGTTCCAATCATATTTCATAACTTGGCATTAGTAAATACCGCGGAGGTCACAGCGCAAAATAGATCGAAATAATCTTTGCTTGTACGTTTTTACTTTCTTCCACTTAATTTTAGTTATTTTTACTCGAAGGAATCTCAAATTAGTGTACGCTAAATATTCCTCATCAACGTATGTTTGCAAACGAGTCGGCGATCCAGTTTTTATGCCTTGAAGCGTCCTCGAAAAATAACCGCCATCGCCGCCACCACGTTGCTGGCTAACGAGCACACGTTTAGCCGCTTTTTGAGGCAAGACATTTTACTGCAAGCAGTAGTGGAGACCTTTCTGTCATAAATGTGCACAAAAGTTAGACTAGCGATGGTCAATTGACTCTTTATTTTACGCTGCTGCAACTGCATAGAATATTCCATCAACCTTCAAATGTTTTTGAGAGTAGAAACGTGTAATCTATTACAAAAAGATACGTTGCTTATATATTGCCATATCTTTATTTGATATCATATCGTGACTTATCGCTATCTGTAGTTTCTGAGGAGTAGTTTGAATGCGCCACTCTAGCTAGAGAAGTGACGTGCCAAGCCAGCATGCGGCGGACTGCGGCCTCTGCAACCTTGACCGCGGCGGCGCAAATCTTAGCAAACCGACTTCATATAAACAATCCCGTTCTGTTCACTATAAAAATCTGAATGTACAGTACAGAACACGTGTATGGACCTAAAATGTACAGCCAGGTCAGTTGGGCAATGATTCATTATTCATCGAGTCGGAGCAGCGAATAACCGTTAAAATATGAATGAATGTTTCGGCGACGAAAATCTACATTTTCTTGTTGGAGAAAATTGCTTGATCGTGTTTTTCCAGTTTCCTCTATTTCATTGGTATAGTGGTAACAAATCAGTCTTGCATAAACACATATAATCTTTCCCAATGTATTGCAGTTGGCAATCACAGCAGCCAGTAGTAGTGGTCTCAGTGTCTCCTTGGCCTTGGCATCAGTTGATCGTGGTAGCCGCTAGCCGCACGCATTTATTGGGGTCAGCTTACATCACTCCAAATTACAGGCGTACGCGCAAGAATTCTCGTAATCTTCGGTATCAAGCAAAACCTGCTTGATAGATCGTTGACGAGCTCTAGTCTATCATTGAGCAAAAACAAAGCTGTACTGTTTCACGTACCAAGCCTGGTGATTAGTCATCGTCAGCAGTATGCAGTAAACTGATCTGGCATATCGATCAGTTTGTTCTCAATCGCTATTGAGCCTATCGCGTGCTGCTGTTTGATCGGTTGCGGCTAATACATCAGTTTATCTGATACAAAGTCACATTATAATAGATTGCGCGATTGATAGACACTCGTAATTAGAAACTGGGCAATAAACTGTGTTGAATTTGGACTGGATGTTAGTATTCTTTATTGTCTTTGATGGTACTTCTTATAACACGGACCAACAATAATCTTCTTGAGCATGTATGTATATATGTATTAGCTATGTAGGTAAAATGTGTATGTTATTATTATGACTGTCTTTGTCCTTTTGTATTAAAAGAGGCGTTTAAAGGGTATAGAACAACGCGGTTACTAAGGAATTGCGTATGCGTCATCATCATTATAAAAAAAACGCTCGTACGATTTCATACGCTGCGTGTGTCCAGTACGTACGTATCAATAACGGTTCTATAACGAATGCCTGGAGCGTAGTAATTAATTTTGCGAATGTTGGCCTACTAATCCTAATGTGTTAAATCAACTTCAAAAATGTGTTTTAAGTGAAAGAGTAGATAGACTTGAGCAATAAAAATGATAAGATGTTTATCACATTAGCAATGGAAGTAAATTCGGGGACTTGAAAGTAAATATTTAGGTGTGGTGCCGGCGAACGACCTAACCCAAATAAAATAGATATTCACTTATCTTCAGACAATTATTGGCACAGGTCGCCAGCGTTTGCGATAAAACTAAGGTCAGCGTGGTCGTCTTTGACCTTTTCAAGTAGTATTTAGTTTTATTTTAAGAGTGTGGCAGCATGAGAATTTGTTTTACGTGGTACAGAAGATCCAATCGTCGGCGCTAGTTATTAAATCCTTGTAGTAATCATAACTTTATAGTCTAATGATTATGTGTAGTTAAAGACCAGATTGCATGCAAAATTCATATTAAATTTTATGGTAGTGGCGGAAACGGGCAGGTTTATTTAATTTATTTTGTTGGTAGGACTTTCAAGTTGCACGTGCCGTCTGATCAATACAGCAGTCGGGACGGCGACCGGCATGGCGCGGCGTGTCACCCCCAAACACAGCTGATTTCACCCTTCGCTAGTATGCACCCTTCCCTTCCTCCACTCTTCTTGCCACCCGAAGTGCTTTCGATTTCGGAAAATAAAACGGGAACATAGACGAGAAAATGTCGTTTCCGATCGAAAATCGCTAGTAAATTGAATCTCCGTCTATGTCCTTGAACGCTTGACACAAAATTCTAAATCAAGTAGGCTCAGTTTTATATTGCCATAATATTATACACTTAAATGAAGTATGCAACTAATGTACTCCCGTAAAGCTCAAAAAGAATTACCTTTTGCATCGTCAGCGACAGACGCTGACATGGAAGTTCGTGATGGTTATACGGAAGAACAGCAACGTCAGTATACAAAGTACTTGAGTCAGCTAAAGTCTGAGTTCGCACAACGTTGGTGCAAGACACCCAGATTTAACATAGAGTTTAGCGAACTAGAGCGTGTTAAAACCCTTGGAACAGGAGCATTTGGTAGAGTAATATTGTTAAAGCACACAAAGAGTTCAAAATATTATGCAATGAAGGTGCTGGAGAAAGAAAAGATCGTAAAAATGAAGCAAGTGGAACACACGCTTTATGAGAAGCGAATTTTGGAAGCAATCAGATTTCCCTTCACTGTGTCTATGGAGTTCAGTTTCAAGGACAACAGCTACATTTACTTTATCATGCCTTTTATTCAGGGTGGAGAAATGTTCACACATCTCAGAAGAATGAACAAATTCGAGGAGCCCTTAGCAAAATTTTACGCCTGTCAAGTTATCCTCGCGCTTGAATATCTCCATTTTTGTAATTTAGTGTATCGTGATTTGAAACCTGAGAACATCTTGATTGACAAAAATGGTTACTTGAAGTTAACGGATTTTGGGTTTTGTAAGTTACTACAAGGGAGGACCTGGACTCTATGTGGGACGCCTGAATATTTGGCACCAGAGTTAATATTGAGCAAAGGGTATGGATTTTCAGTAGATTGGTGGTCATTTGGGGTTCTACTCTACGAAATGAACGCAGGATATCCGCCTTTTTACGCGAACGAACCTATGAAAACTTACGAAAAAATTGTTGCTGGTAAATATAGATGCCCGTCCAGTTTCAACTCTGATCTCAGAGACTTAATTCGAAACATTCTGCAAGTCGATCTAAGTAAACGATTTGGAGTGATGAAGAACGGAGTGATGGACTTGAAGAACCACAAATGGTTCAAAGGAATCGAATGGGAAGCCATACTTAATGGACGATTTCCGCCACCCTTTATTCCTAAGTCAAGATCTCCAGGAGATACAGCAAACTTCGAGAAATATGAAGAAGATCCTATGAAAATAGGCTCAGTTTGTCGTTATGCGTCAGAGTTTATAGACTTCTAAATTGCCTTGAAGTAAAAGTTCTTACACATTGAGTATCGGTAGTAAAACAGTCGTCCGCAAATTGTGTATCATCATTCATCGTGTCGTAGGATGGTCTATTTGTTGTTTTGAATCCAAATGAAGCACGTGCGTGGGACTCCCCTCACGACTTGCGCTCGCGCATCGCCAAGGGACTGACAGTTAGAGGGGCACGCGACGAATACTTTTTATTTTTAGCCTGCCACATTTTATCGAACTTGACAGGATAATGGAGTCGTTACTCCAAATAAGTTTAGACAAGAGACGCCTTTGATTTATGTCCACTTAATTAGAGGAGAATAAATCTACCCACTAATACTAGTAGAGAGAAATTTAATAAATTCGAATTGGAGGAAATTCGGATCAGTCCTGAAAGTTCAATGACATTAACAATTTGCTATGAAATTGGATCACACATGTTCAACGCTCGGTTCAACATAATAGTCATATAGCACATTCCCAAATGAATTAGTTAATACATTATGACCTGAATATAACGTCCGAGTGCGAGCTAAGATTGGTATGAGCATGAGCAATTAATCTGTAGCTTTATTACAATACATTTATTACGTTGTATAATAAACTTGATACTAAAATTAAAGTTAGTTAAATCTGAAGGAATTTGCAATTATTATTATTTTCGTGGACAAGATAATACAAGGAGTATAATTATATTGAGTATAACACCGTATCTTAGTACGTTTTAGAGAAATAGTTAGTATAATAAGGCTAATTCTCCCTGTCATGCTCTAATCATTAATTTAAGTTCATCCGTACTTTTCACCTTCTAAAGATTGAAAAGGAACAGGAGATGGCCATCTTAATATTAGAGCTGTCAAACACCGAATTTGAACCTTTATGGCCGTGTCGATTGCACAATTTTAGAGAGCACCTAAAACATGCGACTTAAAAATATCTTAATCTGAAAGCTGCCTTTATTTTAGGTTATTATTCGTTCAAATTAACTTTCATCACCTCTCTTTCATTGATCATAAAAACGAAAAGGATAGCTGGATTTTAAAATTAGAATTAGAGCATGACTTCCCATATCAGGGCCAATGTAAATAGACCCAAAACCGCACTGGGCTAACGTGATCGGATAAGGCCTAAGGTTCTCGGTGGGGACGTATTGAGCTGTTGTGTACAATTTATGTATATGTTGTTTGACTGACGAATTATCTCGTTCATACGATTGTACTTCATATGAAAACAGACCCCCTGGGACGTGTTCAGTAAATTAACATACAAAGCTCGATGTTCCGAGCGAGGCAACTATTACTCGATAACTAATGCGGCAAGACACGTCTGTGGAACGTGTTTAGAATTCTGCTTAAAAAAGTTTTAGTTTGTGAACGATTTGCAACCGAGATGGTTTCCTTAGGGAGAAGCTTGGATTTTACTCACCAAGCAACGTACTTTACACTGACGTAGATTAAGCAGATTTGATTGCTTGCATGGTAACTACATTTGCAGAAACAAAAGCTTCTTTAGATCAAGATTAAGTAAAAAACGATTAGGTAATGGTCCCCGATGCAAGTATAACATTTAATACTAAATCACAAAAATGTTCGTGGAAATACAAACCTGCTGCTGCTGCTTAAATAAGAGATAACAAAACAGCAATTTCCGCGTCCAACAAAAACGGGTGTAATGTATCGAGACAATGGCAGGACAGAGGGCAGCACTCACCCAACTGGAAAGTGAAGGAAGCGCAGTTCCGTCTCATGCGCAAGCACATCCTTTGCAACAGGACATCAAGCCTCGGAGGACACTCTTACGACCTGTATTTATATTCTACTATCTATCCATCCACATTGTTGGAGGATTTACTCTGCTTCTAAAACGGACAACTCAATCGATGAACGCAGAGGGAGATACACTTATGGTTCCGAGCGATGATGACGGATAGGAGTGTTAATTTTTGTAATTAATTACTGACGTAGGTGTTACACCGCGGGAATAAGGCATTTTCCCGCTATGTTCGTCTTGGGTACTAAACTATCTTTGTACCAAATTTCCTCAAAATCTGTTTAGTCTTGAAAGCGTATATAAACAGACAGAGTTACTTTTGCATTTGTAATATTAGTAAGGATTTGCTGCGGCGACGACACAAAACATGCGATTTTCATGAAAGCGATTATTCTTATGACCGTGTCCGATCTTTTATTAGACGATAAAGAATTTATTTCCCCTGTATAAGCATTTATATCCAGGTCAAAACATTAAACTCATGTTAAGAGCTGTGACACAATCATTCTATAGATAGGATATTACCGTTTGTACCGCAAAATGTCTAGACAATTTTCTCTGTCGTCGCGATGCCTTTCGCATTAAGTCTAAAAGTTCAGGCGACTTGATGTCCTATACACAAAGCCATGTCTTGCGCAAAGGACTTGCCCAACCTGAACTAACTCCCACGCAACGATTGATAATTCCTGTCATTGTTATTTGGAGTTTCGATCCTTTCATATTCAGGTAGGTATATCACAAAGAAATCAAGATGTGTATAAACCCGAACTTTCGCAATCGTAAACCTCGAATCTTAAGACTACGTAGCTTATCTCCGAAATTATCATCTGCAGTTCATTGCCCTTCTTCTTAGTTGCTTAGTAGGTAATCCTGAACACAGTTTATGGGATGTTAGCACAATTAACGGTGGTAAACCTCAACGCAAGATTACACAACCGATATAGAGAACATAAAACACATTACGTAACAAAAAGGTTCGAAAGCGGCACTATTGATAGCCTTATAGCAAGCTTATAAGGGGTTACTATTACTAGTCGGTATAGATTCCTGTGTAATGATGGCTTTACAAAGTGCCTCATTTTATGTGCGTGAGTCATCTCGTTTCAGAGCATTTCCGAGCGAATAGTCATACAGGATAATATTGAAATGCCTGCGAGTGGAAAAAAACGTTTGCACCTGTGTGTCCTGTTTCATTCCACTCAATATTAATGATAGCAATTTAATTGTCATCAGATGAACTTTACTACCATCCATCGAACTAAAAACCTTTTTTTTTTCTTTTCGTTTGGGTAAAAATGTTGACGACGACTTGCCTCATAAACGTAGGTGTAATTTTGTATCAAAATGTGCAAACTACATGACGCCTTTCTGCACATTCCTGCAAAGAAATCCATAGGTTATGTGTAAGTGTGCAGTCGACCAACCCGCAGCATGATCAACTAAGGCCTGATCTAGCTCTTCGGTGAGGATGTATATGAGATGATAATGATTTGAATTTTTCAGACTAGCCAACCAATCAAGTCATATTATCATCTTTCAAACTATTTATACAAGAGCAATATTAATTCTGCAACCCTACTAGCAAGGCTGAGTGGGCAACGGTAGACGAGTTAGCGCCTGCATCTAGGTCACTGACGCTGCACTGCATCAGAGCGAAGCCGAGGGCGACATGAGAGGGCTTAGGACGCTATTCAACTGGTTTTATCATTGATACTTGGCTACGAATTAGTAGTTCATCATCGCTGTAAGAGAAAAGAATATTTCAGAATGTAAATTACAAAAGCAACAAAACAAGTAAAAAAACCATAGAGTTCTAAAGAAACGAGCTGTCCGAACTCTGACAAACGCCATTTGAAAAGATAGATAATAAATGGAAGTTTTCGTGTTTTTCATGCAAACATCCACATTTCGACGTTGCCAAAACAAGACCTCTGATGTGCAAAGATATATGTTTTGTAAAAACTGAAAAAAACTTCCTCGTGAAAAAAAAAATGTATGCACAGTTGCACACATGAGATATTTTGATTTGTAAGTGTCACATGGGAGTTTTTTCATCACCTGTATCTCTGCGAATATGTAAGATATTGACATAAGAGTTCTTGTAGAAGGTGGAGAATTTGATTTTCTACAATATGGTGTAAAAAAGTGATTTTCGTCCAGAGCGTCACATGAGAGGTATTGATTTGGCAACGACGATTTGCAATTTAAAAATAATTGAATAGATATCATGGTTACTCATTTTCAAATGATTTCAAAAAACTTATACGTCCTATCGGGATATTAGGTAATTACGTTTTTACAAAATGTTTGAAATTAGGCCAACATGAATGTGCTACTTGGACCAATTCCAATCAGGACCAAATGCCTAGCTAGGACATAATATAGGTAAGTAATGGTAATAGCAAATATCATTAACACAAATTACTACCAACCAACCGACCAAAATTCTATCAGCAAAGTTCTGCGCAAAAAACCTTATCACTTAATTGAATGAAATGGCTATGTCATGTTATTGATTGCTAATATTTCTAATGTCTCAATTACCTATCTATAGGTCTTATGCTATATAGATTAGTCCCTGGTGTCGCGCTCAGCGCGAGTCGCCATAGAGCATTTGGTAAGTGCATCATACTCATTCTGTTCATTCATCTGTCACCTAATATTTGCATTGTGGTAACACTGCTTTGCTAACGCTTGACACTATTTTTCTAAATGTTGGTATATGCACTAGAAAATGGCGCGCTGGAAGGAGTGGAGTAAAAAGACACGTGGAGAGAAAAAGTGGTAAGACACTCAGGATGGAGAGGACCTACTAACTGGAGGATCCTGGTGAGTGTTGATAATGAATTATCTCTAGTCAGACTGTTGGATAATGGAATGATGAGCATTATAATGTATTGGCAAATGACTCATTAAATATACATGTAAAAGCGTGTGATCCGGGAACACACAGGCAAAGCCAAGGTAAACGGTCGACTATGTAGTTGGAGCAACCGAGGCCGGGTCATAAGGGGAAGGTGGAGGACCTCGTGGGGGCAAAGCCCCTACGTCCGGTGGGTGCCTAAAATAAGGGTAAACTGTATCGGCCAGGTACCCATGGATTAGATAGAAGAAGGCACCCGGGCACAGAATCTCAATATGGAAATAATGGCGGAACTGTGCTTCTACCGGAGGCGTAGTCGACCGTAGGGTAACTAGCAAAGACCCAATCGAAACATGCGAAGTCAAGCCATGACAGTGGGGGACTTTAAGTTCATGGTCGACTCATCATTTCACTATTCAAATAAGCATTGTTACTTTGTCGCCCATGCAAATCTGTATTCGAATCTAGGCAAATAATATTTCCATGTGGATATACAGGAAGGCGCGACAAAATTGGTGGAGATGCTTATATTTGGAAAGGTTTAATTTTTGATAAACCTAAGACGTTGGAAAAAAGAAAAAGCATTTTTTGTAATTTGGTTTACTTATTTTTTATACCCCAATTTTTCCCCATACTTTATGATTTTTTATGCAGGTATATGTGTAATTTTTTATTTTTTCTTTGTTGAAAATTGATCATTCGGCAGCAAAGGTAAAATAATATGCTCTTTGCCTATCGGGAATGAGATCGAAAGAAAAAATAAGCTTAGTTTGTCTATGGTTGGTTGTGATAGTGACGTGCTCACTTCCGTTTCGTCGAATCGGTTTTTGTCGTTACAGGTGGTTTACAGTCAATTTACGGATTATTTTAAGTTTTATTTGGAACTAGTTAAAAAATTTAATATTTAAAAAAAAATATATCTTTTATTATTTTGTTCGTGACAAAACAATCATGGCTGTATGAGCGGTGACAATCGGACATGTCGGGTGGAATAATTATGGTCACACCACGAATGAATGAATGAATGGCAGATTGCGTTTCCGCCTAAATTTTCTTGTGAAGTACTTGTGATCCAGTGGAAAAGTTTTCTCAAATTTCTTAAAAAGTGAAAATAATCGTTGAAAATCGTGTGATTGGTATTAAATTTTAATGAAGTGGCAGTATAAATAACACGGAGTGCTAAAATTTAAGTACCTACTTGCAAAAAAGCGAACCAAAAAACACAACCATGTTTAAGAGACGCCTCGAGATTCGCGTCCAAAATCTCGAGGAACAGATTAAGCAAGTTGAAGAACGGGATATCATAACCGAGGAAGACTTAATTACATCAAAAATTTCGTTAAAACACGCGGTGTCCGCCTTGGAAAAGGATTTGCATACTTATATTCAACAAAGTTCTGAAGAACCACAGGACTTTGAACCGTTCTTACAAGTGCAATTAAGGGGGGAGAGCTCGCTTATTAAATTAGAAACAGCATACGAAATTTTCAAAAGGTCTCAAACCCAATCAGCACATACCAAGCTACCAAAATTGGACCTATTCAAATTTGACGGTCAAGCTATAAACTGGCAAGAGTTTTATGACAAATTTGAAGTGACTATTCACAATAAAAATTTAAAAGATGTAGAGAAGTTAACATATTTGTTAAGTTGTCTTCAAGGCCCAGCTTTAGAGACTGTCAGTGGATTAACAATCAATAATGTTAACTACTCGATTGCCCTGGAAGCGCTAAAAAAACGTTTTGGCTCTAAAGAGAGACTTGTGGACGCTCATTATAGGGCTCTAAATAATCTGGAAAGGGCATCTGATAACTTTGAATCTTGTCGCCAAACTTTAGACCATATAGAAAAAAATCTCAGAATATTGCAGACATTGGGTGAAAATGTTGATGGAAACCATCTCCGGTTTATTATAACAAGCAAATTTCCTGATAATATTCTGTACCAAGTAAGCCTTATGGCTGAGGACCAGTCCGTGTCCAGTTTAAGGGCTAATTTAAATAAAGTAATTTTAGCAAAGGAGAATACTACTACTACTTGTATAAAATTCAAAACTGATGACAATAATGCAGTAATATGTACTACAGAAGCATTACATACTAAAACAGAGGAAAGACCAAGAAATCTTAAGAGGAAAAAACAATTTACCCTTAATCATACAACAAACAAAAAACCACGGCTACCATGCATCTTCTGTAAATTAAACAACCATACTTCAGGAGACTGCAAAAAATTCAAAAGTATCGAACAAAGAAAAAAAAAATTGAAAGGCAGATGCCTAAATTGTCTCAAAAGAAACCATCGCACAGAAGCTTGCAGAAAGAAAATTTCTTGCTACCGTTGTAAGGAAAATCACCTTCAATTGTTCTGCCCCAATGAAGGTAAAGGTAAGGAGTCCAGTTATGATTCTAAAGTAATGAAAGAAAATGAAACTGAAACAGTATGCAGTAAAGTAACAAAAAGATCATGCGACCATACCTTTTTACAGACAGCGGTGGCGGAAATCCTCGATCCAATGACAACTAATACAAGAAAAGCAAGGGTGCTGATGGATAGCGGCAGTCAGCGGAGTTACATCACAGAACAACTTGCAAAAACCTTGGAGCTCACAAATAGGAAAGAAGAGGTATTGTTAGTCTATACTTTTGGAGCAACAGCTCCACGAGAAACAAAAAGCCCTTCTGCGGACGTGATCATTAAAACTAAACGTGGCACCACCAAAAAAATAAGAGTTAATATTGTGCCTCATATAACAGAAAAGGTTCCAATAGCAAAGTATAAGACTCCTGACATTGATGTCCTTGCTGATGATGACACGACTGGAGAAGGTATTGATGTTTTGATCGGCAACAACTTTTATTGCTCTTTTCTCCGAGATAATAAAATTGTGATTACTCCAAACCTCTTCTTAATTGATACAGACTTTGGTTGGATTTTATCTGGTTATACTGCTCAAGGAGAGACCAATGTTTTATCTGTTATGACTTACTGCCAATGTCACATCCCAAGCTGCCCATATTTTACTGAACCGGATTTACCACTTCGAAATATTGATATTGAATTTCTATGGTCTCTGGAGAGTATAGGAATCACTGATTCTCCTAAAGTCACTCGGCAAGAAGAAGCTGTACGACATTTTAATGAAACCGTTTTGTACAAGGATGGACGGTATGAGGTCAAGTGGCCGTGGATTCAATATCCCCCAGAATTGCCATCTAACTTCGGTTTGGCCTTTGGAAGACTGAAAAGCCTAACTAGGAGACTAAATCCAGAATTATTACTCGAGTATGAAAGTATCCTGAAGGAACAACTGGACTTAGGAATAGTAGAAGAAGTATCTGAGCCCCATGGAGAAGTACAACATCCAGTACACTATTTACCACATCATATGGTCCAACAAAATGGAAAACGTGGAAGACTCGTGTATGACGCCTCTGCTAAGACAACAGGAAATAAGAGTCTTAATGAAAACCTATACAGCGGACCGTCCATGCTAGAAGATTTAACAGCGCTTCTTCTTCAGTTTCGATTAAAAAAGATTGGGATTATAGCTGATGTGGAGAAGGCTTTTCTTCAAGTTGGACTTCAGATGGAAGACAGAGATGTTACTAGATTTCTATGGCTAAAGGACTCTAAAAAGGAAGCAACGGAGGAGAACTTAAAATATTTAAGATTCTGCAGAGTTCCGTTTGGTGTAATATCCAGCCCCTTTCTACTCACTGCTACTATCAGGTACCACATGTCTCAAGCTGATGATAGTTTGCTGAAGTCTATAGCAGACAAGTGCTATGTCGACAATTTGGTTACAACAGCAAGTTCTGTTGACGAAGCTAGACAGATTTATGAGCAAACAAGAACAACATTCAATCAGTTGGGAATGAATATTCGAGACTGGATATCTAATGAGAAAGAATTCATGGACGTCATACCTAGTGTACACAAAGCTTCACAAACCGAAAATGTAAAAGTCTTGGGATTACAATGGGATACTAAAGATGACACGCTGAAACTGAAAACTTCAGACAGCCACATGGCTTTGAATACTCCTCAGACAAAAAGAGAAGTGCTCCGCGCTCTAGCCAGAGTTTATGACCCATGTGGGTTTGTATGTCCATTGATATTACCTATGAAGATTACTTTTCAAAACATCTGTGAGAAGAAAATAAAATGGGACTCCAAGCTTTCTGAAGACCTAAAAGAAAACTTGAACTCGAGTTTAAATTTTTTAAAGGCTGCCAATGAAATTAAGCTTCCTAGGTATGTGGGCATACAGTCGAAAGAACATCCTATAAATGAGCTGCACTGCTTTACAGATGCTTCAAAAAACGCATATGCAGCTGTAGTATATCTGAAAACACAAGGGGAGCAAGAAAACGCAGTACACCTTCTCATGGCAAAATCGCGTATCTCTCAAATAAAGGATAAGGAGAACTTGAAGATACCTAAACAAGAATTGTTAGGATTTTTAATAGGAAGTCGGCTCCTCAAGTACGTGAAATTGAACTCTGATCTTCCTATTCTAAAGGAATACTTATGGACAGACAGCCTAGTTGTACTTGGTTGGATGAATTCAAACAAATTGTTGCCACCATTTGTGGCGAACAGAGTCAATGAAATCAAGCGTAACCATCAACAAACTGAAATGTGTTATATAAATACGAAACTGAATCCAGCTGATGTTGCTACCCGTCCTGAACTCTGGGATCAAAAGAAAGAACTCTGGTTCAATGGGCCTGACTTTCTGAAAAAGGAAGAGTCTTGTTGGCCTTTAAATCGCCACTACATGGCACATCAGACTCTCTTTTCTGTTGGGGAGGCCCTGGAAGAGAGCCCAGGAGAAAGTGGACAGGAGGTTGACACGACGCAGCAAGGTACTCTCTGTGATGACACTATAGAAGAAATCGAGCCCGAGATCCACGTACAAGAGGGTGAAGTAGAACCATTGAACGAGACTACATCGGATATTAAAAAATTGCAAGAAATAAATTTTCCTGAGGAACTGGCAGGAAAGCAGACACACTTGTCTAGAAACTTGGACCTTTTTCTTGATGTTGATGGACTGCTGAGGTGCCGTGGTCGTATGTCAAACACTACATGGAGTTATGATATGAAATATCCAGTATTGTTGCCAAAAAATAATGAGTTTACAAATAAAGTCATAAAGAAAACTCACGAGGATAACTATCATGTTGGTGCTTCACACACCTTAAGTATCATCAGACAAAAATACTGGATACCACAAGGGAAAGCGCAAGTTATAAAGGCATTAAGGAGATGTACACAGTGTGTAAAACATGGAGGCGGACCCTATAAATTACCAAACACTCCAGCTTTACCTCCGGAGAGGGTAAATTACTACCATCCATTCTCTTTTACTGGAGTTGACTATTTTGGACCATTATATGTGAACACTTTGAATGGAAAAGAGAAGAGATGGGTAGCCTTGTTTACATGTCTTTCGATTCGGGCTATACACTTGGAAATAGTCAAAGACCTATCAGCTGAAGAATGTTTGTTGGCACTTCGTAGATTTATAGCAACTAGAGGTATACCGAAAAGAATGTATTCAGATAATGCAACTTGCTTCAAATTGACTGCTGAGGTAATGTCAAAACCCTACTGTATTGAAAAGGAACTACAATGGAAATTCATCCCTCAGCTGGCTCCATGGCATGGAGGGTTTTATGAAAGATTGGTGGCCCTAGTTAAACACTGTCTCAAACGAACTCTCGACAAACACCTGCTTGCTGACAGTAAAATGATAACACTAATGAAGGAAGTAGAGGCAGTAGTAAATTCAAGACCTCTTACACAAGTAGGATCAGAGATTGTCCACATCCTGCGGCCTGCAGACTTCCTGAGTTTCGGAAAATGTTTGACGGCAAAACCAGTACCATCAGAAATACCTTGTACTGGCACGACAGCCAAAACTGAATTGATAAAAGGTTGGAAAAATGGTCTGATGATTCTGGAAGAGTTCAAGCAAATGTTTATTGGACAGTACCTTGTTACTTTACGCGAGAGATCTAAAAATTCGCCAAAGCAGCCGAGAATCAAGTCCAATCGTGCTCCACAGATAGGAGATCTCGTTCAAATCAAATCTGACGAGAAAAACAGAATTAAGTGGAAAACTGGGAAGATTGTCTCTTTGGCTCAAGGTCTCGATGGAGAACATAGAGTTGCTAAGGTACAAACTGAAGATTCCATCCTAACCAGATCGATAGGTCATCTCTACCCCTTGGAAATAGATGAAGAGTTTCATCAAAATGACCTTACAGTGCCGGTAACGCCAGTCCTTGACCCCGAACAAAATGTAATGCTGCCAAATCCTACTGCGGGCACTGACCCAGATAACATGGACATCGACTCTACAGCTTTCAATTCGGACATGGAAATAGACACGGATATAAGGGATTCAAATTATCAATTTGAAGAATGTGACGTTCAGCCTCAACAAAGCATGAACTCTAGCCCTGTGATCATTCCAAATCGAAGTGTGGAGTCTAGCCATATTGAAGATGTACCCGAAGCATTCCAGTGTCATGGTAATGCACAAACTAAGTCAAATGATGACAGCACCACTGATGAACCTCAACGTGGAGATGAGGTGGAAGTGAGAGGCAGGAGAGCTGCTGCTATTCGTGCCCGAGAGAAACTCCGGGAGTGGACGCGGCACCTGCTTGCTCTTCTGAATTAAACATCTCTTGCCGTTGGGGAGTGTCGCGCTCAGCGCGAGTCGCCATAGAGCATTTGGTAAGTGCATCATACTCATTCTGTTCATTCATCTGTCACCTAATATTTGCATTGTGGTAACACTGCTTTGCTAACGCTTGACACTATTTTTCTAAATGTTGGTATATGCACTAGAAAATGGCGCGCTGGAAGGAGTGGAGTAAAAAGACACGTGGAGAGAAAAAGTGGTAAGACACTCAGGATGGAGAGGACCTACTAACTGGAGGATCCTGGTGAGTGTTGATAATGAATTATCTCTAGTCAGACTGTTGGATAATGGAATGATGAGCATTATAATGTATTGGCAAATGACTCATTAAATATACATGTAAAAGCGTGTGATCCGGGAACACACAGGCAAAGCCAAGGTAAACGGTCGACTATGTAGTTGGAGCAACCGAGGCCGGGTCATAAGGGGAAGGTGGAGGACCTCGTGGGGGCAAAGCCCCTACGTCCGGTGGGTGCCTAAAATAAGGGTAAACTGTATCGGCCAGGTACCCATGGATTAGATAGAAGAAGGCACCCGGGCACAGAATCTCAATATGGAAATAATGGCGGAACTGTGCTTCTACCGGAGGCGTAGTCGACCGTAGGGTAACTAGCAAAGACCCAATCGAAACATGCGAAGTCAAGCCATGACAGTGGGGGACTTTAAGTTCATGGTCGACTCATCATTTCACTATTCAAATAAGCATTGTTACTTTGTCGCCCATGCAAATCTGTATTCGAATCTAGGCAAATAATATTTCCATGTGGATATACAGGAAGGCGCGACACCTGGGTCACAGAATATTATAATACCTACGTTTAAAAAGATATTCAACATACTACATAGCATAGACCAGATTTATCAGATATTTTCTAAAGTCATCGTTTAGAAATTTGCATGTATGGAAAGTATTAAGATGTTTATCTTACGGTAATCTATGTTTAACGGCTACGATTTCTTCACTAATAAGTACTAATAACCTAGAAAAGATCCAGTTAGGTGAGGTTGGCTACAACTCGTAGACAATACCACTTACATGCCAAGAAGAAATGCTAGTTAATCAGATATAGTATTACTAAGACAAGATTTCGAAGGAAACAATTTATATTACGAGTTATTTTACTTAATACTTTCAACGCTTTTAGTAATTGACGTAATTCAATTATCGCTCAAAGATAAATAAGATAAACAGAAGTAGCGCGTACAAAGGGATACTGACTGAGGAACAACATCCCCTTATGTTCCGCCAATCGGCCGAGTTCAAACTCCTGCGCACATTGCGCTATCTCTCGAGATGCGATGTGCGGGCGCCGATCCGCGCTAATTCAATAGTTTTAAATGAATCGATGCACTTCCCACGAGTGCAACACGCAGCTATTCTATAGAATCTTCTATAGTTAATCATGTTTTTAGCGTAGAAAGTGCATTAATAGTTTCAATAGAAATCCAGCTCAATGGAATAGTTTTACAAAGCTCAAAATATAAGGTTTGTTTTGTTTCCAAGCAAAATCGCAAGTTTCTCAGGAAGCGCCTCCGCTTAACGACTGACAGAATGACGGACGAATGCTAAAAAACAAACGGACAGAACTGTTGTGGAAGAAGCTTACAGTACCTGCATACTAATTTATTACGATACCGAATGCTAGACGACTAAATTCAAAATAGCACCGGCACTTGTATTTCTATTGTGTCAATCGGCTAGTGACTTTGGTTGGGTTACGTATCAGTATTCTCTGCAACCCGCAGGCGGCATGAATAGGAATGATGTATTCTAAAGTTCCACTGCGCCAAAAGTTAAGGAACTGCCTTTGCTCGAAGCCAAATTGGACCTTTAGCCAGTATCTACAGCTAATGAGTATGCCTGCCTTGATTCTATTTGCAAGGCTATTGGCCCCTTTTAGTATTCGCGTCAATCGACCATGACAATCCAAGTTAACGAAGCAGTCATTTGGAAAATTAAAGGGCTATCTAACAATCTGTCGCTATTAGAAGCCCTTTCTATATTTTGCTGCCAAGGTTTAAGTGGTTGAAGATTCTACTTAATGTCACTCAAAACTGGAAATGATAACGAAACGGTTCACCCACGTTTGTTTACTTTTTTTATACTCCCACACAGGAAACAGGTTCCACTCTACCTGCACCACGTCTGTCACCATTTCAATGGGAATCATAATAGGTTTCCTCTTTCACTCTTTTGACTTTTTGTTAGCATGTGTCTCTTTCATCTGCATGGTGTATTTTAATGGTTTTGTTACATTACAAACGTTATCAAAACCGTATAATGTTCGTTCGTGGTCTAACAGTTGCATAGCATTCGATGTTTCTATAAATATTTTGTTTATATGTATGAGTATCGTAATAGTATTCATAATACTTACCTGTATATTCACAGCGATGTTAGTTGTATCTTTGTTAATGCTGTCGGTGAGTAAAGTGTTATGCTAGTTTCGGTTACCTGCTTATCCAGCATTATTTATCAGTATCAGCAATTTAAACAACATCCTTAAAATCTAAACAACCACAGGATGCTTCGAAGCAAACAAGAATGCTGTTGTAATATCATTTATTTTGAATATGCCCGCATACGTTACTTCTGGGTATAATGGCCTCGATTCGGGATGTCACGCTCTAATCCTTAATTTAAGTTAGTCCGTCCTTTTTACCTTTTAAAGATTGAAAAGAGACAGGATATGGCCATCCTAATATTAGAGCTGTCAAACATCGAATTTGAACCATAAGGCCGTGTCGATTGCACAATTTTAGAGAGCACTTAAAACATGCGACTTAAAAATCTCTTAAACTGACAGCTATGCCCTTATTTTAGGTTATCATTCGTTCAAATGAATATCATTCGTTCATCACCTCTCTTTCATTGGTCATAAAAACGAAAAGGATTGCTGGATTTTAAAATTAGAATTAGAGCATGACATCCCGAATCGAGGCCAATATCTTTATACAAACTGCCAGCATTATGGTTATTGAAAGTGTGTACTATAATGCCTACAACACAACATATGGTTACACTATGGTTGGTTATGGTTATGGTGCACTATCGTTCCCTGTATCCGGGTGAACACGCGACGCTTGGCCGAACACGCCCGTGCACCTGTCCCAGCCATTGTAGTGTTTCAAACTTGCACTGTGGTCATTTCATTAAATAAAGTGAACGAGTCGCAAGCTGAGTACCGTAAGCTTATATATGGAAGGCTATAAAATAAATTTCCGAAAAAAACTGACGATATGGAATGGATATGCCTGTCGTAAAGTCGCTTCATGGTGATGATAGTTATTTTAAAATAAGCATCTTCTCGGCACAGAGACGTGGATCAATGTCAGCTTTTAGGTATTTTTATTGAAGCCCTAGAATGACATCAATCAATACAGAATCCTATCACAACACAAGTAAGCCGTATCAAAACACAGCTAACCTTGTTAATTTGCGGCAAGCTATTGCGATAGACATAAATACTTGTAATTGGCACTTTCGACTACGTATAACACTTGATTCTAGCTTTCGAGTCGAGAACTCTAGATATTGAACAAGGCGTAGTTTAATAAAGCGTAGCTAGTGGTTTCACTGCAATATGCATTATCCACGGTTGTTCCAAGTGTGCCAACTTTACCACAAGTTTACAGTCGCGAACTTATAGTGCTGGTGCGATTGATGCATTAGATCCAATTGTTTTAATATGTTTCTTGACAGTAGAAAGTACCCGTGGTGTGAATGAAATAAGTTATGGTTTTATTTTATATGCGAACGTTTTTTTTTTTTGCGAACGTAACAATACAAGACACGGCGATACGGTAACGGTGTCAAAACGGTATCTGTACCTACAATCGCCTTTATGATATGTGGTTTCGGTTCTAAGAAAAAGATGACGACAGAAATACTAACCGGCTTTAATCACATATTTCGTTCGGTACAGTTAAAAATAGCGGTTACGCCTATCGATATGCAACTGTGTTTAAAAGTTTGGCTTGGTTTTCTTTTGGATCTCCTCCAGCTTCGCCAAACATGTCTGTTTCGAATTTTGAAAAGTATGAACGGATTATTTTTGTACGTTTCATTAAAAAATACTTTAACCTTAACCTTGCAAACATCCGAATTAATTCAACGTTTAAACAATGAGGTGCTTATCCGACATCCGAACCCCAGATCTTGGTCTGGCATCATCAGAGTTGTAACAGTGGAGCACAGTCAGCTATCACATCACATCATACTAATATCATAAATGTGAAAATGTATTTGGATGTTTGGACGGATTTGGATGAGTTTGTACCTACCCTGGATTAACACATAGGATACTTTTTACGGAAAAGTCATATTCCCACGGGAAAATCTTACATAACGCGAGCGTAGCCGCGGGCTGACCGCTAGTAATTAGATAAACGGTCAAAGAATCCTCAAACAATCATACTACTGTAGATAGACTCATAGGAGTTCACACGTCAGTACATTGTTTAACGACGTGAGATAGTCGAGACAAAACACGTGTTGTTGTACATAGATATTTAAAAATAATTAATAAGAGATTAATTAATCGGTCCATAAACAAAAAGTTGGGCGCCATATTGGATTTTTGACATTTTTAACACAAACCGAGCTTTATCTAAATCGGTCCGTTAACACAAAAGTTTTCTTATCTAACCGAGTTTCATCGAAATTGATCCAGAAACAAAAAAAAGTTGACCGCTTTTTGGATTGCCATTTTTAATATTGCGTTGTTGTTTTCTTGTGAAAATAGTGTCTCAAATTCGGTTTCATCAAAATCGGTCTATAAAAATAAAAAAGATGGCCGCCATCGGTTTTATAATATCCAACATTGAGGTGTTATTTTCTAGTTAAAATAGTACTTCAAACTAAATGTTTCGGAGTAATATTTTGTCGCAGTTCCATGTTTTGCAGTGACCGTGTCGGAGTAATACTTTGTCGTAGTTCAGTGTCGTTGCAATATGAAAATTCGTAAAAATTAGTGTCTCTCTCTTTAGATAAATTTATGGTGTGATGTAAATTTAGTTCAAACTTCGAGAACGGCTTGGCTACCTGACTTAGCAATGTAAAACCTATCACTGATGATAGTAGCAAAGTCATAGAGAAATCGCATATAATTTCACTTGACTTCGCGTTAAGTTTCAATGTTTGTAGAAATCTTACTATGATATATTTTTGTTCTAAATATTGTACGTAACAGCATGACAGACCCCGTGCACTAACTTCGTACCTACGAAGTAATTAAGTATTGTAGTTCTTTTTTAAGTGCATTGAAATGCTTAAATTAACAGGAGATGCATCTACTAGAAAAAACAATTAGTGAAGTAACAGTACAATGCCATAAACGACCTTGCGTTTCACTTTCGGTGACTCAAAAACTCACAAAAAGGTTAAAATTTCAAAAACAGAAGTCAAGCACAAGAATTTGGAGCTCCGACCGACATTAGCATGAAAATACTCTTTACGCCTGTTATGCTGAGAGGTAAATAATGGACTTTTCATTTCAGTCAGGAATTCGCTGAGATTTTTCATCAAAACGTATTGTTATGTTAATTAACATTTTTGTACGCTAACTTATGATGCTTGTCTTTTAGTTAGGCTTATTTGTTTATTTGTATAATATTTATGTATCTGACCGATTCATCGCGTTGATTTAATTTTCGTAGAGTGACTTTCAGATGGTCGGAAGTCGGATATGGAGTGTTGCCAATCTTATGGCAATAGCTGAAAGCTATGGATTATATAGTAATCATTGTGTTGATGTTTTATTTTTATTATAAAAGTTGTGGAATGTGTATTTTTATTGAAAGGTAAGGAAAAAACGTTGAGCGACATTATAGGTCGAAAGATGATCGAAATTCATCCATTTCAAGCCCGTCATAGACCGAGCTATAATATATATTATTATAGTACGAGGCAGCCAGCTCTCTCGTCGCCTTTCACTTTGTGTGCAAAGCGGGGGTCAAGCAGAATGGCCGGTCACTAACGGAGAGCTGGCTGCCTCGTGCTATAATATATATTAAAGCTTCGTCTGTGACGGGCTTAAAGATGAAATACTTATTTATAATTCAAATTACTGTTGTAGTCTATAAAATTAAACATTTTCATGGCATATTTCATGTCTTTCTTCATACAGCTGATCTAAACAGCCGCTCTAGAGTTAAGTAGGTCGTTAACACATGATAGGTGTGCGGAAACTCGGCACTTGAGTCAATGGTAAACTAGTTCTATCTTCAAACTATGTACGTTTATATTACTTATGAGTAGACTATTGATGGTGTGTCTCAAAAATAATGCGTGGTTGTCTGTTTTAGACGTGAATAAAACCATAATCTTCGAAAAATATAATTTATATAATTTTCTGTTAAATCTTCTTTAATTAGTACTAATTTTTTTTTCCATTATTTCCTATGAATCTACATTACAATGCTAGATGCTAAGGAAAAGCTTTACTACCCAAGTTTGGAAATTTTCTCTAAAGTACCTACCTATCACAAATGGCTGAGCTGTGAAACGGTTATGAAATCAATAATATTAGGGGCTATTCCGTCGCCTTAGCTAAAAATCGACGAGTGTTTGTTTATTAGTATTATAATTTACGCGCCCACGCAATGGGTGAAACATGAAATATAAACGAAACTTTTTTAGTACTTATATGGCGCCAGACGTCGCCACAGCCGTAAAAACTTACAGATATGGCTCACCAAATAGTCATATTTACCATATTTAGGACATTTTGACCTAATATGAGATAGGTACCTTAATTTCGGCGTGTGTTGTACTTACTTGAAATAAGGCTAAAATAATAGTAGGTAGGTACATAAAAATAATAGGTAGGTTAATTATCTAGGCCTTTTTTAGAAATACGTTGAATGGACCCATCAGCAAATTACTTGTTTATTTCTTACACATTTTTGTATAAGTGATGAATAAAGTACATAAAATAATTACTAACTAGCTATAAAAAAACTGTTTAAATAGGACTCACCCTCCTAGGCAGTCCCAGGTACATAAAACTACCCACCCTAGCAAACAAGCTGAAACAGCATTAAACTCCTCGCTGGCTCAATGAAGTAGCAATTAAATTACACTCAGTTACCACCCTGTAGTTCACTAACTAGCTGTGCACCGGGCACCCCTGTATATACAAACAAGTGTATATGCTTTTTGAAATATACACTTGTGTATGGAAGCCTGTCTGGCTTGCAAACATTAATTAATATAAAACAATAAAAGGCTTTGAGGATAGATGCGTTTTGCTGATAGGTGGTAATATTAATTGGATTTGAATTTTGTTTAAAATTGGCTAGATATCTGAATAACTAGCTGTGTTTTCAAACATTCAAAAGAATAATAATTTAAAGCAAAAAATGTGAAGCATGTGTAGCTTTGAGGGCTCTCCATACAAATTTTGTTAGGGCTGGGGGGAGACTTAACTTTTGAGTGCTACAGAGCTCTTATCAACGTCTCCTAATGGCTGGGTTGTTTATTTAAATTATTTTAAATAGAAATTAATAAAAAATTGCTCCATAGACATACACAAAGAACATGTAAAATAGATTTTCAGGGTATTGCAATAGCAGAATAGGCAAGGCCCTATTACCTTTGTTTGTAAATTATTTATATTTCAGACACCCTCGGTCAGAGAGTTATCTTCATTTTTCTGTTTTCATGGGTTTTTCGGATATTCAGGCAGGGTTGCTAATGATATCAAATAGGTGCTCTGCTCAGGTAGTACAGAGGCATTAGAGTACAAGGAAAATAGGGCACTACAAAAGCGGGAGATAGCGTGGATTTGTTATGTTTCCGCGAATGCAGGCGATATAGTTATCTGTGATATCGATTCACGGTTTGTTTGACAATGACAACACCAAGCGGGGCGCATCGAGTGCCGCCGGCATCAACAAAAATAACTTTCTAGACGTAACGTAACGGTCCAACACCTACTTCATGACATAAAACGCACCTAAAATAAAATACTACATCTAAATAACATGCAAATGCACTAAGATTTATTTATAAATTCAACTTACCAGCAACGACCGTATCGCTCAAATCAAATTTCACTGGTTTCGGGAACTCCCTCAATTTACGACCACTCAGTTTTAGTTCACCACTTAAGAAGGCATCTTCTAAAATCCTTTCCAATGATTTTGTTAGCTGACTATGAATATTATTGTGCCCATTCATATTTACACTCACGCTAGGCCCGAGCACGGCCATATTCTTTTTGAAACTGAAACGGATTGAAAAATTGTCTATGTCTCATCATCTACAAAAAAACAGTTTAGCCAACATTACAAATAAAAAATACTAACTTCACTTTGGTTCTATAATGAGCTTGGTTGTCTATTGACCGAGCTTCAAATCTATATAGGCCCCGTTTCACGAAGCAACAATTTACAAGTTACAATTTGATATTCATTGCGTAGCCAATTCGTCTAAACCACAGATACCTAAAGTCGGGCCACGATATGAAGCGACTTTTAAAGGATGTCATTGTGACGTAACTAGTGATGTCCCGTAGTGTAATGGTTGACTTTGCCTAGTATCTAGTATTTCAGTCAAACCTTTTCATTTCTTATATTTACTTACAAAGATGCCTATCTGTTTGAAATTTATTATTTTCGTGATTAGTTACGAAAAAAAAATGATTTAGTACTTTGTTGAATTCCGTATTACAATCGGTGTTGACGATATTTTGTTATTGGAAATAACCAACGTACACATTCTGTGAAGTATCACAGAATAAAATTATTTATTTGATACTATCAATGTACAGATTATAATATTATATGAAAATAATATTTTCATATTATGCATATTATGCAGATGTCATATTAAAATTAACAGATCGACCGTTTAGAATTATAATTAGAAAAAAATTACAAAATATGCTAATAACAGAAAAAAACATAGATAAGTAAAAAAATACAGGTATTTAAAAAAAAAGCAGGATCAGAGTCCAAAAAAGGGTAGCCACTGCGCACGAAAACGAAACACTGACTGATTGAACCGAAACATTAACAAGACTACACGGAATAACTAATTATCTTTTCTCAGAATTTTAAGTACAAAAGACGCCGATGCACCCTACACAATCGCAACCATGATAGATAACAAAATACCTATACTCAAAAGTAACTTTTGAGCGTACTCACGTTATAACTGCTATCAGGCTGGTACTGATAGTGACAACGCTGGGAATTAAAAAAAATATATATTACGGCCGATGTAACTTTTACGCGTCGGCCTAATATTTTTGTTATAGCTTTTTTAAATTGTTGCGCTCACATAGCAGCTGTAATTGATCATAGAAGTAGTGTAAAATTTAAAGTTCTTTGATTATATCTAAGAAGATTGCTTCAAAAGTGCTTCTTTTCTTGTTTTTTATTTGTACGCTGGTATAAGGTTATTGTTCTTTGGTAAGTACATGAAACTTCAAAAGTCGCTTCATATCGTGGCCCGACTTTAAACTGTAAGCCCTTATCGTTTTATCTGATTGTCTACGCAATGTACGTCGAATTGTACTTGTGATTTGTAACTTGTAGCTTCGTGAAATGGCCCCTTGGTGGGTAGGTGCATGCATGGGCGGTTTTCACAAGGTTGTAGTGTAGGCAATGCTACCAACACAACATAACAACTGATATGACATTTGACTTAACCTTAAAATCTACCGAAATTGTGTTCTGTGATATTATTTAGTTAATTTCTGTTAAAAATGACGATATCTTTATTTCGTTTCGCTAATTTGTTGAGAAATATTAAAAAAACAAATCTTTCACAATATGAGGTAATTATTATATTAATTTAACCATGTTTGTTGATTGTACCGCGGGTTCACGCCTGTCTTTACGTAATTTATTGTTATTTATTCGATTTATTAGATTATTGCTGAAGAACTGAATATTTCAGTACTGCGTTTGTGAATTAAGCTATATTTATAGCCGTATGATTGCCTAGCAACCATGTATTCGCTCTTTAATCATTATAATATGAAACTTTCAGTAGGTAGTAGGTACCTCTAAATTTTATAAAATTCTTGTCTATTTTATTGTAATATAATCTTTATGCGCAGTTCTACTCGTCACACACCACATTTGGCGAACACATACAGCTGGAGAAGATCAGAAATATCGGAATCTCGGCCCACATTGACTCTGGCAAAACTACACTCACAGAACGAATATTATTTTACACAGGACGAATAGACTCTATGCATGAAGTGAGTAAAACTTATTTATTGCATACCTACTTGTAGATAGTAAAACCACCTATTCAACCCAAAGAGTACTGTAGTCTGGTGGGTGATGCACCAAGCTGTCTTACTCTGAGGTTTATCCAATAATATCTAGCTAAGATCAATTTATTAGATCAATTTGCTTTAAGCCAGTTACCACGCATTTTTCTAGCTCCCACTAATGGTATAAATCTAAACTAAACAAAACATCAATGTTTGCATCCATCATCTGGCTATTTGAGGTTCTATTTGAAATGTTCAGAGTGGATCATTGTATGGCAGGTTTAGCTTAGTTGATTGAAGGTGCTAGAATTCTGCCATCATCAAAGGGTTAAAAGCCTAATTCTTATAATGAATAATTACAGGTAAAAGGCAAAGACAATGTAGGTGCAACAATGGACTCTATGGAACTTGAACGTCAAAGAGGTATAACAATTCAATCAGCTGCAACATACACAATCTGGAAAGATCACAATATCAACATCATTGACACTCCTGGCCACGTCGATTTCACTGTTGAAGTAGAACGAGCACTACGAGTGCTGGATGGTGCAGTATTAGTTCTTTGTGCTGTTGGAGGGGTACAGAGCCAGACGTTGACCGTAAATAGGCAGATGAAACGGTACAATGTGCCTTGTTTGGCATTTATCAATAAGTTGGATAGATTAGCTGCTAATCCTGAGAGGTAAGCAATTTCTTTTTTGCTAATTATGAAGGGGCAGAATCTCCTCGTGTAAAACTGAAAAATTGTTATATGGATTTTTTATATGCATGGATAACCTAGTGTCTGTCTTTCTGAAATACTACAAGACTAGGCGGTCTAGATTCAAGGGACCCGCATCTTAGTTTTTCTCTCAAAAACATTAGTGAAAATAAGAAAAAGAAAATTATATTTCATGAAAATATATTTTCAGGGTACTAAAACAGATGCGCACCAAAATGCAAGAAAATTATATTTCATGAAAATATATTTTCAGGGTACTAAAACAGATGCGCACCAAAATGCACCACAATGCGGCCTTTCTCCATCTTCCAATTGGCCTTGAAAAGGAATGTCAGGGTATTCTAGATCTTGTTGAAGAAAGAGCCATCTATTTTGATGGTGATTATGGTGAGAAGATCAGATACGATGAGATCCCGCAGGACCGGAGAGCTGAAGCAAAGGACAAGAGACATGAGCTGATTGAACATCTCTCTAATGTGGATGAATCATTAGGTAACACTTTCTTTAACTTATTAAATCCTTATTATTGCTTTAATTGGTAAAGAAAACTGATAAAAGACAGACAGAATTTTTTATTTGTAAAGTAAATTACTGTAGTAAAATATAACTTTTAAAATGAAAGTGATAGTGAGGGATTGGATGACAGCCAGCAAAAAAAAAAATAGTTCATAAAACGTCGATAGATGACACTGATGATTCGTGGATGATTCGTGGATAAAAGGATTAAAAAAAAAGAATCCACGAAGTACACCTAGCGCCATCTATCGTCTTAATTAGAAATATTCTTTATTTTTTAAAGAGCTGTCAGAAAATTCTCCATTGAGTTGAACTTTTCTTCCAGGTGAACTGTTCCTTGAAGAAAAGACACCCACAGTAGCAGACATCAAACAAGCCATCCGCCGTTCCACACTCAAGCGCGTCTTCACTCCAGTGCTCCTAGGAACTGCTTTGAAGAACAAAGGAGTTCAGCCTCTTCTTGATGCGGCATTAGAATACCTCCCGCACCCTGGAGAAGTTGAAAACACTGCAATTATCGACGAGAGAAAAGGCACTGAAGGCCAAACTATAGTCTTGGACCCAGCTAGAGACGGCAAAAAGCCATTTGTGGGTCTGGCCTTCAAGTTAGAAGTGAGCAAGTTCGGACAACTTACATACTTGAGATGCTATCAAGGCATGCTGAAGAGAGGGGAGAATATATTTAATGCTAGGACTGGAAAGAAGGTAAACAAGATTTGTTTTTGGCATGATTTGAGTAGAATTAAATCCTATCATCATCATCGTGTGGGTTGTAAGGTCGACAACCGACCTCACAAACCCTATGATGGGTCCATAAGTCTGATACTAGGGTTAGTGAAGTCAGTTGGACCCTACATACAACTCACATGGAAGAAGCCCTATCTGTAGTTTGTAGTGTCTATTTACTATATCTTTTACTAGTAGTCCGCCGACGGCTACGCTCGCGTTGTGTAAGATTTTCCCGTGGGAATAAGACTTTTTTCCGTATAAAGTCTCCTAGATGTTAATCCAGGTTCCAAAATCTCCATTCCAAATTTCATCCAAATCCGTTGAGTACCGTAAGCGCGAAGGCGGAACAAACATCCAAACAACATCCAAATATATTTTCACATTTATAATATTAGTGTTGTAACGAAGCATTCGTCCTCTTTCCTGTTTTATGACTGGCAACCTTTCTTGCTGGCAGTTTTGTCTTTCATTTTAAATTCATTTTTAAATTTAAATTTCTTACGTTTCGATTTTGTCTTTTTCCTGCTAAATTCTTCACTTCATGTCCTGATCTCCGTTAGTAAACTCCTAAAGCTTTTCTACTATTTTTCCATGTCAGTTATATAATATATAAATACCTTTTTTCTTCGGACTGTGCCCTGGTTATTGCCACATATCAACCCTCTACAACACTCTTCGTGTGGTGCTCAGCAGCTTGTGGCGTTTGCTGGGCCACAGTGTGATGTGATTTCAATGAAATTTGTAGGCTTGTACCCAACGAATTATCTATAGTCAATTCGTTGCTTGTACCCTACTCAGGCAGCTACATACTGGCATATGCAAATCCTATTGCTATTGGGAAATTCTTATCCCTAAGTGCTGATTTATGCATAAAAATTTCAAATGAATAAATATGAAATCTCCCAGTGTAGCCCTAAAAAGAAATTCTTTACAATTTCCAGGTGAAAATCTCCCGTCTCGTCCGCATGCATTCCAACAACATGGAAGAAGTTACTGAAGTGCTGGCAGGCGATATCTTCGCATTATTCGGTGTAGATTGCGCGTCTGGTGATACCTTTGTGAATGACGGCAAACTGAACTTGTCAATGGAATCGATACACGTGCCAGACCCGGTCGTGTCGATGTCTATCAAACCGAAAAATAATAAGGACAGAGATAACTTTTCTAAAGCTGTGGCTAGGTAAGTTTCGATGTATAGTTTGGAGTAGTATCTCTATTGTCACGTTAGTCACTTTTCCATCCCTAAACTGGTATTTTTTTTTTACTAAACTGGTATACCTACCTATTCAGAAATAGGATGCTTAAAATATGAATAACAAAAAGTAGTTGGTCTGTCACTAAATGCTACCCTGTCTCTTAAACCATTATGATAATCCCCGACTTGCTAAATGCCTCCACTTGACAGGTCTTTCAATCAATTGTGCAGTTTCAGTTAAAACGTTTGATAAATGCCTATTGTTATAGCAGATTCCGCCATTGTGTTAGTGAACTCACCCAAAAAAATGTAATGACGGATCTAAGTGATGTAATAACATCCTATGGAAATAAATTATTTTGACTTTGACTTTGACTTTATATATAATTTTAAACTTTCGCGGTCATTATCATAATATTTATGAGACATTTATCGCGGTGAGCCCGTAAAATGTCTTATAAATGTTATGGCTATTGTTATTTTTTTTCTTGTTAAATTCTGTTGATGTTTGGTCGTCTTCATCCTAGCGTTTTCCCGGCCTAATGCTGGGTTTGGTCTTATTTATACCCGGGTTATTATAGGATGAGTTCTGACAGCTTCAAAATTCTTCATACGACGTTAACAACTTTTTTTTTTAATAATATTCAGTTTATGAACCATAATTGTTATATAAGCTGGAAAAAAGTAACTTCGCCCCTTATTTTATCATTATACAGTAATTTTACTTAATAAATAAATAAACGAAATAATCCTACTAATATTATAAATGCGAAAGTTTGGATGTTTGTTGCCGAATCACGCTTGAACCACTGGACGGATCGGGATGAAACTTGGCACGCATATAGTTTAGGTCCTGGAATAGGACATAGGCTACTTTTTACCGCGGGAAATACTTCATTCCTACGGGAAAACTCATTAAACGCGGGTGAAACCGCGGGCGGAAAGCTAGTATTAAATAGTTTTTAAACTTATAATCTGTCAGAGCTCTTCCTATAGTAACTCGGGTATAGTGCTTTAATAGCTTATTTTACTCGTTATTTTATTCTTGTAGGTTTACCAAAGAAGATCCGACATTCCAGTTCCGTTACGACGGCGACAACAAGGAGACGATAGTGTCCGGCATGGGAGAGTTGCATCTGGAGATATACGCGCAGAGAATGGAGAGGGAATACAACTGTCCCGTGGACCTTGGCAAGCCTAAGGTCGCGTTTAGGTACGTGTTTGTTTGCCGTGTTACTTATTTCTTTTGGGAAAGTATTTGTTGGAAACCGACTGCCAGCACTAAAGTTTATTTTTAATACTATGAATAATAAGTATGCTCTATTTAGGTACGTAAAGGAGTGGTAAAGGTAAAAAGAAAACTTGCTATGTCTAAAGAAAAGTTTTAGTTAGTTACAATTTTATTATAAAAACTTGACTATTTCTAACTACTATAACTTTTATCAACATTTTTTTTTCGATAAAAGATACATGCTAAAGCACAGTCGCCGAGCAGAAAGAATTTCGTACGTTGACCTGTTATTACTTGTCTCGGTTACTCCTGCGTAAATATTTTGCCGTCCCACTCCTACAGATGCAATGCCCGAGTGGGACGGCAATATATTTACAGAGGAGTAACAGAGACAGGTAATAAATAACAGGTCAACGTACGAAATTCTTTCTGCTCGGCGACCGTGCTTTATCAAGATTGTTTCTATTTCTATTTGATCGATGTTTGAAATATCAATGCAGCCTGTAGGACTTAAACACATTTAATTTTATTCAAGGTTATAAATATTGAAGTATTTACATAACACTGAGTTCTTATTTTGTTTATTATTTTATCATTGCAATAAACGTATGTGCAGGGAAACGATGATGTCTGCGTGTTCGTTCGACTTCCTACACAAGAAGCAGTCGGGCGGCGCGGGGCAGTACGCGCGCGTGGCGGGCGTCCTGGAGCCGCTGCCGCCGCACCAGAACACCGGTAAGCCGACTTATTACGGTACTCGACCTCTCCAAGGCCTTTGATACCGTTTCCATTCCCTTGCTGATAAACAAATTGGAAAATATAGGAATTAGGGGAAATGGTCTTAGGTTATTTTCTAGCTACTTAACGGATCGGACTCAAATGTTAAAAGTTAATAAATACATTAGTGATTCGCGGCAAAAATTGGGCAATGACTAAATCATATGCTGAACACGCCTTGCAAATTGTTATGAATTGGATGAATCAAAACCTACTCACACTCAACTTAGACAAAACAAAATATATCGTCTTCTCAATTAGTGAGCGTGGTAAAGCACCTAGTGACTTTAGTGTTACTGCACACTCGTGCTCCTCGACCGCCACGATATGTAATTGTCTGAAGTTATCAAGTGCTAATACCATTCGGTATCTCGGTGTCGTAATAGATAGCTCGCTAAATTGGCATGCTCACATAGAACAAGTGTGTGCAAAAGTCAGAAAAATTATCTTTGTCATGAAAAAACTCAGAGTGTCTGCAGATCACAAAACACTACTCATGGTGTATAATGCGCTTTGTAAATCTGTTGTCGGCTACAGTATTCCAGTGTGGGGCGGAACAAGTAAAACTACCATGCTTAGACTGGAACGAGCACAAAGAGCTGTCCTCAAAGTGATGATGAGTAAACCAATAAGATATCCTACATCTCAACTATATTATGATGCAAATGTCCTCTCTGTCCGACAACTATTTGTGTTACATGCTATATTGCGCAAACATCCCTCAGTTGCATGTTTAAATGAAGCTCTTATCTCACAGAGAAGAAGACGACCTCCCCCGTGCCCGTATCAGCTCTTTAACACCGTTTTTGCAAGTAAAAACTTTGAACATTGTAGTTCACTTCTATACAATCTAGCCGATAAAACCATTAAAATAGTTAACCTTAATAAATATGACTGTAAGCGTGCAGTAACCACCTGGTTACTAGACAAAACTTATTCTGATACTGAAGCTTTGTTAAAACGGGGAGTATACGTATTGTCGTAGGGCTAACCACTCAACTGTTCCTCTCATGCCTCATGCCTTTGCGCATACATACATACACATAAGGTGGGTCTTCACACAAATTCGCCCCCCTCTCACACACACCCGCACACACGTTGGCTCCCATAATACAGATTATTCTAGCTTGGGAGCTATTCGTTACACTTATATGCGACCATTAGCCTTATTGTACTTTTCTCTTTAGACATGGATAAAATATGTAATTAGGCTTAATCAATAAAGATTTTTATTTATTTATTTTATTTATCATTTATTTATAATACTGGCTGATATCATTTTTTTTATTTTTTCTTTATTGTATGAAAACGAATGATAAAGTTTGACGCTCAGATTAATATCGTACGGAGTGTAACAAAGGGCCTTGAGGGATTTTTACAAAGATTGAGAATTAGTTCTGTGGTTTCCCGTTTTTTTTTTTAGATTTTCGAAGTTATTCTCACGAATTTATATCGCTACTAAACTTTTTTTAGAACTTTGTTATAATCGTGGTGGGTAAGCCCATGAAATAATGTTTTACAAATGTTATGAAGTTTGTAAGAGTGTAACTTAAATTGCCGTTAAATGTTAAAAACGTAATTTACCCACAAAGAATGTCAACATGCGAAATTGGCCATAAAATTACAAATGATACAACGTAGTAAGATTTCTGTACTTAATAATAATAATAATTAAAATTGTCCAGTTACAAACATTATGCATAACAATAGTAACCACACCAGGCACAGCCTGTATCGTGGCTACCATTTGTTCAAAGAACGATTAGAACAGGGACCTATGGCTAGATATTTAGGAAAGCGTAAAAAATAAAACTAAAATAAACTTATTACATAATTATTAACAAGTTCCATCACATATTTTCCAGTACTGGAGTTTATAGACGAGACAGTAGGCACGAACGTTCCGAAGCAGTTCATTCCGGGCGTGGAGAAGGGTTTCCTGGACACGTGCCAAAAGGGCCACCTATCGGGGCACAAGATCTCGGGCGTGAAGTTCCGTCTGCAGGACGGCGCACACCATATCGTGGACTCCAGCGAACTCGCCTTCTTCCTGGCTGCCAAGGGAGCTGTTAAAGATGGTGAGTAGGAGGAATAGGCTTCATTTTATGAGCCTAACAGTGTGAGGGTTACACTGTTATGAACACGAGATCTGATGGTTTCTTTATGTACCTAAAGACGATCGACCTCGCAAATCCAGACCGCCGATATAACTCTGATCTGGTGTTCAAATTGAATTTGCAAGTAGTCTAATGAATTGGTAGCTAAAGAACCCGTCAAAGATGTAAAGGAAAAAAAGAAGACAATCTAATTTTTATGTCGACATAATTTTTACAACTTTTTTGTGATTCCATCCGAGTCTATGACGAGGTGAGGGTTAGCGTAGCAGCAATGTCATGATGTATTTTCCCACTGATATGGCATTGTTGCTGTAAAAGCTAAAGGACACGTCTAAACTGGTCATTTGTCCAAGAGTGTGGAGCCTGGAGTCTTAAGATACAGGTGTAAGCTTAGTTTAGGCTCCAGTCTCTCACAATATCTAAATAATTACATACCCCATGATTATATAGTTAATTTTTTCATTTGTATTGTTGTGAGAAAAAACAATAAAAACTAAATTTCTAAGAATACATTTAATTTTAATGTACTGTTATCGATTTATAAATATAAGTTTACTTGGTCTATCTTTCTGTTTATTTAACTAAAATGAATGTCAAATTTACTATAGTAAGTTATTTTTATGCATAGAGAAATTAATAATTTGGTTTTAATCTGAAAAAATGTTTTCTCCCACTGAGATTGCGTCAAATGTGTCAAATCCAAACATTATTTCTTCCAGATGGACGAAGTATAGTTAAATTAAAATACCCTAATTCTACTTCCCAGTATTCGAAGACGGCGCGTGGCAGATCCTGGAACCGATCATGTTCGTGGAGGTGACGACCCCTGACGAGTTCCAGGGCACCGTCATCGGACAACTCAACAAGCGCGGCGGCATCATCACCGGCACCGAGGGCATCGAGGGCTGGACCACCATCTACGCTGAAGTGCCGCTTAACAACATGTTCGGATATGCCGGGGAACTTAGGTAACTAATTAATAAAATATAGTTAAAAAAAACACGCTTTTAAAGCACATCAAACTAAAAAGTGAAAAAAAACTTGTCAAATTATTGTATTGTCACCGGTTCTTGATATGTGTACAATGTTTAAATTAAATCTGTCCGTCTAAAGTGGGTCAAAATCGAGTCCAAAGGAGTCTGTTACAAACAACCATACAGTATGTAGAAGCTAATAAAAGCGTGTTAAAATCATCATCATCAACGACCCGTTGCAGTCCACTTAAGTGGAGGGTTTTGTCATAATCTCCACGCTTGGCAGGCGGGTTGGAGATCGCAGATTAAAAGGTTACTGTATCAGAGAGCGCTGCTGCCCGTTCCCTGTTCAATGTGTAGTCCCTAAGTCGCCTCTTACGACACCCACGGGAAGAGTAGGGGTTGGTGACAAATGTATTCTACTCTGCCGTCACCACACGGCGTTAAAAATAATGATCCCAAACTAGGCAGAGTCGAGAGAACTCGCATATTCAGTTTTTCTTTTCAGAACTGGCCTTGATTTTATTTTATTTCTTATTATTTTATTCTGTCGTATATACTCACCGACATGGAATTTAAATACGAGGAGGGATCAAAAAGTAGTGAGAACGACATACTCCTTGGTAAGAAAAAAAATACTGGCAGGCATAGCTCAGATACATATTTGTAATATTAATAAAGAAAAAAAATCTTCGATTCTCTTTTATTTTTTTCTGAATGTAGTCATTTGTTTGCTTCGTGTCGGAACGTGTTTTCGAAAATGGAGACAAACGAAGTGCGAGCCGTTATTAAATACCTCTGTTTAAAAAAGTTAACGACTCAAGAGATTCATTGCGATTTGGATGCAACATTAGGAGAGTCTGCTCCGCCGTATTCTACTGTCGCAAGGTGGGCTTCTCAACTTCGAGTAGGGAGAACGAGCACAGAAGACGAACATCGTTGCGGCCGTCCATCGACGTCAGTCACCCAAGAAAATGTTGCGAAAGTCGAGAAAATTGTATTGAGCGATCGAAGAGTTGCCATCCGATACTTAATTCAAGAAACGGGCATTTCATATGGAAGTATTCAATCCATGTTTAAACAATCTTTGAATAAGAGAAAAGTTTCCGCAAGATGGGTGCCGAGAATGTTAACCGACAGTCAGAAACAAAATCGACTTGACATTTCTAAGATATTGTTGGACAAGTTTCAAGAAGATTCTGAGAACTTTTTGTCTCGTTTCGTAACAATGGACGAAACATGGGTCCATCATTTTGATCCTGAGACAAAACAGCAATCTTCGCAATGGAAACGGCCATCATCACCGACCCCGAAGAAGTTTCGTGCCGTGGCATCGGCTGGCAAGGTTATGGCCTCAATATTTTGGGACTCAGAAGGGATATTGTTGATTGATTACCTGGAGCGTGGAACCACTATTACAGGCCAATATTATGCAGCTTTAATTCCCAAGTTGAGGAATGCCATCAAAGAGAAAAGGAGAGGGAAACTTCGAAGGGGCGTGCTGTTTCATCACGACAACGCACCCGCGCACAGGTCGGCAGTTGCGATGGCTGCCATTCAGCAAGCTGGCTTCGAATTGGTTGACCACCCCCCTTATTCACCAGATCTGGCGTCTAGCGATTTTTACCTGTTCCCCAAATTGAAAGAATACTTAAGGGGAAACAGGTACGAAGACGATAACGAGGTGATGGATGCCGTGGAGAGCTTTTTGCAGGACCAAGACAAAACTTTTTTTAAAGGGATTGAAGCCTTGGAAAAGCGCTGGACTCGGTGTGTAGAGAGACTCGGAGACTATGTAGAAAAATAAATTATTAAGTTAATAGTTAGTTATTATTATTTAGTTATTAGTCATTATATTCTATTTCATTCTCACTACTTTTTGATCCCTCCTCGTATAAGCATCATCAAAAATTTTCTAACAAGGCGTGTTTTTTTTATTCTTTCTTCCAAACCATTATTTTTCATATTATTCTACAAAAACTAAAGCAATTAAAGATGTATACAAAAATTATCAAAAAGGTACAATAATAATAGGTATTATATAATATAAATAAACAACTCAGATACCTATAAAGTTTAGGTTAAATTCCTTGCCGATGAGTGTTATTTCCAAATGACCAATCTTTACTTCTTTTTAATAGGTACTGGAAACTTTAGGGTATTACATTCTAGCCTGATATTTTGCAGCCATTTATCGTCGTATACAAAGTTACAAAAATATAATTTGTTTCCAGATCTATGACCCAAGGCAAAGGTGAATTCAGTATGGAATACAGTCGTTATTCGCCGTGCTTACCCGACGTGCAAGAACAGCTGATCAGAAAATATCAAGAGGAGATGGGTATCCTCCCCGACCAAAAGAAAAAGAAAAATTAACCGCCTCTGTATTGTAGACAATTTTAGAATAATTTTATTTAAATAATGTATGTAATTAATTTGGTTTAAGCGTTATAATTTTATTACATTCTTGTAATTTCTAATGATAGCATTTTTATTTTTATCTCGAGTTTTCCAAACCAAACGTTAAAAAGCGACATCTATTGAGAAATACAGAAACAGTAAAAAGTGACATCTGTCGAAGAAGTTTTGTACTGTAAGAAAGTCATCCGTTGGCATTCACAGAAACTAATTAGTGCTGCTATCTTTCACTAGGTGGCGTCACACTACTTTATGCTATTCAACAATAGACGGCAGTCTAACACAAAAATAATATTTTCCAATTACGTATTATGAGTAAATTGTTGTTGATGATCCAAATAGAAAAAAAAAATAGCTAAGAATAAGTAAAAGACAACTAGGTACAAAAATATAATTATAATAAACTTAAACCACCGCTAGTATCACAGCTTATCAGCAGCCCAGCGGCACTCCCAAGTTCAAACTCACGAAGGCTGCTGTATCACAACCTTTTTACATAAATAATTTATTATTACCGTTAGTACCCTATCATTAAAGTTAAGAAACAAGACCGAAACATATGACGGCTCCATAGCCTAGTTGGAATTGTACGCCTGCCTTCGAAGAAACAGGGTTGCGGGTTTGAATCCCGCCGAGGGCAAATATTCATGTGATGGGCACTTGTTGTTTATCTATATAAGTATGTATTTATCAATTTAAGTAATGTATATCAGCTGTCTAGTCTAAGGCCCGGTTTCCACCAAAGTCAGATTACGTTATTGTAGCTAAGCGGAGAGATGTGGAAATATCGAAATCTGATTAGTTATTCAAACCCAATACACAGTACAAGCTTTGCTTAGTTTGGGATTAGATGGCCGTTTGTGGGATGTCCCCACATATTTATTTGTTATTTATTTATATACAACAAGAATTCGAAAGAAACTCTTGTGTTGACCCTACGTCGTGATCATCGTCGTGGGACAGACGCAAGAAAAATTTAAATTTTTCTTTTTGTAACCAGTTTAAAAATACACCTAAAATTTATAAAAAGTTATGCATATCCTTTTTTTTTAAAATCGGTCCATTTTGATTCAGTTTTATTTGTGGTTTTACTGAGGCTCTCCCGAGAGAGTAAAATAAATGAGTTCTGGAATGTGTTAATATTACCAGAACTGTTCCCCGGACCGTGAAATCATGTTGAGTTTAAATTAGTTCCCGAGTTAAATTAATCAGTATTGTAGGTAGGGGTTAGGGAACTACATATAAAAGTGTAACACTGGCTGCTGAAAAAAAAACGCAATAATACAACCATGCGTCCCCACCCCCCTTGGTAGGGCCGTATACACGTTTGGTAACAGCGCACCTACGACGTATGGGCCGCGCAGTCACATAGGAAGTTATTGCACCTACGAGGCGGGTTTACGCGCACGGCAGTCTAAACACACTCACCTACGTCGTAGGTGCATAGCAGGCGTCTCGGTATCTGCCCAAAATTGACGCAGTTTTGTTGGTGTTGGTTGTTTTCTAAAGATTTTGGAAAAATTCACGTAAGTAACTCTAATGTCCATCCGAATTATGAGCGCTGACCTTGATTGCGCTTGTATTCAGTATATCAGTCCTATAAGTACTCCGTAATTCACGTCTACAGAGATGTGTAAAGCGAGCTTACCCTACTACTTTTGCCGAAAGGTCTTAAATCGCGGAGACTACGATAAAAATACTTTATTTACACGTATAAAAGTCTACATCTTGTATGCAAGTGTCACACTGCACAAAACAACAGTTCACCATTTTGCACCTGCATCTTGTAGATACGGACTTCTTTGCAGTAATGAACCCTCTTCCGCAGCACAAAGTAGCACAATTATTAATATCCTTGCAAACTCTTCCTTGAGTACTCAAACAAAGGTTCGGAGTCCTTTGTAAATATACAAGACTTTTCCTATCTATTTTCAACCTTTTACGAATTTTAGGCGCGACAGCCCTCTTCGTTGTATAGTTTATGATCTTTCTCTTAGCCGCGTGGTGATAATGCTTCTTCAATAACCCCATAGCGGAGTTAAAAGGTCCGAGACTTTTCCAACAAGTTTTAGTGGTGCAGGAACCGGAAAATCCATGGCATTTGCAGACTTCCCTCAACTGTTCGCCAATAGCGTCAACGCCGACCATTACGTCCTGCTTGAGAATTTCACCGATTTGATCCGTTGCATGTTTGAATTCTAGAAGGTTTTTCGTGAACTTCTTTCCATATTTGAAATCGTCGCCACAGCCGCTACCTTTCCACGTATTTGTAGAGTTCTTTCTAAGGGATCCTCGACACGAGCATTTCGTCATATCTCCCGAAGCACACGCCTTTGCGACCGCATGCGTCATAGAAGCCGCTTGTAGCGCATATACGAACGCCGTCTCTCTATAGATCTTGTTAAAAATACTTCTCTTCAATTTCCTATTGAAAACTAATGAACAGTTCCATCTATCATATTTAAATGTATCTTCACAAGCAGTGATCGCTTGTTCCTTGGCTACAGCTAAGACTTTTGGCAAACCGGAGTGCCGTGAGCACATTTGGTTTTGTCGAGAAGAACTTCTGATGATTCTGCAGGCTCCAGGGTAGATTACTTCAGATCTTTCTTTGAACAATGCCTCAACTGTCTTTTGCAATACCGGCTGAGATCTAAAAACGAAATTCAAAAATTTACTCTAAAATTAAAAAAAATCATAAATTGAATTAACAGGATGGCAGACAAATCAAAAATTCAACTACCAGACCTTTTCGCGTCGCTTAAGCTGCTGAGATTCTATAAAGAATATTATTATAGGCTCCACTCATAGCTTATAACGATTTTTTTTTATTTTTTTTTTTTTTATTTATGATACAAAAAATGCATACAACTTAAATAAAAGCATCATTAAACTATTGTAGGTTTGTCTTGATGATCTTTAGAACAAGATATAGTTGGAGTTCAAAGTTGACTTCGCACTTACCCTTCAATAACTTTAGATGCAAAAATCGACACAGTACAAAACACTAAAACATTAACAACACTATAACTAAACATGATTTATAATTTCATCTATCACATGGCACTAGGTGCACTTTTCCTTGCAAAATTGCTAGCATGAACCAATGATAACATTGTACAATGCAATTTTCAAATGAACTCATACTAAAGACAAGAGGTGAGGCAGATAAGTTATCTCAAAGGGTGGGACCAGCCTAAAAAGGACATGGCCAACTTGCACTGAAACTGGTTGTGGTGAAACCTTTGTTAGCAGAATATTTAGCTCTACTAAGCAGGTACAAATTCTATTTCGATTTGTAATTAAATATTTTTTTGGTGCAATTCAGCCTCAAATCAGTGTACATACATTTGACGTCAGTTTTCGAGTAAATGTATGGACATAATGACGTAATTGTAAATGAGCAACTATTTCTATTAATAATGTTATTACAGTTGGTATGTAATTATTGGGTACCTACAGTAAATAAATACGATACAGTGTTTTGTCTCTTAAAAGAGTTAAGAATTTATTAGGTAAAGTAATGTAGATTAATATTGTTACAGATTATGTCTATTAACGAAATATCTAAAAATATATATATTTTTTTTTCATTTTCTGCTTTATAATTATTAAAGTAATGTAAGTATGTATTTTTGCATAAAACAGTTTACCAAAAAGAAATTCTATAATAGATACATACAGCTAATTCTGAAAACAATATACCGACATAGGTACAGATGTTAAACTATAAACACCTACTGAAGTCCCAGAATCCGTGTCGTACATAAAAGAAGACTATGAAAATGAAATAAAAAAACACGAGATATCGCGGCGTAATCCAGTATCGACTATTATGGATAAAAACTTCTCTTTCAGTCTGATAAACATCACTTCGGCATTTTTATTACCAACTGTCAAAATTTATAGAGTATGCCTGCCTGGTCGACCTTTACTTAGTGCAAAAATACGGCCGTGGTTATATGGCGCGACTCGAAGGCATACAATGCTTTATGAGCGCTTTGTAAGAGTGGCAGGGGAAAGCTTACTCATTCTCCTTGGCATAGCAGTAGAGCGCAGGGTTGGAGAGCGTTCGGCTTTCTCTCGGGGGTTCTAGGTTCGAATCCAGGGGATAAATATAAGTTGTGAGACTGTCGGCTGTTTGGTTCTGACATTACACAGACAGAATCATTTAACTGTTCGCAAAGTATGATGATTCCGTGCTTCGGAAGGTACGAGTACTTAAACTTACGCTAATGACCCCGACAGCTATCTACGAAAATACCTTAGTTATTATATGAGCAATGTTAGAGGTTTATGGCGCCTTTATAACTCTGTCAACAGGGCGTAATAATAGTGTGGGTCGTCGAGTTAACAACCCACTGGCTCTGTGAGCTGTAGACCTCGCGAGTCTGTCTCTTTATTTTTTTTGTCCCTTGTTTTTTTTTTTATTGGTTGAGAAATGTGACTTGTAGGGGAAAACAGCTTCAGCGGTAGACCTTGTAGGCTGGCAACCCCTATAACTGTCATTAAAAAAATCCAAAAACTGACTCGACAAAAATTTCGATTAATTCATCGAACCTGCTCACAAAATTTCACGAGAATCGGTTGAGAAACGCGACCTGTAGTGTGGAACAAACAGACAGACATACAAAAGCAATTTTGGCCAAACTAAAACGGAGACGCTTCGCGTCAAACCTCAGAGAAACAAAAGAAGAAAAGAAACACGCCACGCTCTATACTAATTCTAGTTAATGTTATAGTAATTTAACATTACTATAATATAGGTGTAAACTACTACAAAATACTACAATAATTCTGTGACATCCATATTACGCTGGTATTAGCTACCTCTCAGTCTGATTAGATGCATTTCGAGTGCATACAGTACGCTAAGATCACGATGTGTCAATGCCAGACACAAATAATGGCTGATTTTCATAAATTCAGAAACAATGTGTTAGGTATGTGTACATACCTATACCTCTTTGCCTCTTTGGCTGTTACTGGCCGTAAACATTTGGATTTATTTGAATTAGGAAGATAAGTTTCGACATGAGAAGAAAGAGCGGATTAGGTTAGACTGCGCGTGTGAAAAGATATTTGAAAAAGTAAATAAAAAAGCATCTCTCGTAATATCTATCTTTAAGTTAAAACACCACCTCCACCTTCGCTCTACAATGTAAGGAACAATCGTTAAAATAGTTGTGTCCCAGACATGGCTATGTACAGTACCTACTCTATTATTCACTTACGAGAACTTGTATAGTTCTAGAAGGTATTGTAGAAGTACTATAAGAAATCGTAACGTGAGTGAAATTATTAAGTTTTTTTTTTGGTAATCTGAGTGCCTTGCTTACTAAATTATCTTCCAACATTTCTGAAGATAAAAGTAAAATAACTTCTAAGAATACAATCCAGTGTATTTTTCTAGACTTAGTCTTAAGATAAATAATTCTACCAGCATAACTTAGTGCTTAACCCTAGCCGTCGTTAACGAAACCTCTGAGGGCAAAATGAAGATTTTATTAAATTATTTTTATCTAAATAAACATAAGGTTTTTTACTTTGAAGCGACGGGAAGCTTGTTAATTTTGTTACAAAGTTTTCGTTTTGACGAACTCCCTCAGGGCTCGTTTTTTCCAGCTTTTTTCACTTTCTTCTTAGTACTTAGTCTGGTGTGAAATTCTGGAAAGTTTCCTTTTGTCGGTATTGCGAATTCAGCTGTAAAATTTATAATGGCACAAAATTTTTCAAATACAGAGAAAGAATCCTAAGAATATTACTACAATTAAAATATTAAAGAAAAAAGAAAGATAGGAATATAGAAAAAAAGAATAGAATAGAAAATATTATATTGTACCTACTGTATTGTAAATTTCTTGAAATCCACTAGCTACTTTAGCTATAAGACCACCAATAACTGTGATAAAATTTGTCTAAGTGTCCAACAATTGAATGAATGAATGAATGAATGAATGAAATGAATGAATTGGTGCAACTAACTAGTCTGGCGGCCAAGTACAGCTACACCCATTTTAAACTGTTTTTGAATTTGCTTGTGTGTCAGTAAAGTAAAACTAGTGGCTCTGTGAGCTGTAGACCTCGCGAGTTATATAGAGATATACAAACTCGCGAGGAGTTTGTATATCTCTTTATATTTACTTTCATTTTTTCTCTACAAATATCCCCGACCCCTTGAAATTTATTTAACTCAAATATGTTTTATTTTATTTAAGTTTATTTTATTTTAATTGATTCAGAAATGTGACTTGTAGAGGAAAGCAACTTCGGCGGAAGACCTTGTAAGCTGGCAACCCACATAACTCCGTAATTTTTAAAAATTTCTAAAAACTGACTCGACAAAAAAAATTGTTTAATTTATCGAACCTGCTCACAAAATTTCATGAGAATCAGTTGAGAAATGAGACCTGTAGAGTAGAACAGATGGACAGACAGATAGACATACAAAAGCAATTTTGGCCAAGCTGAAACAGAGACGCTTCGCTCACTTGGTCAATTATTACATTTAAGTAGTATTTTATCTATAGCTAGCGGCCCACCCCGGCTTCGTACGGGTAGATTAATTCATACTTTAACACATTTTTAACCAACTTCAAAATGGAGGAGGCTCGTTTTTTATAATTTTTTTAAATACCTTCTTTAAGGAGAGGGACCCTTTAAGTCGGGATTTTAAAAACATTTTGGAACTCGAACCGAATAATTAACTCTTATTATATATTTTTTTAAGTTCCTAACTTCTAAAATGGCTGACATTCCATACAAAATTTAATCCCTACTTCCCTTTTCAAATAGGGATTTCGAAAAAATCCCAAAAGACGTGTCAAATCATTTACTAATCTTAGCTTACATACAAATTTTCAATTTTCTAACTTTAGAACTGGACTTTCCATAGAAACATTTAACCCTACTTTCCCCTCAAAATAGGGAATTTAATGAAATTCTAAAACATGTATCAAATGAATTATAAATCTCAGTCTAACACCAATGTTTTAAGTTTTTATCTTTTAGAAATTACTGACTTTCCATACAAACATTTAATCCCTGCTACCTCCTCAAAATAGGAATTTCGTAAAAAGCTTAAACACGTATCAAATTATTTATTAATCTCAGTCTTAATCGAAATTTTCAATATCCTACCTTTAGAAATGACAAACTTTCCATAACAAAACTTTATCCCTACTTTCCCTTCAAAATAGGGATTTTAAGAAAATTAGAAACATGTCAAACGATTATTTTTTCTTAGTCTAAATGACAATTTTTAAGTTATTGCCTTAGAAATGACACTTTCCATGAAGGATTTCCATGAATTTAGGAGGACGGGGGTGCATTTCCCTCAGACAGCACTAAAGATTTATACCTATCCCTTAATTAATATGTTTTGACAATGTTTTTGATATATTTGGGATTTGTCTCATTAATTACTTTTTCTGCTACAACTTTTGGTAAACTATTCAGTATTTGAGGTAGGATGCACCTCCCGACCCTTCTACCATAATCGTTGTTAAATTTAGGTATGCAACACAGAGGAAGATTAGACAATTTCCGCAAGTTATTAGCCCTGGATTTTATTTCTAAATTTTTGACTTCTGAACAATAATCGGTTACAATAGTGAATTTCACTTTATCGAATATATTTAAAACCCTGGAATACTGGAATATGTTATCATAATTATTTTTTATCTTTAGAGGAACAATAGCTTTAGCCTTAGTTGTAAATTATAAATACTTTGTAGATAAGTTTTATACCTTCTGCCATAGCTAGAAATACCATAGTTAATAATTGAATTTGCCATTGACACATATAACAGTCTTAGGGTATTATTTGTACTTAAGAATAGGGATTTCGAAAAAATGCTTAAACATGAATCAAATGATTTGTTAATCCAAATTTTCAAGTTCTTACCTTTAGAAATGACAGACTCTCCATAACAACATTTATCCTTACTTTCCATTTAAAATAGGGATTTCTAAAAAGGGCTAAAATATGTGTTAAATTATTTAATAATCTTTGCCTAAATCGAAATTTTTAAGTTCCTATCTTTAGAAATGACAGACTTTCCATACAAACTTTTAATTCCTACTCTCCCCCTCAAATAAGGATTTTGATAAAATGCTAAAACACATGTCAAATGTTTTATTGATTTCAGCCTAAATCCAAATTTTCATGTTCCTACCTTTAGAAATGACAGACGTTCCATACAAACATTTAATCCCTACTTTTCCCCTTAAAATAGGGATTTTGATAAAATGCTAAACACGTATCAAATGATTTATTAATTGCAGTCCAAATCCAAATTTTCATGATCCCAACTTTTGAAATGACGGACTTTCATACAAACTTGAATCCTCTTTCTCCCCCCTTAGAGGGGGAATTTTCAAAAATCCCTTCTTATTGCTTCTCTACGCCATAAATGTAACCTACTGTGTATATTTGGTATTTCTAGCTTCAGTAGTTTCGGCTGTGCGTTGATGAGTCAGTCAGTCAGTCATCAGTACGGACTTCTCTCTTTATAATAATATAGTATAGATAAGTAAATGGTTTCCCCTTGTTCAATTTATTGATCTTAACTTTTATTGAACCTAATTAGAATATCCTTTGACAAGAACATGGCTTCCGAAAGCAGTTTTCGAAACGTCCCGGAGCCATTACAATAAATTCCACCCTGAACCCTCCTTCCAATTTACAAAGGCCTCTGAAGCTGTTGCGATTGTGTGACTCATTTTCTGGAAAATACCTACGAAAATGGAGGGTTGAGTACCAAGTTTAAAATAATTTTATAGGTATCTACATTATGTAACTTTGTTAAACGTAAGAGTGCATTTATTTAGTGCTATCCTGATGGTCAGGACTGAAGTCTGTGGCAGCGGGCGGCGGTGGCGTGGCCATCGCCATGGAATCCTATGGAAGGTTTTAGTTCACTGACTGGTTTATTTCCATACGATTGTTATGCTTGTGAAGGAAACCATCATGATAAAACTTGCACACGCGCCTGCGAAAAAACTCAAAGTTAAGTGTGAAGTTGACCAACCAGTACTGGACCAGCGCAGCGTGCTCTATTAAAGCCATATCGCCCTAATTCAGGGTAGGCTCGAGCCCCTCGGTGTGGACGTATATGAGCGTTGACCACTAAATGGGGCCTTTTGTATGCCAGTCAGACCACCGTCAAATGTCCTCATATTTCAGCGCACATCTTCAAGTTCAACTACAGAACATAATTACGCAGTAGCACGCAGCGCTAAATTTCCGGTCAAAATATTTAATAGATTACGCACCTATGCAAGAACGTAACACGTAAATTTGGTAAACGTTTGGTAAAATACTAATTTGTGCGTGTTTGAAGGGACGCCAGCGCCATTCGTCTGCGTCAGTGCTGTTTGCTGTTGCCGTATCAACTCGTGTCTAAACTCAATATTTGCACGCTCGTGTCCACAGATGGACAATTGCGCACAGAATGGCCGTAGTATAGCTAAACTTGACAATGCGTGGCATATTTTTAATCTGGTCTTTAGTCTTTAAGCAGTTGGAGGTACCTAGATTTTTATAAAATATCTAAAATTTAGAATTTAAATTACTTTCTTATTTGGGAGAGAAGTCGAATAGAACTGGAAAAAGAACAGAAAAAGTTCGCCAATTAACTGCCTTTGTCATTTATTTATTTATGTAATTTATTGAAATACCAGTCTGCGTCAAAGTGAGTTAACCTTTTTCCAATATAAGCTTCTACATAACGCGATTAGTAAAACAGCAAGGCATATTCTATTCCATGGTCGTGATTTGTGTGTTTGAGATAGACACCAGAAAACTAAAATACAACATTCATACTAATAACTAATTTCAACAAACTCAAAACATACCTCTTTTGCAGCCTCTAAATAAAAAATTAAAAACTGAAAAGCATAGTGATGTATTATACTCGTAGTTACATCTGAGTATTTCCGCGCAGTGCGGATCGATACGCGGAGCATTGCCCGCTGAACAAAAATATAATAAGTAGGTACGTTTTTACATACAACGTAATACATGCTAAAGGTGAGAACAGAGCTTTATTTATGGGAATTTTGGAAGCACAAACTATACCAAATTTGGCAACATTGTGGGGTTGAGATTCGGTACCTACATTTACCCTAATATAGGACGCTGATTTTTCTCTGATCGTTTCTGTGCACCTAGTAGCAAAGCAGGCTACTATGTGGCACTAAACCCAATAAGTTACAATCAGATGAAACAATTTGTTTTTTTTTAATTTCCTAAGATAAAAAAAAAACAAAGAAAAACAAAAAGATATGAATCAATACCCACTTCTTCTGATTCATCTTGTCGGTTGTAAGGTCAACAACTGACCTCACAAACCCTGGTCAGTATTATAGAACCGCATAAAGGCTCAATCATCCAAAGTCAAAATGACTTTGGTCTTTAAGCCTAACATGTTCTAACGAGAACATTTCTATATGGTCACTCAGCTCTAACCTTCGTCAAATTAATTTATTTAGTTAATCTAATTTCCTTCAATAGATCAAAGACGTCTATTCATAAATCTCTAAGGTTCTAATCAACTGATGTCTCATCTCGGTCTTGTCACAGAACTTTTGATTAATTTCTGGATTTCTGCGGTTGTTGTTCAGAATGTTCATTCAATTGTTTGTTTGTTTTGTTTGTTTGATGATTGATCGGTAGAATCGAATTATCGTATCTTGAAAGTTTGGGGCAACAAATACCTATTGAATTTTGTTGTCTGTATTTGCCTTAGTATTTTGGATACTATCAGGATAAACGGCAAACCACCTAATATCATTAATGTGAAAATATATTTGAATGTTTAGATGTTTGGATATTTGTTCCGCTTTCACGCCTTAACTACTGAACGGATTTGGATGAAATTTAAAATAGATAGTTTGTACCCTGGATTAACACATAGAATACGGGAAAAAGTCTTATTACCACGGGAAAATCTACCATAACGCGAGTGTAGCCGCGGGCGGAAAGCTAGTAGTAATAATAATATTATGTATGTGACTTTTAGTAGTAAAAAAGCAAGTTTTATTTTTTATGTGTTTTCAGAATCTTAACTCATTATGATACAGATATAATGGTAAAGGTATATATTTTTTTGTATGGATTAATTACATTTTGACCCATAGAAGACTTTCTTGTGACATTTAATTTCCGATGTTTCTTAACTAACTCGGAAATTACCCTGTCTCTTTTTTTAAACCATAAAAATCGTTGCCATTAGGTCGGCTCAAGGCAAGAGTGCTATTTGTAAGTACAAATTATGTTTATGTATAAAATGGAAATGTAATGTAAAATTAATGGTAAAAGTGGAATTTGTGAGATTGGTCGACAGCTAACACAATATAGGTAATTACAACGTAAAAAAATACAAATCTATATATATAAAAGAAGAAACTGACTGACTGATTGACTGACATATCAACGCACAGCCCAAACCGCTGAGTCTAGAAATTCCAAATTTGGCAGGTAGGTTCCTTGAGAAGTCTAGGGGTGCACTAAGAAAGGATTTTTTTAAATTCACTTCCTAAAGGGGTGAAACGGGGGTGCAAAGTTTGTATGGGGAAACAAGATTAGTTTCACTATTATATTCGAAACTTCACAGGAGTACTCCTATCAATAAATGAGTAAAAATACGTGTTTCAGGTTTTTTCAGAATTCAACCCTTAAAAGGAGGAAATGGGGTGACAAAGTCTGAAAATCAACATGGGTATCGTTTGTATGGTTTATCGGGTCGCTGATTACGAAAACAATAACAATTTTAAAATCCTTCATGTACGTGTAGGGTACGTGTATGGTACGTGTAGGGTACGTGTAGGGTACGTGTAGGGTACGTGTAGGGTATGTGTAGGGTAGGGTAGGTGTTACTGTAGGGTAGGGTAGGTGTTACTGTAGGGTAGGAGCAGGGTAGGTGTATGTGTAGGGTAGAGTAGGTGTAGGGTAGGCTTAGGATAAGTGTAGGGTAGGTGTAGTGTATTTTGCCTTAGTTCGATCATCGCGGGCAAAAACTATTTCTACGCGGACGAAGTCGCGGGCAACAGCTAGTTATTGTATGACGAAAGAGGTACAAGTCCATCAGAGTCCGCACATTGTATAGTGAACTCACCTAAAAAGATGGAAAACATCCAAAAGTTAAAAAACAATGCATTCATTCGACACAAATACTGTGTCGAGTCATCTTGATCAACCACCAATGCCCGGTATATTTTGACAGTTATCTACTACTTGTAGTAGATTTTGACAGTCTTAGTAGATAACGGACTGTCGGCAAGTAGCAAGTATAGCTTGTTACTACTTGACAGGGTAAGTGGTTAACTTACTACTTACCAAAGTGTAAATTAGCCCTAATGAAAACATCGTGGTGTCAATCTCTTTTCTTTTTAACCGACTTCAAAAAAGGAGGAGGTTCTCAATTCGTCTGTATTTTTTTTTTATGTATGTTATTAGATATCTCCGCTAATTGTTAACCGATTTTAATAATTCTTTTTTCATTCGATAGGATTTACTCTCGAGGTGGTCCCATATTAATTTTGTCAAGATCTGATGGTGGAACATGAGGTAAAACTTGGAAATTCCTCAGCGGAATGTAGCATTCGCGTCGTTATTCGCCTATTCTTTTAGTCATATCTCAGTCAGTTTTCAACTGATTTTGATGATTCTTTTTTCATTCGATAGAACGTGCTTTAAGGATAAATCCATACTGTTAAAATCTGATGATGGAATAAGAGATAAAAGCGGAAACTCCTCAACCAGTGATAGCAACATGCATCGCGCGCGATACCGTTTGTGGTGGAATGTTGCTAGGCAACGAAATAAATTTGTTTTGTCAGTTTGCTGAAAATCTACGTTTCATATAAAATTATATAAAATTATATTATTCGATTTTATCACATTTAAAATTATATTATATCACATTTAAAATTATATCCATATAAAATTATATTATTCGATTTTATCACATTTTTTGGCGACCGTGACAGGACAAGAACCTGCAATCTTCGGATATTGTATTGGATATCACAAATAATTTAGCTTCCATGGCCGAGTGGTCGAGTGTTTTACTCTCTTTACGGAGGTTTCGGGTTCGAATCCCGGTGAAGACACTCTTAAACGAAAATGTCCTTGTGAGACTTTTTTCAGTTTAGATGGGACATTGCTGCCTGAATCACCTGATTGTCTGAAAAGAAAGATTATTCCGTGATTCGGAAGGCACGTTAAGCCATGTGTCTCGGCTCTAATATCTACAGAAGGCGTCGTTACTCGTGCTAAGTCAGTGGGTTTTGACATGGGCCCGGTACTATATTAACTGTGTGACCAGGGTATGTGAGGTTGGTTGTCGACCTTACAGTCCACAATATGAAGAAAAAGAAGAAGCCAGCCTACGTTCACTATGTGTATGTAATCAGCTAACGACAGACTTTCAAGATACCATCTCAAACCTGAAACTCCTTACGAATAGCCCAAGTATCGGGGTAAACTATAAGCTTATTAAGAGGGAAGAATAGTACGTGCTCGTCCATACAAAAAGAGAAAACGTTTTTCCACTTCTAAATATTTTCCAATCTCCATGATTTTTTAGTATGTTATTGACACAGTGAATGACTAGGTTTATAGCTTTTTCTTTTTACAAAATTTGCTATAGATTCAAACTTATATAGTTACCTCAAGTAACGTAATTTTTATGATTAAAACTGTGTCGAATTAAGCCGTTTGTTGAACAAAAACAATGGATTTTTTTTAAAAACCAAACCTATGAACCTAGAATATATTGTGCTGAAACGATCGACACCAAAATAAAAGTGATTAATTTGTTGAAATTTAGTTATTGGAAACCGTTTTCTCCCGAAATGGGAATTTCTTCAAGAAAAGTACCTATTGTCAGTCGCGAGCTGCAACGCTCTCGCTCTCTCTCTCCCGGGGGCATGAGCGCACGAGCGATAGCAAATGTTTTCCTAAATACCTATTTCGTTAGGATCGCGAAGGTAGTATTCTTTCCTCTTAGCATTGTCAGTTTAGTGGCCAGCTGGACTACTAAATGACCTCTTACTTCGTAGCCTCTTACCCAGTTTAACTTATGTTATTTTCGAAACAATCATTATAATAAAAAACTAAACGCACTTGCAAAGCACGAAAGACGCAGTCTAAACTAAGCAAATACCAAAAATATAATATCTTTGTACTGAAACTGTTAATAACAAAACCTAGCTTTAGATAATGAAGAAAAATAATAGGAAATGTGTCAAGGTTAGGATTAATTACTTACATAAAATATATTGAATGAAACACTGAAAATCATAAAATAAAAATAATTTTAACAAAAAAATAGAAACCTCCTTCAAATTACCTTATATGGTTATCTCCACTAAAAAGTAACAAATAAAATAACATTCCAGATGGAACATGAAAAAAAATATTGCCAATATCCACAATTAAGTAAATATTTAGAATTTTGTACTTCTTTTTGGAGTCGGTGCCAGCCAAAAAATCGTCGATTAGTCGTGGGCAACTATTTTAAGTCGTCGTCGTCGTTAAGTCAGTACATATTTCTATATGACTATCAATACAATTCTTTGATAGTCTAGTCTAGATAGTAGATGCAATGCCGCACCCGACTAAACGCAGGGAAAACGACAGGAGCGGCTACCAAGAAAGTCCGGGTAGGTTTCATTCGATAAATTAATACTCGTAGTTTCGTCGTCTACAATTTTTGGCTGGCACCGACTCCAAAAGGAAGTACAAAATTCTAAATATTTACTTAATACACTACCTATCTACTTAATTGTGGATATTAGCAATATTTTTTTTCATGTTCCATCTGGAATGTTATTTTATTTGTTACTTTTTAGTGGAGATAACCATATAAGGTAATTTGAAGGAGGTTTCTATTTTTTTGTTAAAATTATTCTATAAAATTTCTTCGAAAGAAATATCGCAAGATTACTGTAACGCGTTTATCTGAAATATTTTATCACGTGTGTTTGTTCAGGAACCATGCCCTTGAAGATGAAGCGTTCTCTCTTTGATCCCTGGATTGGGTTTCATTTGTTTCTTCCGTTTACTGTTCCAATATTCGGCGAATTCTTTTTACTTGATCTGTAATGAAGGTCTATATTTATTTTAAATTGTGATTCAAGTTTCTACATTTTTAGATATGGTAAGGAGTAATGGTTGTTGGGAAACTCTTTTAAATATCCACTATTGCATCACCTTTTAAGATTAGATTTTGTAATTAATATTGTGGTTTCTACAAAGAAATAAACTCAAGAAAAGAGGAAGAAATTCCGTGCTGCAAGCTTATCTGTTTTGTCATGTTGAGCTGATCACCTAAGAAGCAAAGCGTCAATAGGAGAAAAGTAGGCGACTGATCACAGATACATTATATGACAGCAGTTATCACCTTTGCAGACACACTATACTATAAGATGTATAGTGACACTTTATTATCAATGTACTTTCTAGTAGTATATTAACCAAAAAACAGGCAGAAGTCAAATTTTAAAGTGAGCGTTTATACCCAACAATGTTACGATTTAACAATGTCCTACCCCCTACCCTAGGTTAGAAATGTTCAAAAGGGTGTGTCAGCCCGAGTAACGGTATTTACTTATATTAGTGTACATTTAGAATAAGATCTTTTTGTATGCATGTTTGTTCCTTTTATGTTTAATAAATAACTTTGAAAATCAAATCAGTATATTAACCAGTAGTGGGGAAGTATGATCACCTGCACAGAAATCGGACTGCCCTAGCATACTAAGCACTATGCCAGGGGTTTCGGATTTCTCTGCAGCTGACTGTACACGAGTTTGTGACTCTTCTAGTACTGTCTACTGTCCATCCGTTCGTGATAACCGCAAACCCGTCATGTAAGGTCGGCTAAGGTTTACCATTTTTCATTAAATTTCCTAGTTATTGAAAATTTCAATAAGGTTTATACTCGGTCTGACAGATCGTTCTGTAAAGGAAAATAACCTTTGTTGTTCTTTAATTTGCAACTGACATTCAACCTTAGGGTGATAAACCAATTTATTGATCGACTATTATACCTCATAATGATAAATACTCTCCCCTTGCTACTTCATAACTTCCCAATTGCCTACTTCGTGCGTGACAAAAGTTTTATACTATAATAATATCTTTGTTCTAACTAGTTTTATTAGTGTGACGTGAATGCAGAACTTTTGGCAGGTACAGATATATACGAGTAGATTGTTTATAAAATAAAGTAAAGAGGTTCTGTTTTAATACAAACTACAATATATAGGTACAATATAGTAGTACGACCACGAGTGTGAAGTTCATTGTCATTGCCACTTTATACTTTCCCATATTACAGCTTATAACTGGTTGCTGAAATGCTAATAGGGGATCGGACAACTTTTTTTTTATTTTATAAATCCAAACTTCTTAGTTTTTGCTATCGAACACTAAAAGAATTTTTGCTCTATCTTTAAAATTGATCGAGTTTTAAAGGTTTGAAATTCAAGATTAGACAGAGAGACACCATACCCACTTGTGACGTCATTTGTTAGTAACGCCATAAAATCTCCATACAAAAAATAGTTTTTGAAAGAGACAGACATATTGAAACTTCAAAAAATCACTGTAAATTCGTTTTTCAACCGATTCTGTTTTTTTCTTCGCGAATCGTCTGCTACTAATCTATATTTTAAAAATAATTCATAAAATATGGTGAACAGTCCGAAGGTATTCTATCATATTATTCTAAATTTAATAAAAATATATTTGTAAATATTATTCAACTCTTCTTGGCCACTCCTAAACAAAACATTCATTTAGCAAAACGTTTTTCACACGCGTGATTTTCGCATGCCATACATTGACGGCTTCGTAGCGCTACGAAATGCTACGCGGTCATCGACCCCTGGCGTAGCGCCAACTAGGCTACGAGTTACACGCCCTTATCGAGTTAAGATGTTTGTCGTGTTCTCTTCGACATCCCGACTTGTTTATGAGGATTTATTAAGCAAGTTTGTATGTCATGTTATGCCTCTTGAAAGTTCTAAAATTAAAACGAGTTTGGTGTAAATAGGAAGTAACTTTTGGTTCACGAAGCGTACTGCCAGTATTAGTTCAATTATGTCTATGTATAAGGTCATGATTACCCTTAAGTACGTTAGTAAGCTATGTAGGTGCAGTTAAACTTAAGTCAAACACTTAACTTGGATCAATATTAAATAGACTCGCATTCTTCTAATTAATTACATAAGTCATCTTTGGATGCACCAGTACCCGACTGACTAGGAGTCGAAAATATCGCCATGGTCGAAAACGGTTGGAAAATATCATCAACATCATCATCATCACTAGTGAAAAAAAAGATTTGTTTCACTAATAAGATTCAAATGCAACTATCGCCGCTCTTTTAATGAATTAATTCCAGTAGTTTCTAGTTTAAGATTGGTCTAAATATTTGGTTGCCGGTCACGAGATTTGACGATTTAAAATATATAATAAATACCCCTTATTTGCATTATCTATTTTAATCATTTTTCCAAGATACTTTATACTAACTTTTCTTGTAAAGTTAACGCCGGCTTTATTAGTACAAGCAGTATTCCTGATACAAAGTTGGAAAGTTTCTTCGATAGGAAGTAGTTCAACTTGCTCCTTTTGCTTAAGGTAGACTTAGTACTTAGTAGCTTATATCGTACTTCAGTTGTTCAATAGTAAAGCATATTAAGGTACAGTTGCCAGCCGGAAATAATGCACATCGGGTGTTTGGCTTTGTTAGTGACGTCTCTCTCGCACTTAGCATTATCAGGCACTTTTTCCGAAGCCCGAAACGCATTGTTTACAGCCGGGACCTGTACACATAATTGAACAAATGTTCAGTTTCATACAGAAATTACTTATTTCATCCATTCTATGATTGAGTCCATGAAACTGAATAACTTTCCCCAGGGAAAAAAGGCTGGCAGATGCCAAAAAAGTTGGCCCTTTAAGAGGATTGTGAATTGGGCTAAATATTTGGAACCGATTTCAGTGAAATTTGGTTTGATATACTGTTTTGGCATAAAAATAACAACGCATTGTAAAAAATGAAAAAATAGTATGTCAAACCAAAATTCACCCAAATCGGTTAATAAACAAAAAAATAGGCCGTTATCTTAAATTTTTGTCATTTTTACAACTGCATTGTTGTTTTTATGTCAAAACAGTATGTCAAACCAAGTTTCACCCAAATCGGTCCATAAACAATAAAGTTGGCTGCCATATTGGATTTTTGTATTTTAACAATGCATTGTTGTTTTTATGTCAAACAAAGTTATACCGAAATCGGTTTATTAACGAAAAAGTTGGCCACCATTTTGGATTTTTGTCATTTTTAACATTGCGTCGTTGTTTTTAAGCCAAATACCGAAATCTGTCGATAAAAAAAAATGGCCGCCATCTTTAATTTATATTACTATATTAAAAAAAAACGGTTTAAAACAAACGGCGGCTAAAAGTTAACAAATTTCAAGAAGACCAAAAGGCTAAAAAGGGCTATAGTCTAAAAAAGCCTCTAGCCCTCAAGAGCCTTTTCAAACGCCTCTTCTGGGTTTTAGGCTTTTTGAAGGCTATAGCCCTGAAGAGTCTCTTTGTCAGAGAATAGCCCTCTGAAGAGCTAATAGCCCTTGCCGTCGGGGCTAAAAGGCTATAGTCCTTTGCATCACTATTCACAATCCTCTGTCAGCTGATTCGATTTACTATGAAATGCGACATTTTTTCATCTAATTGTGAAAAATATAGCTTCATAGTCTGCACACCACCCCCCCCCCTCTCTATTTAATTATTGAACGATACGTGATTTTCATACGTTATTATTTTTTTAAAACGGAAACACTCACGTAAAAATGGAAACTTTGTCTTCCGACGTTTCGATCCAGTCCGAGGATCTTCTTCAAGGAGGCCGGCGGGTCACTCACCACCCCCGCAAGGTGAGCCCGCCGAGCACTCAAAGTTTCCATTTTTACGTGAGTGTTTCCGTTTTAAATAAATACGAGTAATAATCCCCCCTCTGTTTGAAGGGTACTTTTGTAACATCCTGTATTACAATACACTCCGTAAACAATATGTAGTACCACTTGACACAAAATCTGGAAATGATTTACGGTTATTTGTTCTGAATTAATAATTTTCTCTCGAAGTTAATGGATCCGCTTGTCCTCATTCTACTGATGAATAAATAATGTGAAACGACAAAATTTTAACTCGATTCTAAATAATCCGATTAATTTCGGTTGACTTCATCATATTATTCCGTTCAATTAACTGACAAAATGTTTCTATACGCCATATTATTATTCGATGCTGAATTTGCTTACAGAATAGAAAGCCTATATTTAGTAACCATGTGTGTAATGGTCGATTGAGCAACCTTTGAATATCTTTACAAACGGGTGCATTTTGTGCTACTTATGTGAATCCTCTTCATATAGGTCGGTCATAAATTTTTATATGCTACTCATACTTTTTAACGCGGGAAATGTTTTTATATATTTTTTTATAATATGTATAATAGAAAAGCACAACCTTCATAATAAATGAGGATATTGATTTTAAATTTTAATTAACAATGAAAAAGAGATCAAACGAAATAATTAAAAAAGATAGGGCATAAAAATTTGTACGTGATCACCTGTCAACCAAATAATAATGATCATGAAGGAAGAAAAAAGCGGCCAAGTGCGCGTCGGACTCGCCCATGAAGGGTTCCGTAGCAGCAAGTAACATAAAAGTTCTTCCGACCTCACAAACCCTAGTGTCAGTGTTATAGAACCGCCAAAGGCCACTGACTTGGCTCGTGTAACGACTAGATAGTAGCCGCGGTTTACGATTTATGACGTATTAAAAAAAACTACTTACTGGATCTCGTTCAAACCAATTTTCGTTGGAAGTTTCCATGGTAATGTACATCATATATTTTAGTTTTACCATTCTCTTATTTTAGAAGTTACACATTTTACCACTTTGGAAGTGTCTCTCGCGCAAACTATTCAGTTTAAATAAAAATGGTATTAGAAACCTCAATATCATTTTTGAAGACCTATCCATAGACACCCCACACGTATGGGTATGATGAAAAAAAAATTCAGTTCTATGTATGGGGAACCCCCAAAATTTATTGTTTTTTTTCTATTTTTGTATGAAAATCTTAATGCGGTTCACAGAATACATCTACTTGTCAAGTTTCAACAGCATAGTTCTTATAGTTTCCGAAAAAAGTGGCTGTGACATACGGACGGACAGACAGACAGACATGACGAATCCATAAGGGTTCCGTTTTTTGCCATTTGGCTACGGAACCCTAAAAACGCGCGTGCGCGTAATGTTTTTTCTTCCTTCATGATAATGATTGATAGATTGATAAATTCATTTAGTAAAAAGTATATACGAAGACAAACTTATGCTAATATCTAAGTAATATCTCTAGAAGTGTATCCCATGTTTTTTTCCAATGTTATCTAAAACAGCGTTATACTCGTATTATAGTGGACCGTAAAAGGTATATTTTCGTATTCTATCCAAAAAAGGTCTATTATGAAATACCGTTAATCTTTAGGGACACTGTGATTAGATTCTGTGAGGGTTTCTCTGAGATTAGTTTCGTGTCGTACTCATACGTATCTAATATTAATGATTACGTTATGTTCATTAGTTACGATTCAAGGTTACGACGCTTAATAGAAATTGTGTAGATTCTTGTCAATTTACCAATCGATTCTATGAGAGGCTCGAACGTCCTACAATAATATTAATATATTAACCTTACAATAATTGGTGACGTCATAATTTCATAGAAAACAAGCAAGAATTAATTTCGGCGCTGCCACTATGCCGTGGTGTAGTTGGTAAGCACGTTGGCTACGTATAGGCCGAAGGTCGTGGGTTCAAGTCCCGTCGGAAGGTTAACGTTTTTGGTTGTTTTCTATGAATCTAAAATATGTCCTAAAAGAAAATAGTTGCTATTTCTACTCTCCATTTCGAGTACATACAAATCTCTACTATCCACACTGATTTAAAACATTAGCAGTATAGTTATAGAAAACGTTCTGGGCTGCAATAATGCAGAGTTCGACTTGCCACGGACTCGCTAGAAAATAATCAAACAACAAACGAAACACATATCCAACAGACGCTAAACATACATTGCAGAAATGTTGTAAAAAGTTCTGATTTGTCGGTGCCTGGTGCGACTAGACGGGCAACGTCCGCAGCGTAAAGCGCTGAATGTGGTTACAGCCGTTACAGCGAGGCGCTTCCCACCCAAATACGTAAGTATAAATAAATATAATATACATAAATTAAGAGTTATATGTCGCTTGTCTGTCGATCTTACAACCCACACAATAAAGAAGAAGAAGGGTTATTAAGGGTCAAAGAGAGAAATAATCAACCTTTCCTACAAAATGCGCTTTCCATCTAAGAGATTTAAATACCTATTTTTACACTCTTAGACCCACCACGTTACCTTTGAGAGAACCGATACCTCTGCTTAAATTTAAGAAACTGGTCCAACAGCATCTTTTGGATAATCAAATAAAAAATACAAATAAAAAAACAATATTAAAAACTTTCTCTGCTCATATTACACGCTCACAAGTCACTCTATAACATGCGTATATAATACCTCGATTTGCCTTACACACACACATACACACACACAACCCACACACCTGGTGAGAGAGAGAGAGAGAGACTAGTGGTCTTCCGATCCCAAGCAATTAGCTGCGTAGGGCTAGCCTCTCTCTATCTCACCCCTACATTAATCTCACTACACAAGAGCACCTTACAGTGCACATTCACAACACACGCAGTTCCTTACACATATACTCATACACATACACAAATACTAAACGGGTTTTGAAATCTGGTAGCTGCCTGCTTGTCTTGTTAATCCAGCTTCTTTTTATGAAATGTCAAAACATTAACCTAGTATGGAAAATCAAGGCAGATAGCAAGATGTGACGTCACGCAGTGTTATGATCGTGTCTTATCATTTTTATTATGTAGCTTGAGATTGTAAATTTGAAAATAGTGCTAAATTTGTCATAGGTTTGGCTGATAGGTATAATTCTTTAGTCTAAGTAGTAGAGGATTATTAAATTTGACAAACATAAAGGTAACCGACCCATCTGCGTGTGGGGCCAGTCTGAAAACCAGCGCTAGGCATACTTGTATGTCAAGCATTTGCTGAGACTGGTACCTTTTGCCTGACATGTTCTTACCTAGTATTGCATTTGTAATTGTTTTGTTTTTGTGAAGGCAATAAAAACGTTTTTTTTTTTACTTGAAAAAGTACCAGTTCTGACCAGTTTTGTTTATGACAATCTCAAAACCGCATTTCTCTCTGTATATATTTTGAGAAACCTTCATTAAAAATTAGCTAGATTATCAGGAAGCTTTTTCTCGATTGAAATAGCGCAGCTGCGATGGTACGAAGGATTCAATCTTGCTACGCTCCCAAAGGGAACCTGACATTGAATTATAAAAAATCAACACAAAAGTGGCCAAAATAACAGTGCACGCAGGCCTACTATACCCTATACGATAAATTATTATTTAGATGATAAAAACGTCTGATCTTGTTCTAGTTCTTGAGCAGATAGTAATTATAATTTATGTATGATTCCTTATATATTGAAAGCAAAGTACAAAAGATACAATTCCTGTGGAGTTTCTTCCGGCCGTTCTTCTCCACAGCGAGCGTACTGTAACGACTCTCCTACAGAGAGCCGCCACTTAAAATACAAAACTCACTTCTTACAAATTAATAACTGTTTTAATATAAATCAATATCACAATATGTACTTGCACTGAAAAATAATACAATCGTCCGCACACGACGACGGCGGACGGCAGGTAAGAACGTCAAAACCCTACGGCCCAGCCCGTATGAAGTTTCTATCGCTCTCTTTCTAAACTGAATAGTTAAAAAGAGAACGAATATATTATAAAAAGAATCACATCGCCAGTATCAAACTACACGGCACACAGACCAACGAGGCTCGATGCTACAGTACACTGGTAGTGAACGTGCCATCCATGATAGCTTTGACGTCGAAAAATGATTTATAAAAATCTTAATTCGAATAAAATATTTTTTATTTAGAATAAACCAATAAAAGCGCTGCTTTAACAGCTATATCCAATTAAATGTAGCATTTTGAAGGTGACAGCAGGTAAAATATATAACTATGAAAAGCGTGTGAAAGAGATAAACGCAGCAATATCTACATTTATGTCTGGATGGTACAAAATAATTAAAATAGGTACTAGAAATATAAAACTACACTGGTAGTGAACGTGCCATCCATGATAGCGTTGACGTCAAATAATGATTTGTAAAAATCTTAATTCGAATAAAATATTTTTGACTTTGATGATTTTGATTTTATTAAATCCAGTTTCAGATCCATTGTTAATTGTTGAAAATACGGAGAGACAGTTTTCGTATTATTGTTTACATGCGACCCGCGGCCTGTCCGCCTGTCATGTTTCCACCCCAAAAGCTGTAGACCGGGTGAACAACCCCCAACAAGGCAGACGGGAAAGCTTAATCCCAATACTGTTTCAAGTGGACCTTTAGTAAAATGATACTGAAATGCAACTTTACTCGACTGTCGTGAAAACTATCTCTTTCAGTAAAAAATAGTAACTGATTTTTTGTATAGAGATTATTTGGCGTTACTAACAAATGACGTCACAAGTGGGTATGTGCCTCTCTGTCTAAATTTTGAATTTCGATCAAATTTAAAGATAGAGCAAAAATTCTGTTAGTGTTCGATAGCAGAAACTCCATGAGAACTAATTTGTGCGCCAAAAGCAAAATTTCTACACCTAATGATTTCGGAGAAATTCGTGAAAAATACATTTTGCTGGAACGATTACAAGTGTTTGTATCAATAATGTACCTTAATTTGTTTTATTTATTTGATGAAAACATGCGTAAACATGAAATTAGCTTATTTCTATCGTACAATCCAAAATCATCTCTATCCTACAGACATAAAGATTAAGTTTGCTTTTGGATATAATTTCAGTTGGGGTTTTCAGCAGACGACGCGACGTACCGTGTACGTACACAAAGATGAAAGCGCTATTTGAAATGATATTATGTAAATTATAATTACGTATTTGCAATTAAATATTTAACTAATTACATACTGCAACCATTTATAATTAGTTTACTAAAAACTAACCTTAAGAACAGTTTTGTTTTTACTGAAATTCTCTGCTTATTGTTGTGGTGCTGCTAATGTTTTTTTTAAATTAATTATTGACTGTATGTTACTCTTTCTCATCGCTTCGCTTTTTAAACCATATTTTCAGCTGAAATGTGACAGAGTTTCACGGTAAAATGGAATGTGCGACGCTGGGACTGTAGGGTAACCACGCATGCGCGTTAGGACTAACAAACAACCCTCGCCTCGTCGAAGCAGAGCAGCACAGCCGCTTCGCCAAACGGCAGCCTTGTCACAGTACTCTCCTAGTTTTAGGTAATCTTCAATTGCCTCACAAAACCATCACTTAAAAATAATGAATTAGACTTTAAGAAAAATCGTGTGGTGTGCGTTTAGTTTAATGTAGATCGTGTCAATTTATGTGTAGTGAATTATTTAGTATATAAATGTTTTGAATTATTGTTGTGGTAGCTGTGTGGCAGTGAATGAAATAGCGAACTTTTCGGACATTTCAGTGTCGATCTTGTGATGTTCTTCGGTTGAAAAGGTTCGTACATATGGATAGTGTAATATACCTATACAAATATATATATAAATGTGAAAATATATTTGGATGTTTGTTCCGCTTTCACGCCTTAACTTCTGAACGGATTTGGTTGAAATTTGGAATGGAGATAGTTTATAACCTGGATTAACACATAAGACTGACTTTTTACGGGAAAAAGTCTTATTCCCACGGGAAAACCTTACATAACGCGAGCGTAGCCGCGGGCGGACCGTTAGTTTATTATATTTTGATGAGTTTAATACTTTTTGTTACAAAGCCATAGTAATTAAACCAAGAGCTTTTTTTATCGAACTTCATTACTGTTTTGAAACGTTTGTTGGTAATTAGAATTAGATTCTTGGTAAAAAAAAATAAGTTTAGTATCTAGTTTTTTTAACCTTAATTTTGTTACTTTTTATCAAATATACTATTTTAGGGAAATAGTTAACTACCAGTTATATTTTCTTTGTCCTACGTCAACTATCTTCACGTCAACTTCTGCTTTCAAAATTTACATCCCGGAAAGTAATAATACGTCATACATAAAACATTATCCTATAAAACCTTGACAAACATTCATGCGATCAAAGGCTTTATGAAACCTTAAAACACCAATAAAATCTTACACAAATAAACCTTTCTGCCTTCAAAGAAGCCTCAGAAATACGTTAAGCCTGCTTAGCGCTCTCACCTAGGTTACCTGGATAACCTTTAAAATGGGTATAAAAGGTGTAAAGAGTTTATTATATTGCGATGGACTTCGCACTCCAGTGAACTTTATACGATGTGCTAAATAACAAAACGGGGCGATAAAATTGAACAATTCTATATATTTTTTTATGTTCTGAAACTATTTTTTTTATTATCTTCATACACGTGCGGCCTCCGGCTTTAAGAATAGGGCAACTCTGCCCATTCCATATCTATCCGCAGGTGTAAAAAAAATGTACTCATAGGCAATGGATATTAGACTGGTAACTTGTCACTACACGCAGGACCGAATACCTTTTTTAGGTGCGCTTTATGGTTGGGTTACGTATGGTGAGCTCGCTAGTTATGATTTAATCACCTCCTTATATATACCTATAGAAGCGTGACTTGGTGTAAAAATATTGTCTTAAGTCGCGAGGCCAAGTTTATATAATAAAAATCCTTTTTAAACAAGCTTTTAAAGCCGTGGAGTGGAGTATCCTTGTTGAGACAAATCCAACGAGCCCAAACACGACTAGGTTATTTATGGTGTGTATTTAAGGAGTTCCTATGAACACCTTCCAGCTCCATCATGAGACCCTGGACATCATGTATGACTAAAGATCTTGTTAAGACAAATCCAACGAGCCCCAACACGACTAGGTTGTGGTGTGTATTTAAGAAGTTCCTATGGCCACCTTCCGGCTCCATCATGAGACCCTGGACATCACGTATGATTAAAGATCTTGTTAAGAAAAATCCAACAAGCCCAAACACGACTAGGTTGTGTTGTGTATTAGAGGAGTTCCTATGGCCACCTTCCGTCTCCATCATCAGACCAGCTTCATGGTACCATAATATTGCATTGTCATCGCGGTTACATAAGTGTACCAATTTTCAGCAGCAAGTGCTTCAAAATTGAGTTGCAAGATTTCACTACAAACCCAACATACAGTGCAAGTTAAATAAAAGCTTGTAATAATAAAAAAAGGAATCCCATTGTTAACCCTCTTTAGCATAGAGTTGTTCAGCTTTACGGACTGGACTAGAGTTTTTTTTGTACCACAGTCTGGTATCCACTTGGTTGCGTGAGCAGTTAGTGGCACTACCATTTTGCCCTAGTGAGGCCTATATGACCTATGACCTACAACCTACATTTTTACAAGGTAATACCTAACGAATTTTAAGCAACTTTTTTGAGTGTGAAATTCTGTTACCAAGGGCAGAGAAGCTCTTGCTCAAGGCTCACATGAAAAAGAAATAATTATTTGCGCACAAGCATCAATATGACTCAAATTGTAATTTGAAAAAGTTGCGTCAGAGACTTCGCACGATATCATTTGCATAGATATTGTTTGTTTAGTAATCTTCTCAAATTGCCCTAACCTTGATGAAATTGTCGCTGAGCTTCAGTCAAGTGCTTTATTTTTGTATGAATAACGTCAAGGACATCCGGTTTCTTTTACTATCTAATGTTTTTTTTAATATAATAGAATAGAATATACTTTATTGCACACAAGGATATAGCTTGAAAGTACAAAAGATAGATAAAAGGGTGTACAGATAGGCGGCCTTGTTGCTAAGGTAGCAATTTCTTCCAGGCAACCTTAGGGTACAAGAAAACTTCATTGGAACTGTGGGACGGTGCACACAAGAAAAACAGAATAGGATAAGCTATTTAATACTATTAATCAAATTATAAATGCAAATTAAAGTCTTTTACGCCTTTGGTTTAAACGAATTTCAGCTCAATATGTTTTGTTTAATTAGAAAACCATCAAAAACAAAATCATTGGATTAATTCAACGTTTTGGCGTTTTTGATGAAGTTTTATCTTCTTCTTCACCATGATGTAGGTTTTAAGGTCGACAACAGACAAACCCACACGGTATTTGATAACTAAAAAACATAAGAATTTCATAACCATAGAAAAACAAAGAAATATACTCACCGGCACATCTAACCGCCCACCCTTGTATTTCGGGTTAATTTTAAACTACGCTTATTGTTATACATTACAATTGATTTATTGATAATTTTACGATAAATTAAACACACTTAAATAAACGTTAAATTAACAACTTTTTAACTAACATCAGCTGTAACTAATAGAATTATAAAGAATCGCGAGTATTCCCTGAAATGAAGGGTGGGCGGTTAGTTGTGCCGGTGAGTGTATATAAATTCTAGGGTCGTCACGAACGAGCGGTTCTCATTTAAATCATACTTTGCGCTTCGAAAGGCTCGTTAAGCTGTATATTCCGTCCAGCTGATGCCACAGATAGTAAAATAATTAAGCTAAGTGACAGACCATTAGGTATTATAGGCTGAATATAATAATAATAATGCTTTATTTCACTCCCACAAAAGTAACTACAACTAATCTATATAATAAAAATGAATTGCTGTTCGTTAGTCTCGCTACTCGAGAACGGCTGAACCGATTTGGCAAATTTTAGTCTTGAAGTATTTGTGGAAGTCCAGGGAAAGTTTAAACGGTGAGAAAATATGGGTAGGGTAGGTGTTGGGTAGGTGTAGGGTAGGTGTAGGGTAGGTGTTGGGAAAAATGGTAGGACAACGTCTGCCGGGTCAGCTAGTACATTATATACTTAGTTAATCATCTCATCGTACAATATAAAGTTAATCTCTTTTTTTGTTTTGTGGGAGTCAGGAGCCCAAACTAGTATACCCTGTGCTATGAACTCCTGGCTCCCCCTCTCGGAAAAATAAGTACATTGTATAAAGAGCCTAAATAAAACAAGTGCTTATTCAAATTTAAGTTCATGAGTGAAATACTTAAAATTAGTATCTTCTCATTAGTCAAAGCTAATATAAAATAATAAACAAAATTGAGTGAAAGGTGAGTATAGATGCGTCTAATATGCAGACAATAATGTAGAGTTTGTGGGAACAATACCTACTTGATAGCCATCCTAGTTAATACTAGGATGGCTATAATGAGCGTCGGTGGTATAGTGGCTGAAGCCGCTGTCTTCAGTTCGGGAGACGCGGGTTCGATCCCAACCTCGTGCCAAAGTGTTTTCGAATTTTGAATTCATATGTACGTTTAATCAACGCACTTACGGTAAAGAATAACATCGTGAAACCTGCGCACTCCTTGAAATTCAAAGGTTGTGTGTGAGATTGGCCAATCCACACTGGGCTAGCGTCGACTAAGGCCTGATCGCTCTAATTCAGGGAAGGCCCGAGCCCCTCGGTGGGGACGTATATGAGCTGTTTGTTAACCATCCTACCCGGTCGTAGCAAAACTTAGTTCTAAAACTCGTGTTGACAAAGATATCGTGTTGCGAAATAATGCAGAAGTTAGTAGGTAAGTCTATCCTTAACAAAGTTGTAAAGCTCCTAAAGTTTAATTAGACGAAACGTGAATTAGCTTCGTTAGTCTAAACAAAGCGTTAATGTCTAGTGGGTGACCTTTACACTTCTTTTACCTACTGGCAGATGCCATTTTCTTCTTTTTGTTCTTCATCGTGTGGGTTGTAAGGTCGACAACCGACCTCTCACACCTTGGTGTCAGTATTATAGAGCCGCAAAAAGGCATGGCTCATGTTAATGTTAGGCGTAGTTTATACACAGAAGAGACGTGGCGAGGACGTATGGCAGTGGCGGATAGTCGAAATAACACAATAGTAGGTAGACTGCGTAGCATAGCGTCCAGCGCGCCATATTGTGGCGGTGGCGCGTCACCTTGTGGCAGGACGGTGCCTGGAAGCGCGGAAGCTATTCTCCTTATGACAAAAACGACGCTATACGACGTACTAATAAGGTTTATATTAGTATTACTTTGACTATTCATAAGTCCTCGCCACATCTCTTCTTCATCTCTTCGGTTAATACCGCACCTAACGACTACTTTCGTTGACAGCATAGCCAGAATCCACGACTAAACGTGCCTTTCAAAATACAATACAAAATACAAAAATCTTTATTGGCAACTAAAGTGACAATAAGCCAGGTTGCGCACTGATACCCACACTAGGATTCCCTGTGTAGTGGGATATCAGCCTCTTCCCTGGGAATGTATACTATATTACATAACATTCTTGTTGCAGTTGGTCAGGTAAGTACTTAATGAACTTACAGACAAATATATAAATGTGTGTGTGTGTGTGTGTGTGTGTGTGTGTGTGTGGGGTGTGTTTCTGTGTGTGTTTCGAAGCACGAAACCATCTTTCCTTTTTGAACAATTACGCGATTTAGCCTACAATGTCCTAATCAAACTGGAGAAAGTCTCAATAAAACAATTTTGTTTTGACAGTGTATCTACCGGGAACAGAACCGTGAACCTCAGTAATGAGAGTCCAACAACGCTCGACAGCTCAGCCACGGAGGCAGATAAATGCCACGTTACATCTGTATGGTTACAGTTTTTGCCGAAGTTAATGCTTTTTTGTGAAGTCGACCAATCCGCACTGGGCCGTCGTGGTCGACTATGACCTAATCGCCCTACTCCAGGGTAGGCTCAACCCCTCGGTGGAGACGTACCTATATGAGCTGTTGATGATGATGAATGACCTAACCAATATCTAAGTAACGATTCATAAGTGGATACTTGCTTGCGAGTGACAGAGAAAAAGATAGTAGCATATGAATAGTTAGCGCTCATAACTTGTAACATGTATGTAAAAGCTACAACGTCGTGTTGATTAGACAAATGAAAGTCTCCAATTTGTTTGGAATTCAGGGACGTCCTGCATTGTGTTTGGGTCTAAATTCCCTTTGTATACCGAGTGGTTACTTTGCAAACGAGGTAGTTATTGTTTGCGGCAGAAATGGGTAACAGACAGCAAACAATGTAACTTTTCACACCGCAACAAAGCTTACACGTGTGTGTAACAAATAAGCATTATCGTTTGATAGGTTGTCATGTGCACGTCCTCAGTCGCACTAACCCCTAAGCTCGGGGATGAAAATGGCGGCGATGTAAACAAATCATATTGATTTATAAATCTGAAGATAACTCTGGTACTACTGTTTTATTTTACATGAAATAAACATATTTTTTGTTTTTTATTGTTGTGACAAACTGTACTTATCATCTTGAATAACTGATTTTTTTTTTTCAAAATATAGACCGGTCAAAGTACTATCCTTTCATATAAAATATATTTTTTTCGCATACTAGTATTTTTTATGGAACAACTTAAGTATTTACACCGTAAAATACATAAACTAACGTAAAAAACATATTATTACATCCCAACAGTTCAAATTACAGTAAAAAATAACAATAAACTCAACAATCCGCGACAATTTTCATAACCTCTCACGACAAAATTTTTGAACTGACTTTTTTCTTTTTTTGGCCAAGAACGAGTCGAATTATTATGATACTAAATGAAGAAGTATGTATTCATTTGGTGTTGCCCCATACAAACTTCATATAATAGAACTACCAAAAAATTTATTACGACTGACTTTTTCACAAGGTTGTATTACATTTTCCGAGCGGCTTTTCTCACGGGCCCGGTTCCCGAGTCGAGAGGTAGTAGTGCTAGGAATATCTACGTACTACTTGGTGTCAGGATTATGGAGCTGCTATGCGCCAGCTCTGATATGTTTCTATATAGAGATGGTAGCATTTACAATTAAATTATGCCTAATTACAATTCGATGAAATAAAACTGAAAATAGTGCAAATAGACATTTGACATTAATTTCCAATAAAATTACATTCCTTGAGCAATTTTGAGGTTAAAAATGTTTGACAAGACAATTTTTTTATGTTGCTAGAATAACTACTGCAGCATTACTGCAGGTTTTTTAATAACCTTTTTGGTATGATTCTTTTTTCTTTTGGCCGGTTTTTATGTCACATTTTCAAATTTAAAATTTTCTTGGTTTGACCTTTTTCTAAATTGTTGATTGTTTTTTCTGAGCTGTCGTCTATCATGAGATGGAAACGTTTTATCCCTTGAACGTGGTTGAATTTTACTAAATAAATATCTGTAAATGATATAAAGCCTTGGGACACAGTAATATTATCGTCTCTTGTTAATGCGATAATTTTTGGGACAGGCTCCTACTTTGGACTAGCCGGTGTATTTCCGGCCTCTGCGGCACACACACGAGGGTCCCTCCGTGCCTTTCTCGATCTCTCGCCGTGGTTCCGGACCCCTGAGGCCACCGGGCGTTGGACGTGCCTGGACCCCTGCGTTGTGTGCGCCCGCGCCCGTGCCAGCTGAGTGCCGCAGACCCGCGCACCGGCGTCCCCCCTGGGATACTGCCCATCATTTTTTTAGCCTTTTTTTGTATCTGTTTTGTAATTTTGTATGCGGATTTTGCCAAATTTAAATTCCTTTTCTAAATTCTAAAAAGGCCCTTTAGGTTTCACTGGCCCTCCTTTTTTGGTTCCCGTTTGGCTATACTCTCTCGGGGTACTCCGCGGTTTTGGTACACCTTCCTGCATCGATACACCACAACACAACACTAGTTCAGCGACACGATATCGACGGAGTCCCCTCTGGACTCGACTCTCGGCTCATGCTTGGCAATTTCTAGGCCTTTTTAAATTTATTTTATACCGTTCGGACAAATTTAACTAACTCTTTCTCTGTTCTCCTAAATTTCACGTTTCGCCTGTGGTCGTCGACCACAGGTTAGCTAGCTTTCTTTTTTAACGCTACACTACCCTTTAAAATCGTTTACGCTATAGAAAATGTCAATCATAGTTGACCGAAGGACTATAAGTAAATTTTGTGTAATATGAATAGCTTCTATAGAGACTACTAGAGACTATTTAGCCGTTGTTATGACGTCATATTTTAACTTTGACAACGTATTAACTATGAACCGGTTACGAAACTACGGTTTCGTAGACAGCCGAAGCGATTTTGACGGTATAATCATCATCATCATCATCATTTCAGCCTGTTAAAGTCCGCTGCTGAACATAGGCCTCTCCAATCGCACTCCAGCGCGACCGGTCCATAGCCACCTGCATCCAACGAGACCCAGCGATCCTCACCAGGTCGTCAGTCTATCTCGTAGGTGGTCATCCCACACTGCGCTTGCCAGTACGTGGTCTCCATTCAAGGACTTTCTTGCTCCATCGGCCATCCGATCTTCGCGCTATGTGGCCTGCCCATTGCCACTTGAGCTTGCTTAAATCCTACGGGCTATGTCAGCAACTTTGGTTCTTCTACGGATCTCCTCATTTCTGACTCAATCTCTCCATAGCTCGCTATGGTATAATATCGAGAATTAACGAATTTATTTGACAGGACACGTGACTGCTACGACAAGGCTACGAGGCGTAGCATGAGTCCGTAGCAATGTGTTAGGTATGTGTACATACCTATACCTCTTTGCCTCTTTGGCTGTTGCTGGCCGTAAACATTTGGATTTATTTGAATTTGGAATAGACCACCTCCACCTTCGTTCCACAATGTTTGTTTTGATGTTTGTTACTATACTGAAGTTGACACTTCAGAACAATTACAACGACTACAACTTACCCATATATCAAATTCAGTATTTCATAGGCTTAACACAAGTAGTGCACACACATCGTAGCAGCTACGCCGAAGAGCTAAGCAAGAGTGCTAACTACAGTTCATTACTATTGCAGTACTAATTTACAATCCAAAGTGCAACTCAAACACAGCAATGTATACTTAATAGACTTTGAATTTAGCCAAGTCAAAAAGTAAACGTTACGAAACGAAACCCACGTGACCATGTGAAACGTGTTTTGCTCTCGTCGTATTTAAATGTAATAATGATTTTTATATTACCTACAACACTTGACACGTCGTGCGCTTTTTTAGACAGTTGTATATGATTTTTTTTCAAGCAAGAAAGATAATATTTACTTACTAGATACTTATAGTGAATATGCCAATTACACTCCTTTTTTAAACCGACTTAAAAAAAAGCGAGGTGTCTCAATTCGACCGTATATATTTTTTTTTGAGCAGTTGTGTAAAAAATGGTCTCTACTCAGCATACATAAGCAGCAAGTAGGGCCTATTTGCATGCAGCACTTTCTGTAAAAAACCAGTTCTTTAATTAATTTATTTATTTTTATGTGTACGACAAAATTTTTACGGCTATTTTATTTTTATATGAATGTGGGGACATCTTCACACACGACCATCTGATCCCAAACTAAGTAGAATTTGTACTATGGGTATCATAAAGCTGATATACATTACATAAATAAATAAATACATACTTATATAGATAAACAACAATCAGACACAAGGCAAACACAAGTGCTCATCACACGAATGTTCGAACCCGCGACCCTGTGCTTCGTAGGCAGGAGTCCTACCAACTAGGCTACGGGGCCGTCGAGACAGTAGTCAGTATACAAAAACGCAAAACCTCACAAAACTCAAAATTATAGTCTAGTCTCGTATCAGACTCGTATTATTATAAAAGGTTCTCTCTATAATATTGACTCCTTAGTACTCTTAGATTGACTCACATTTTCTTTATAGCCTTTTTCCAAGAATACCCTACTTACCCGATGTCAAGCTGTCAAAGAAAAGAGCTGTTTGGCCGTGAAGCTTTGACGACGCGTCGGTTCCATAGATTATTTCTGACACAAACTTCAATGATTTCTGACGCGCGTCGCCGGGAGCGAAACTATCGTCTTTTGTTCCTCCCTGACACGTGCTCTATCTACCTTTAAAAGCTCGACATTGGCACAAAGTATAACTAGCGCCATAAAAAAAAACTTTTTTATCTAAAAACGAAGTCGCATACAAGCCCGCTCGTGTATAAAATATAAAACAAAGCGACTTTGTTAAGTGAAATGACGAGACTCATTGGAGCATATTGAGCAAAACACGTGTAGCTGCTTTAAAATGCTTTCACGTTTTATACTAATGGAACAAAGTGTTGGTTCTGTTTAGAGTACTGCAAAAACATGTAGAAATTAAAAACTCAAAGCAGCACTCTTGGGTTTTCGTACCAATACCTTAATTTTTTACTCATACTCGTATGTAGATAAAAAAAAAGTCAAAGTCAAAGTCAAATCAAAATTTTTTATTTGAATTAAGATTTTTACAAATCATTTTTCGACGTCAAACCTAAAAAGTTGTGGACTCACTGTAAGATGATTTTAATGCTAAGGGGTACGAGCCTTCTGCTCCCCCGCAAGTCCGCGCCCACTATATTACCACTCTGGTATAAATAGTGATTAGGTCCGTCAAAAAAAAAAATTATTTTAATGCGCTTGGGGGCATTCTATTACGAAAAATATTTTTCAAAGATATTCCTCAATCTATATCCATTAATTAATACCTTAGCTGCTGGCGTATTAATAGTATTAATGATAATAAATTTTTATTTCAACTTACTTAGACTCAGTGATTGTTTTATCTTAAAAATAATTAATTTTATAACATCATTATCAGCTCAGCTCGTGTCAGTCACATTATCACATCAACGGCCCGTTACAGTCCACTGCTGGACTATGAACCTCCTCCACTTAAGTGGAGGGTTTTGCCATAATCTCCACGCTTGGCAGGCGGGTTGGAGATTTCCGTATGAGCTGAGGTCACTTCACCTTAAAAGGTTACTGTATCAGAGAGCGCTGTTGCCCGTTCCCTGTTCAATGTGTAGTCGGGTCGAGTAGGGGTTGGTGACAAATGTATTCTACTCTGCCGTCACCACACGGCTGTCAGTCAAACCACAAAGGAAAAAATGTATAGGATAGTTTAAAAAAAAAGGCTAATTGCGTGGTTAACACATTTATACGTTTATTTAAACGTGAATTCAAAAATAAGCCCATTCGTAGGTACCATAAACCGTCGAGAAAGTAAGGAGTTCCCTTGTGAGACGATGATTCTGATTGCATCACAAGAATTAGCACATGACTTACGAACTCTTTACACTTATCTAAAAATCGGAAACTAACCACCGTTCATTGCTGTTGCAGTACTTATTACCGTCCCAAATGTGACCCAAACTCAGCAATGTAGTTGGAATGAACGAGCAATCAAAGAGTTTAAGCGCTCACCACGTTCTACATTTAGTGGGCGGAGATGCTTAACTGAACTCATCGAAGCTCTGTGGCCCAAGGAGATTGGATCGAGCGACTTTACGCTCCAAGTGCGCAGAAAGGCATATTGCGTGAAGTTCGTTTGAATATTCATCCTTGAAACTGGCTGAATAAAAAGAAATATGTTGCTGAAGAAAAAAAGCAAATGAAAATTAATATCTTAGGTCATTCGTGACAAAAGCATGGAACGCGGTCCATTCGAGGCTACGACTGAAATTCGGTAAAACACGTACGTGTCCTTTTAGGTTAGTGGGTTTTAAACCGCCACTTTTCGAAAACGACAGATTTTTTCAGACATTTTCAAAATGGGCATCGTGGTTTTGTAAATAATATTATAATACCTAGCTATAATTGACCGAGCGAGCGAAGCGTCTCTGCTTCAGCTTGGCCAAAATTGCTTTTGTATGTCTGTGTGTTTTATCCACTCTACAGATCGCGTTTCTCAACCGATTCTCGTGAAATTTTGTGAGCAGGTTCGATAAAATAATCAAATTTTTTTGTTCAGTCAGTTTTTGGAAATTTAAAAAATGATGGAGTTATGGAGGTTGCCCGTTTACGACGTCCACCGCTCAAACTGTTTTCCTCTACAGTCACATTTCTCAAACAATAAAAAATCTCATGTCTCGGAATATGTACCAAATCTAGAAAATTACAACCAACAGAAGAGTTTATTATTTAGCGACGTAACCAAGTAGATTTTACATATATTCAAGGAATAAAGCAAAAATAAATAATTAAAATCACCGAAAAATCACCCCACTTTCAAAATTTGCAAATCTGTTTTCTCAATATTTTCAGCGACATCAACATATTTTTTATATATTTTGGGTGGCTATATTAATACCTAAACGGCGAAGCTAGTTTTTTAATTCGTTCTATATTTTTCACAAAAAAGAGAAAAGGGTTCAAGAAAAACGAGTTTTTCGCACGAATCCTGTTTCGTTTCGTTTCATTTATTCACTCAATTTGCTTAATTTAATTACATTTTAAATATCTTAAAACTATAAAAATTCGCAAAGAGCACGTCAATGAGTATATAAAATTAAAATAAATAAATTAAGAATAATAAAAGTCACAAAATAACATGTCCGATAATTAAAAATTACATTTTATTACAAATAATATCTCTGTACTCATTTACTGAGTATAATGGGTTATTCAATAAAAGGTGTTTTAGTCGACGTCCAAAAGCTTCGTCAGATATTTCATTTTTTATTTCAGTGGGTAGTTCCTCATAGAACGCAGGACCGATAACGCGCGGGTTTTTGTCGAGAAGCGCCAACCGTCGAGGTACTGTTTTTAAACGCCCAGTCTGGCGGGTTATTCTGCCCGGAATGCAAACACGTTCGAAACTGTCCAGATTTCGGCGTGTGAACATTAATATTTCGAATAAATATTGTGAGTAGTGCGACATAATCTTATATTTGGTGAACAAGTCTCTGCACGAGTGCCTTGGTTTCACACCCGCTAGGATACGTAAAGCACGCTTCTGCATTATAAAAACCCTGCGCAGTGTCGGACGTAACCTCCGTGAAGCATCGCACGCTAATATGAATGTTATTTTAGTAGTGCATCGGTTAAACTTTAAACTAAAGCGCGTTGAGGCGTTGAGTTGCTAATTTAGGATAGGACCTTAAGTAATATAACATTTTCTTCTTCAGTCAGTAATCACCCATTGTTGGGTATAGGCCTCTTCATAGGCACGCCAAGTATCGTAATATAGCATGTTGCGCATCAATTCAATAATTCACATAGTCTGTGCTAAAGCATACATTGGATAATTTTAAATCACGCATGTCTTGAGCTTCGTGTGTTGAATAATAAAATCATTCTCATTACGATGTTTTCACCTCCCCATTAGTATTCCTGACACGTTTTCATCATTTGTCTCTATATAACCTTCCAAATCCAATAGCTTAGATCATACAGTAATAGCTTAGTTTAATAATAAAATTATGCCCTTAAAAATGAGATTCAACTAAACTTTCAGTAATTTAAGGTGAAAGCGAATTTCTGGAAAGCTCTATAAAGTTTATTCAGGCATGTTTCTCTTAATAAGTGCATATAGGCGTCGCTAAATGATAGACTAACAAAATTGATAATAAAACTGAAGAAATAAAAGTGTGTCGGTAACAGCGCTATTGTCACCACGGAATGTATTTAAAAAAATTAACAAATGAATACCTAACTTATACTATTGAGTATTGACTAATAAAACACCGAGACATCCTATTATAAATCAATCCGCCTTTTGGAATCTTTCGTTGATGGCCGAATCAACACTTGTCTTGTACTTAGGTACCTCTCACTTCAACATATATTACAAATGCTAAACTATTTATGCAAAGGTCAGCGGAACTGTTAAGGGTTCATCACTCGAAGAAGAGCAAATAAAGTTTGTTAACTTTATATCTACCCCCTAGCCCTTTTCAAATTAATTTACCGAAAACCTTTACTTGAAGCTATTTGTACAAATTAACTTATGGACCGTTGACTTTAGTTCAGATAATGTATTTTTAAAAATACGTACCGTACGGTCTACGGTCTACAAAAAGCTAGGTATGTTTTTTATACCTATAAAGCACTGAGCAAATAATACACTAAGTATAAATGTTACTGAACTCAAAATGGTTTTTAGTGAAAGAAAATAATTATATACTTGAGAATTTTATAATAGTTTACCTTCCAACTCGCAGGTTTTATGGCAAAGTTTATGCTCTGTGTGTGTTTACGATCTATTTCGAAGCGCTTTTAGTTCTAATTTACGTCACATAATTCGACTAAAAGCACTAATCAAGATGAATGTAGCTATGGCACGTGTCTGAAACAGCGTTGCCTTGGATATAGCAACCACGTCATAACATTCACGTATAAAAACCTATGGTGTGTACTAAACAACTGTCTGAAAATAAAATGTAAACAAACTATTTTTATTGTATAGCATAGAAATCGTAGCAAGCCTACGACGTTGTAGTGAAAAAGCTACGTCGTAGTATGGATTCGTAGAGATCGTTCGTAGCAATCCATTATCATTGAAAGCCTTGTTTGACACACTTAGAAGCCACAAGGTTAATATTTTCTTATACATATTTATTCTAACCTAACTAATACTACCTCAACGAAAACAGTAAAAACATTCTACTAATTTTAATATAACATAGCCTCAACATAAGGTAGGAAGTAAATGTTAAGCTGGGCTGCCTTCGCGTTGGTCTGTGGCTTTAATGCAGGATTATCCTTCAAGCCCAGTCGCTAAATCTTGGGTTAAAAATAACAATCATTTGTCGTAGATATTTCTATATAGATACGGATTTAAAAAGTATGATTCAGCTGAGTATCCACTAATTGCTCTTTCTACCTATATAATGTTGTTGTGGGTGGATGGATAGTAAGTACTAGTCAAAATTTTTGGTATGAAAATTATAAAAAAAAGTAAAGTAAAGTATAGTAAGGTAAAGTATTTTATACTAGCTGTCCGCCCGCGGCTACGCTTGCGTTTTGTAAGATTTTCCCGTGGGAAAAGAATAAAACTAAGATTTTTATAAAAATAAGACATTTTCCCGTAAAAATATCCTGTGTTAATCCAGGGTACAAAACTATCTCCATCCCAAATTTCATCCAAAACCGTTTAGTAGTAGTTAAGGCGTGAAAGCGGAACAAACATCCAAACATCTAAACATCCAAATATATTTTCACATTTATAATATTAAGTGTGATTTTGGGCGTGAGTAGAATAGATGTTTAAGCATTATACAATTTGAAGGGTTAAGGATGTGGCACGCCTACAAAAGGGGTACATTCACCCATTTCACGCTTATTGATATTCTATTACTCTGCCCATTCTTTCGTATCACTCCGTAGATCCCGGCATCAAATATTCAGGTCAGGAGCGTGGCGGAGGCTGTAAGAGTTCAGGGTCACAGGTTTAAATGTTATCTTTAGAATTTTTACTGACACAAAAAAGTAGTCATCATCAACAGGGGGCTCGAGCCTACCCTGAATTAGGGCCTAATCAGGCCTTATTCATCCACCCTGGCCAAATGCGGGTTGGTCGACTTCACACACAAATTTTGAATTTTTTTGCAGGAGCCTGCAGGTTTCCTCACGATGTTTTCTTTCACCGTAAGCGCGTCGAATAAATGTGCATATGAATATAAAATTCGTAAACACGTTGACACATACGAGTATTAAAACAACACAATTAACTAAATTAATGTAATAACATGAATGTAATGAATTAACGTAATAAAATTAGAGCGTCGGTCGTCTAGTGGCTGGGGCCGCTGCCTCCCGTCCGGGAGACGCGGGTTCGATCCCCACCACGTACCAATGTGTTTTCGAATTTCAAATTCATATGTACGTTTATTCGACGCTCTTACGGTGAAGGAAAACATCGTGATGAAACCTGCACACTCAGGAATAAATTCAAAGGTTGTTTCATGGTTGGCCAGCGTGGTCGACTGAGGCCTAATCGCCCTAATTCAGGCTCGAGCCCCTCGGTGGGGACGTATAATGAGCTGCTGATGATGTAATAACAAAATTTCAGGCCATTAGGCCTAACAAAATAAATGTAATCGACCTACACGATGATGATGATGATCAAGTAGGATTTCACACAAGAAAATTTAATAATTAAATACGTATAGGTTACAGTACACATTTTACAAGGTATATATCAAATCAAATCAAAACCAAATATTATTATTCTTCTCTCACATAGACAAAAATTAAATGAATATTAATCTAAGGCGTACAGTTAAATATGATCTATGTGAGAGACTGGCACCTGTACTAGGATATCCTGTATGACAGATTGCCAGCCTCTCCAACACCGGACCAGGAGGATCACAGGTAATTACCACTTAAATTACAGTAAATTACAGTATATAAACAGGTTTATGAGAGATTAAGTGATGTGTGTGTATGTGTTGTGTGTATGTATGTGGGCGCGTGCGTGTGTGTGTGTGGTGCATAAATGGGTGGCTATTCAAAATGGTTTTGTGTTGATGGCTTCGTACACAGTTCTCATATTTTCCGATATCTGATATTCATGTTTATTCTTCCAGTAATAGACACCTTATTTTAACGATATTTTGCTCAGAGTAGAATTTTCCAGCCTTGGCAAAACTTTCCTCGGAGAAAAAGACAACGGTTTGATTTTCTAGGTAAACAGCAGTCTCGCAGATTATTCAGATAAATGGGTAGTCTGGCGGAATACTGTATTTCAACAAAACTCATCAATATCTCAACAAATAATTTGTTATTTAGCTGCTATTTAGACGCTAATTTGTCAATACAAGTCGTATAAATACGACTGGAAAAACGATGAAGAAAAATAATTTAGTTAAATAATTTAGTTCAATAATTTAGTTAAATAATTTAGTTTGTTATATATAGAGTAGCTGTAGGTTATCTGCTTCTTCCTATATTATCATTATATTTTATTTCTTAAGTTGTGCACGTTTTGTCCGCGTCTATTGTTATCTCCCTTTTCTCTTCCGTAGGTCTGCTGGAAGATATTTCTTTAGAAATAAGTAGGCCTGTTGTGTCGTTTTCCTTTGTGTTATTGTCATTTTCTTGTTTAATGTGTACAATAAATGGTTAAATAAATAAATAAAAGTATAAAATAATGTTATTCTTACGATAGTAATAGACTTATTTATTAATTAATGTTCAAGAAGAACAAAAATGTTCAATAAGTTTTTCAAACCGCGTGAGTCGCTTCGTTGAAAAGTACATGCTCCCACTTAACAAATATTATAACCCACATCTTATAATAGACAATACAAAAAGAAAATAAAAACTTAGATTTATCAACATTGTTAGTCGGTTAGTTTGTTACATACAAGTGCAACTTATAAAAGCTTCTTAAGGTTCCTACCCACCCATGCCAACTAGCAGTTTTTGAAGGCCTAAGGCTCGTAAACGAGCAAGCAGAAAATTTCAGAAAACATATAAATATTAAACTTGGATATTCGCGCAGACTGAGTTTTATTAAAAACATTAAATACTATACCAAAAACGCCATTGAAGTCGAGCTGATCCTTTTGTTAAATTCGCTTACTGCTTCTAAACTACAACAGACGCGGACACGGTTCCTAAGGGATATTATTGGCAATTCATTTATCTTTCATCTGTGCAAAAAAATATATTTAATCATAGGTAGTTCAAGAAAAAAGTAAAAAAAAAACGAGTTTTTCGCACAATTCCTGCGCGGTGTCGGACGTAACTTCCGTAAAGCATCGCACGCTAATATAAACGTTATTTCAGTAGTGCGTCGGTTGAACTTTCAACTATAGCGCGTTGAGTTGCTAATATAGTCATTGTATGCCCCTTAAAAAAGCACAATTAAGTAATATAATCAGTCAAGCATTTTAAGTGTTGAAGTAGTTACAAAGGAACTGCAGGGAATTCCGAACGCTCAATAGCTTACGTCTAGACAAGTGTGACTACAAGCTAGGTGTACTAGGGCTCAGGTCATGACCTACGCCAAACCCCGCCATACTCGCAATTATGTAAAAATCTTTAGTCCGCGCAGCACAGAAGTCTGACAGCTGCGGTGGCAAAATGTTACCTAGATAATAATTATCTTCGTATAATTAATTCGTAGGACTTCAGTGGCTGTATACGTTTTATTTTGACAGTCATTAAAATTACAGTCATGATTTCAGAAGAAAAATAACACCAAGTTACGCATGACAGAACATCAACAAATAATGTTTATAATCTTTATAAATGCAGTAACTTACTACAGCCTAGCGCCAACCTAGTAGCGTAGCTGGTTAATCACCTAAAAATGTTAGCACACATTTATGTATATATTTATATATAGATAGCAAAAAATACCTACTTGCATTTCTAAAGACTAAAGTCGAACAAATTAAATATCTAGTTATCTTTCTAGAAGACCGACGATTGGAATAATCCAGTTTATCTGTTGACTGAGTTTACCCCGTAATCTCTAATAGACAATATTACTTTCTCGCTAAAGCTACGGTAGTTCGAACGAAAATAGGCTTTTACACACTAAGAAAGAAGTTTATTAACAAAATTAAATTAGACCTGGAAAGTGATGGGAGTCTAGACGTCGTCTGGGTCGATTTTTACATTGGAGCACCGAGAAAAGTCGTTAGTAAGTTTTTGGGTACTGCTTCAAAAATATCTATATCCTAAGTAAGGTATACCAGTAATAATATCCAACACAATATAGCAAATATGTATTTAAGCAATATTTACTCTCTAGTATCTAAAGTAGTTGTTTCTCCCTCTCTCTATCTATTGAATAGTGGGATAATCCATCATCACTGGGATAATTGGCCATTAATAGAGATATATCACGTACATAAACTTGGATTATGATAGATTCTGTGGTTTCTAACCTTTAGTTTCTGTTTTTCGGGATTCTTTTATTCTTGTATTTCTCTTGATCCCACTAGGTATAATTTTTATGTTGTTTTATGCTTTGAGTTAGGTACTTTATGTCTTTTACGAGATAAAATTCATATTTATTCATAGTTGCGGGAGTAGAGAGATTTGAATATGGAAAACAATTCAAATAAAACTTACATTGATACAATGTGTTCGGTTAACATAATGTAATGTCGGTGAACCACAAGTTGAAGAAATATTTTTGTTAAACGAATATCAACCACCCTGCTACTACGACATAATAAAACTCAAGGTTACAACCAAAGTAGGTACCGACTCACGTTCACTCATGTTGATAGGTTTCCTTCCTTACAACTATGATGTCTTCAATTATTAGATAAATGGTAGCTAGGTTTTCTGTTGTTTACGATTCTTCAATTCTGATTTAGGCAATTATATTCTAATTCTAATTTTAAAATAATAACTGATAATTTAAATAGCCAATTAAAGTTTTTTTAAGTTGCATGTCATTATGTCCACTCCAAAATTGTACAATCAACGCGTCTATAACGTTCAAATATGATGTGTGAGTGTGACAGCTCTAATATTACGATGTGCACCTCCTATTTCTTTTTAATCTTTAAAAGGCGAAAAGGACAGACGAACTTCAATTAAGGATTAGAGCGTGACATTCCGAATTAGTCCCATTATTATTAGACAAAATATAGATCTTTTTACCAGTCACTCACATTTTGTACTGATAATTCCTCTAAAATAAACATTTTGTTTTGTTTTTTTTTTTCAGTTACACACATGTGAACGGGTGCAAAGGATATCTCCAGGTAAAAAAATACTTTCCTTTTCTTATCTTATTCATGAAATGCCACGAGAAGACACTTCTGACGGCGACACGCGGCATTTTCCTGAGCAGTTTGCTCTGTGGCCCACACGGGATGAATTTAAAGTAATAGTCATATTAATTACATAACGGTACAAACACACACATTTTAGACAAGAAAGTAACAAGAAAATGATTAAAACGACAGATTTTAACAGATTGAAAATAAAAACTAAATCACTCACTAAAACATGGCCTAGTAAAATCTAGTTATTTGAACAATGTAATAACATTGAGCTGAACAATACACCCAAATAACACTGTCCTCACTATTTGGGAAAAATGTATAGTTAGACGAGCTCTTAAAGTTTGTAAGATTATATCGATTTGTAAAATCGATTTTGTATACTTGCATGAATATCTGTGGCATCTCCGGCTTGTTCATCTATACACGAGTTAGTCTGTGGTCTACATAGTAGCTTTTATTACATTACGCAGGGAAACCGCAATCGTGCCCTCTAATTTAATTAGCTCAAGTGCGTTTATTGCTCTATGACTATATGTTAGTACTACGACGACTTTTATAGCAGCAAAGTAGTAATAAATAAGATATTATGATCTATACATGCATACATAGTGTCACGCATCTTTCCCGGAGAGGTAGGCAGAGACCATGTCCATGTCCCACTTGTTACGATCCAGACATTACATTTTTCGCTTCATCCACATTCATCAATCTATTCGTGTTTGCTTGTCGGTTTAGGGTACTCCTGACCTCGTCTTTTTCCAGAATATCCTCATCTGATCGTGGAACGTTCGCCTTGGCCTTTCCCTTCCATGATATATCCATTCGCCCGTTCCTTGTTTAGTCATTCTCTCTTCATTCATTCTCTCCACGTGACCAAACTAGTCACTACATCTATTATGGTCTATTGACTTGTATATTAGTCAAACCACCTCCACAGCCAAGCCATAAAAGTTCTGGGTGCGAGTCCCGATCAGGTCACATTTTTTAAAATAAAATAAAACAAAATAAAATAAACTTTAAAAATTAAAAAATCAAGGGGTTGGGGATGTTTGTCGAGAAAATAAATTTGAAAAGATATATACAGACTCGCGAGGTCTACAGCTCACAGAGACACTAGTAGTAACTACGCTATCAGTTTAAGTACTTGAATCCTGTTCCTCGATCGTTGTCTTTGAGGGGTTAGCTTCACCTTAAGTTTCAACCACAGAGTATTACACAGATGGATGGTTAGCTCAAATGGCATTCGTTCGTTCAGTGCTATCAGACTTTAATTAATCATCATTCTCCTGCCCTGTTCCCTTTATTTGGGGTCGGCGCAATATGTTTTCTTCTTCCATTCATCCCTGTCAGACGTCACATCACTATTCACTCCCTTCTTACACATATCATCTTTCACGCAATCCATCCATACTTTTCTGGGTCTACCCCTACCTGCTTTTCCATTCACTCTCATATCTAGCATACGTCTGGTGGTATGGGATTCCTCTCTTCGCATCACATGCCCATACCACGACAACCTGTCCACTATGGGTGCCACTTTCAAGCTTCCTCTTACATACTCATTTCTTATTCTGTCTTTCCTCGTCACACCACACATCCATCTTAACATTCGCATCTCAGCTACATGCATTCGTCTTTCATCCATGTCCTTAACGGCCCAACACTCAGATCCATACATGACGACAGGTCTTATAATGGTCTTATAAATTTTTCCCTTTAATTTTAAAGGGAATCGGGAGTCGCAAATGGTCCCTGTGACCTGTCGCCATTTCATCCATCCCACATTCACTCTATTTTTTACGTCCCGATCGATCTCACCGTCGTTCTGAATGACTGAACCAAGATACCGGAAATCGGAGCAAACTAAGTAAACTATAATACTATAACGTTAACTAAATAAGCTATTGTAGTTCTGACCATAATATAATCTTATTGTCATTAATTTGTTTCGCATCATATCTTTTCTTTGTCTTTTTACAATTGGACTCGGCATAGTTGATCAGTTTGCAATATTTCTTAGGATAATTCTGGAGGAAAACTTAACAACCACCCGAGAGGTTTTAGGAGGTATTTCGAGTTATTTAGTAACACGTTGTATATGGAGTAACTATAGTTTTGGATAGTAGATGTTGTGCAGACTTTGCATTTGCCGGAATCACGACATGTCTCAACCCGAAGATAAGTACCATGAAGGGGTTTACAGACATAGAAGGTAGAATAATGTATTTCACGGAACTGGTGAACTCTTGTTGCCAACAAAAAACGTATAAATTCAGATAGCAGCCAAGCAGAATGTCCGGCATCTATGCGCTGCGGCTCCGTGTCGATATTTTGGTTGAACGCCTTATGCATACAAATTGTATTACATTGACCTCTTAGTCAATATTACAGTATCTTCGATGTCTTTGGACGCTTTTGACAGTCACTCTTCTATGATCTGGACATACTCGTATCTATGGTTCTTTTATACTGTATTGCTTATACCTTATATACACTGTCGAATTGCGCCAAGGGCACACAGGCTACTACAGTAGAAGACCTAATTTGAAGGTGAGGATTACCTAACTTTTTAAAACTCCAATATCGTGAATTCAAACAATCATCAGCCAAAGGCAACTCTTCCTTTTCTACTTGCTGATATTCCAGTCTCACTGCAGAAGTGATGCTGTAAGCAAACATTGCCTAACTGAAGTAATATGTGGTCTAATGAAAAAAGACTATTGAAACTCACTCGTTCTACATTGATCTTCTCAAATGTATGGAAGGATCGTAGCAAAAAAAAAATGTTTACAAGAGAACTGAGTCAAGAGTGTATGTAAGTTGTGATGAGTTTCAACAGAGTTTGTTGTTTTATGGAATGAACGACGCTCACTCATTGTAATATATGTTTATTTTGTAACCATTTCAGTAGCATGCTTAATTTACTCGAATAATTTATATACAAACATAAAGTCATGCTCCTGGTTGTGAAGGGGTGAATGAGCAGAGGTTTATGTTGTCTCACATGGAGCTCCGAGTGCTCCGATTAAAACCAGGTTTTGCGAAATCGTTGGGTTAGTTTAGGGTCGGTTTAAACCCACATGTTTAAACGAAAGTAACCGGTTTTTGTGTTGCCTAGTCCATGTAGTGATAGCTAACCAGCAGCCAGGCTACTAAATCATACTAAATCATACGATATCCACGCGGAAATATCTTCTATCGATAAATCATTTATTTGACAACATTCGACACACACGTATTAAAAATACATGATACGGAATGGCTCTATTCTTGAGTCAGAAAGCAAAAGCACCGTGTGACGCACGTGTGACTTAATAAAAAAAAGCTAATTGTATATTTTTGTTTCTACAATCTACAACTTTTAAACGCGTTTATTTCTCATGTTTGTAGGTCGTAAGCGTAACACAGTAACCTCATACCAAAGCAAACAGTTACGGTGTCCCAATTCACGGGTTGCACAATTATTTATGCCCCTCAGTCACGCTACAGGGGCTGAAATTAAACATATGTGCAGTGAAAGTATAAATGCAAACAGCACTCAGTATGCAGTGGTATTAGCGACCTCATACGTTCTTTTAAAAATAATATATAAACAACGGTCTTGTCAACGTTATATTGCGAAGGCGCCTTATCATAATGATACCCATACGACGATGATGATAAGCTACTATGTTTAATTCTAGGTATACTCACTAAGTGAGTCTATAATTTAAATTTAATTTAACTCGCTGAACCACTTGCTATGTATTATGTCGTGGCCATATCGTAGAATTGACTACATCATGAAATTTTCGATCATTTCATGAAATGGTCGCATTTCATGATGTGGCCAACTAAATTTGACCAGATCATTAAATCGTGTGCATTTCACGATTTTGTCGTCCACGATTGGCCATATCGTGAAAATAGGGCGTCCATGAAATATTTAAAAAGAATCTAAATTATGTTTGGTACTCATTGTTCTCTAAGTCCGACAGACATTTTCAGAGTACTTTTTCATCATAACTTTTTTTTTCTTCCTCATTTTAATAACGAATAATTCACTTTTTCACTGCGAGAAATAACGCGGCCGCCATGTTGGTACATAAACAAAGTGTAATAATTTTACGATATGATCAAATAATCTTGACCATTTCATGAAGTAGCTGCGTTTTAGTTGAACATATCGTCAAACGATTTCTTATCATTGATCTGGCCAAGGCACATCATGATGTGGCCAATGGACTGGAATGATCGAAATTTTCATGATGTGACCAATTCTACGATATGGCCACGACTTACATGTTGTGTTCATATCTTACATTCACCCTTGTTTGACACTTTCTTTGCTTTTGTACATGTACTTAGAATAGTACCCAGTTTTATTAACCTAAAAAAAGGTGTGATTCCATCCAGTTAGGATTTGCAGTAATTTGGCTGGTCACTGGTCAAAGAACTGGTCAAAGAAGCCGTTATATGTGACCTATGTGACAGATCTTTAGAGGCTCATTTAGTCTGAAATTAGGGTTTCTTAAGTCGGTTATCAACCATACAATCCATACGATATGATAATGATTTAAGTATTATCATTACTTCTAATAATACGTACAATAATAAGCCTTTCATATATAGGCAATCAAAATATATTCCCGAATGCTTTCCAAAAACTAATCCGTAAGTAAAGTATTACTAGCTTTTGAAAGTTGAAACTAATTATATTTCATGGTAGAAAAACGTTATTTTAGTAACGCTCTGAGTAAAGTGGCTAGCTGTTACTAGCCAAATTAATTTAGTTGGAATGTTATAGGTTGGGATTTGAGATAGATTTAATTAGAAAGTAGATCCTATCTATCTCCCATGTAGGGACCGAATATTGTTGAAATTGTTTGACTTCATTATTGTTTTCTCAAACTGTGAGCTGCTAGACAAGTCTCTTGTCTTCTAGTCATCGCTCTATCGTCCGAGCTCCATTTAGTCGCAGGGTATTCCATACAATAATATATTTTTTAGGAATGGCTGTTTTTTATTTGTCTCAATTTCAATTTTTGCTCAAAAACTCAAATATAAATAAGTATCCTTAGAATATATGGAAAAATTAAAGCAATTTTACATAAAAATTGTTTTGGGTGAAATTAATTAAGGTTTTGATTAATTAAGACTTCATTTTTTGGGGCTTCTTAGTGGGTTTCTAATTAATGAGATACAGCGAGCAAGAGTTTATTATCTTTGTATTTCTTTTTAATTTCAGACACAATACTATCAAAATAAAGATAAAATGTATTTCAATAAAACTCAAATCTTTTTTTATCTTATTACAGCTAGTGATTCTATATAAATTTCTATGAATAAAATATGATTATGCGCTACTCTTATAAAGTATTTTACAGTGTTGTATGTAATGAATAGAATATTTTCTGCTAAAATTGTATTCTATTTGGAATTCAGATCAGAATACGTCTAGCCCAAGGAACCGTTATCCAATTACTAGTAATTTTCGTCGAACTAAACTTCTTTTCCGTTTGAAATATTTTCACAATAGATTGAAATTCTACTATACTGTCACCCAGCAGCCACCACAAGCTGCTGCACCACACGAAGAGTGTTGTAAGAAATTGGTATGTGGCAATATCCAAGGCACAGTCCGAAGAAAAGGTATTTAAAGTTAATAATACAGTAATAATTTCTTCTTTATTAGTCCATAATAAATAGTAAATCCTAACATGGATAAGCTTTAGGAGTTTACTCTCGGAGATAGGACATGAAGTCCAGAATTTAGCAAAAAAAAGACAAAATCGAAACGTAAGAAATCTAAATTTGAAAATGAATTTAAAATGGAAGATAAAACTGCCAGCAAGAAAGGTTGCCAGTCATAAAACAGGAAAGAGGACGAATGCCTGGTTGGTCACAATACTAAGACAAGAAGAACATCAACTTCTTTAATTTTTTCAACCTAAGTTTCTGGAAAGTTCTAGAACAAAATTTGTTCAGTTTCAAGGACTGAACCCGAGCAGTTTTGCGTTATAACCCGTTGTAAATTATAGATATGATGATGTTCATCTTATAGAATGACATTATTACATAGTGTCGTATATCTTAGGACAGAATTTGTAAAAAAGAATCTTGAAACGCGTAACGGTTCCATTATAGGTTGTGTTACTTGTCAACACTAGACAATAGACTCCTATTCTAACCGCAAACTTGACACTGCGAGCAACATAACCCTACCTATACTATTAGGGAAATATGTATAATGTATTGTGTCATCTAATGGCATTGTGGGTACATGTATTGTGAAGCCACATAGCGCGAAGATCGGATGGCCGATGGGCAAGAAAGTCCTTGAATGGAGACCAACGTACTGGCAAGCGCAGTGTGGGACGGTCACCTACGAGATGGACCAACGACCTGGTGAGGATCACTGGGTCTCGTTGGATGCAGATGGCTATGGACCGATCGCGCTGGAGTGCGATTGGAGAGGCCTATGTTCAGCAGTGGACTTAACAGGCCGATGATGTATAGTGAAGTGAATATACCTTAACTATAACTTCTTTCTTTAAAAACCAATCTCTGCATAAATTTAAATTTACTTTCTAAATTAAACATTCACATAGCTATAAGCAAGTAGCACTACGGGTATGAAAAACTGGTTACAGCAAACAAATATGATTTTGGTTACAGCAACAACTATGATTTTGGTTACAGCAACAACCTTGATTTTGCTTTCGGAGTGTATAATGGTCACATCAGCCTCCATTCACAACACTGCAGGCTGACTTACCTAATTGTCCGAAAAAAAAAACATTCCGTGCTTCGGAAGGCACGTTAAGCCGTGGGTCTCGGCTGCTGTCTACGGTAGTATTCATTACACGCCATGTGAATGGCATTAGGTAGGATTATAACTCTGACGTTTCAATCCACACGATGAAGAAGATCTTCCCATGTTGTTAAACCAAAGACTTCAGACAAGCTGACGGAGCGCATTTGACCAATTTTGTATCTATAAGATAAACTGGCTGTATAAGCTTACATCTAGCAACATAACATAAAGACATTCTCATCAGAATACATTCTTATAAACTCTGAATGAAGCACGCAAGGACAATAGAACACAATGTGCTCGATGGGGGAAGCGTTGAAGCTTCCCTGTGACCCAATTCAACAACAAAGAGCGGTGACCGACACATGAACGCGTGCAACCAAACCGTTAAAGATAACTTAGATATTCTTAGGAAAGAATAGAATAACAAAGAAAAGAGAGAGAAGAGTTATAAATCGAACATTTTGTATTAAATAATATAAAATATTAAACTCGTAGGAACTATACTCGCTGATTAAAAATAAACTATCTGACGAAGCCGAATGGCCGTCGACTTAAATACCTTTTATTTATTATTTGTCACTCGCTCGCGTTACGTAAGATTGTCTCGTGGAATTATTTCCACGATCTTATGGTTTTTACCGTAAAAATAACCTATGTGTTAATCTAGGTTACATTTTGTTTAGCTCTCCAAGACGAGCCTCAGCTGGCAGCGCCGTCGACGCTACAAACAGAAAAAAAAAACAGTAGGGAATCGATTGCAATTTCTTGAATGTTGCAAAATCGATTAGAGCCCCTCTCTTGAGTAAAGTAGCCTTTGGCGAAAGTAAGATAGTGAAAAAACGTTACAATCATTTGTTTTCATTTGTTGAATTAAATAACGTCACAGGTTAAGTGGCTTTACAACACTGATACCAGGGTTTGAAAAGAACAAAGAGACCCTAATTGACGTTTGCAACATTTGAAAGTGTAATCGATGCTTTATTTATTTTTTTGTTTCCAGTGTCGTCGCTGTTAGCAGAGGCTTGGAGAGCTAAACAAATTCCAATTTTACTCTTTATAGTTTAGTTTAGTCCATTTATTCAATCAATTAGTCAAAAAGTATAAAAAAAAGATAATAATAACAAGAATCACCATCACATCACACTTTACACTAATATTATAAATGTGAAAATATATTTGGCTGTTTAGACGTTTGGACGTTTGTTCCGCTTTCACGCCTTAACTACTGAACGGATTTAAATGAAATTTGGATCGAAGATAGTTTGTAATCTGGATTAACACATGGGATACTTTTTACGGGAAAAAAGTCTTATTCCTACGGGAAAATCTAACAAAACGCGGGTGGACAGCTAGTTTATAATATTAGTGTGATAAGTGTGAGTGTATGGAATACAGGTTTTTTTACTTGATGCTTTAAACGGGGCACCTCATTGGTAAGTTGTTGACCCTGAACAGGCCATTCACTGCATTATGCTCCTAGACCATACATAAAATATTATATGATTACTTCTTAAAGGAAAGTAACTATTTACATATTTTTATTAAAATATAATTTGTCACCTTAATTGCCCAGTTTTATCATACGTGGTTGTATGTGCAGATCTCTGGAAAAACAATATACATACTTAAAACTAGTATTTTTATCAAACTCTTTTCGATCTTTAGTAGGATACAACCACAGTAAAAGCAGCCTATATCATTCTAAAGCCTATTTATTGGCACCACATAGATCACATCAATCCATACTCCTTCGACAAACCAACAACTACTTACGTTTTGTATTTATAACATTTGTATGAAAATACAAAAATACAGAATCATCAACCAATCATCAACGGCCCGTTACAGTCCACTGCTGAACTATGAGCCTCCTCCACTTAAGTGGAGGGTTTTGCCATAATCTCCACGCTTGGCAGGCGGGTTGGAGATCGCAGATTAAAAGGTTACTGTATCGAAGATCGCTGCTGCCCGTTCCCTGTTCAATGTGTAGTCCCTAAGTCGCCTCTTACGACACCCACGGGAAGAGTAGGGGTCACGGACCAAGTAGGTCCGTGGTAGGGGTACAACTACTTACGTTTTGTATAATTATAACATTTGTATGAAAATACAAAAACAAAGAAAAAAAAAGTAAAATAAAAAGTTCCAGTTCAAAACTACTAACAGGCCAGTAACTTTCTTGATTGCTACTGGAAACGTTAATCAAATCAACTGCAGCTCTAGTCACTGAATATCTAAGACAGGATCTAGTTTTTCTTCAACATTAACGAAACTAGACCAACGTGCGAGTCCTGCTTGCGAAGTCGTGTCTGACGGACCTGCGAGGTTTTAATCAAGGAATTTGTAATTAATTCAGCGCGAAGAGGATTAAGGGACTTTAATTTGACCTAAAGAGTGCTTTAGTGCTGTTCTTGTGATGGTGTACAAAAGTGTATATTTTAAAGAGTATCCTTACCGATATGAGCGGTGTAGAAATCACTGGGATAAGTAAGTGTTAGTGTATGTTTAAAAAAATATTATATAAAATTACACATTTAGCACTGAGTCCGGCTAGCACTTAGTGTAAATGTATTATTTTAAGAAGTTTAACAAATTAGCGGAGCATTCCTTATAAGCGCTGTCGCGATGTCTGTCTGTTTTAAAATGTCGTGTAATGGGACGAGCCGGTCTACACACATCCACCATTCTGTAAATAGAGTTGACTGAACCTTCTATAATCAGTATTTTATAGATCCTGTCCTTGCGATGTAATATAACCATAAAGGTTATGAATTTGAGTTTTCAGAATATTTTCAAAAGCCTTTTGAAGACGCTTTCGTGCAAATTACTTTCTCAGAAATTGAATAGTGTCTAGAAAGATCTATTCGATACGGAATTTAATATCTTTACGTTATGTGGTGTCGGCTTTGAAGTTGTATAAATTCAAAGTATTTTTCTTATTATTTGACTCAAATTCTACATTTTAGGCAAATGGTTGGGAAGAACACCAAATAATATGCGAATGTGCCAGAATATTTGGTTTTGACCCTAAATCTCTTAAAAATACAGAATTGTCAATGCTATCATCGCCTCTTAAGGGTAATTTTTACCAAAATTTCTAAGCTCGGTAGAACCCTGAAAAAAAATAAAAAAAATAATTTTACGATAATCTACGTTGCGTTGCGTTGTTTGAGGGAAATTTAGGAAAAAAAGAGTTTAGGAAAATAGAAAAAATATTTTTTAAGACACCTAGTACGTATACTAGAATGAAAAGGGCTTTTCTTTATTTTATTTTTTAATTATTTACTTCCTTTTTTTGAAAGATTTTTATGAAAGATTTTCACTTTATTTTTTATCATAATATTATGATCATTAATACTATCGAAAAATTATTGTATCGTGTATTGAAGACAATCCTTTTACTAAGTCAATACCAATGCAACGACTAAAAAGTGGTTATCCGACCAACCTAAAACCACTACACAATACCAATCTATAGATATTCAATACATCAAATTAATACAAATAATATCGATATACGAGTATATATTTTTGTTTATTCAACTTTAAGATTAAAAACGGCAATAACACTCATATCTACCGGGTTATTACCACGATAACAAAAAAGACTGAGAAAGAGGGTAGATGTCTGCTTATAAGAATAATGTTTCAGCTAACCACCCGCACCTACTTCAGTTTTGCTGTGATCATATCGGTAACTTAACCAAAATCGTGGTAATAACCCGGTAGATATGTTGACAACCGCGAAAAAACATGCCTGCGAAGAGAATAACGCGTTGTATGAAAAATCCCGTTGATTACAAACCTTATGAAAACTACGAACAATACGAGATCATAGCCTAACAAATGAACGATATTGGCTATATACAAAATTACCCTAACCTCGTCCTTCTCTGGTAACGTGCTGATTGTCAATGAAAAAGGGTAAAAAGTCATCCTCGCAAACACTGGGACGTAACAATCTACGTTGTATGTAACGTGACCGGATAGCCATCTAGGGAACCATTTACGTTACCTGAGACTCTGTATGTTATGAGTACTTATGAGTGTGAGGACGATATTGGAGCTAATTCTCGATGTCACGTTCTTATTCTAATTTTAAAATCCAGCTCTTATTTTTGTTTTTATGACCAATGATAGGAGGACATTAATTTAAATGAAAAGATAACCTAAAAATAAGGGTGTATTTATCAAATTAAGATTTTTTAGTCGGATGTCTTTACGTCCGCTGCCGCTCTAAAGTTGTGCAATCGATCGATTCAAATTCCATGTTTGACAGCTCTAATATAAGGACCTTTGTTCCTTTTCAAACTACTCATCGGCACATCTAACCGCCAACCCTTGTATTTCGGGTTAATTTTAAACTACGCTTATTGTTATACATTACAATACAATTGATTTAATGATAATTTTACGATAAATTAAACATACTTAAATAAACGTTAAATTAACTACTTGTTAACTAACATCAGCTGTAACTAATAGAATCATAAAGAATCACGAGTATTCCTTGAAATGAAGAGTGGGCGGTTAGTTGTGCCGGTAAAGGCAATAGACGGAGAAAAAATTATAAGAAGGTGACATCGAGAATTAGCCCCAATAGCCCGGTCGTGCCCGGTCGTGATAGGAGTCAATGGAGACCCATTTAAACTTCAAAAGGATGTTCGTATTATCAAAATGGCTTTCAGAGAGACATGTTAGTTTGATGGGCTGATAAGTTCTCAAACGTCAAAAATTAGATGTGTTTCTTATATTTTTTGACGATACTTTCCATAAAATTATCACACTAATATTCATCAACGGCCAGTTACAGTCCATTGCTAGACTATGAGCCTACACACACTAATATTATAAATATGAAAATATATTTAGATGTTTGGATGTTTGTTTCGCTTTCACGCAAACGAATTTTGTTTGGAATGGAGGTAGTTTGTACCCTGGATTAACACATAGAATAGTGCCATCCATGATAGCTTTGACGTCGAAAAATTATTTGTAATCTTAATTCGAATAAAAAATTTTTACTTTATGACTTTGACTTTAGAATACTTTTTACGGTAAGAAGTCTTATTCCCACGGAAAAATCTTACAAACGCGAGCGTAGCCGCGGGCGGAAAGCTAGTTCTAAATAAGGCTTGATTTCACTTTTTTATAATTAAGCTTTTCCCGACACGGCTATTTCTAACATTTAATTTTATCCTCTTCCTATTTCAATGATTTTCAGGAACTGAAATATAATTTAATTTAAATTCGTTTACGAATGAATGAATAAATTCTATCTCTGTATTTTAACGAAGGGTAAATTGCCAAGTTGATTTCTTAGCCCGTAATATTTACATTTATAAAACGCAAAATCACATTCCTCATTTTAAGTCCCGTTCGCTCTAAAATCATTTGAATAACGAATTCAAAGTAATATACTCTTAATTGAAGTATCAAACTATTTTAAATTTTAGCTACCTTACATATAGTTCATAATTGTCTTTATAAAATTTTCTTAACTAAGATAGTAAAGTATTTTGGTGGTGGTAATAATTCCAACTAACAACGTATGTAGGAAATTTGTTACATATTGCTTAGTTATTAAAAAAAACAGTTATTAACGAGATCGACTCGCACGTAACTCGTATGTAACTGAGTTTTTCAGGGTTTCGTATTAAACTACATAATATATAGAGACAGGCCGTAAAGTAAACTTGGAAACTCACAGCAAAGGAGATTTTTATCTCAGTTGTTGGCTGAGGCTGGCTACGAGTATTTCAAATTTGGAATTATTGAACTGTAAAACACCGGGCCAGGCCAGGCCCCCATGTTTCTTTATAGGTCGGGCCTGCTTAAGCGCGTTTATATTACAACTTTGCTAGCTCCTAAAGTAAACATTTAAATGATGTAAGGACAAAATTAAATACAAGGAGTAAATGAATTAGCTGACACTATTTTAAAGGATCAACCTACCCATGAAACTGAACAACTTTCCCCAAGAAACATAGGCTGTCGGACGACAAAAATAGGCCCCAAATTCATTTCAAATTATTTTTAATTATGAACACTGCTTGACATATTTCCTAGAATTTTACGTGTCTCTGCCTACTCTACTTTACGAGAAGCCCAGGCAAATTTAATATACGTAGTGCAATGATATTTCTTTGAAATAAACATCAATGTCAAATTTTCCACAATCACATTTTTAAAATTACCTACAATCTTCGCATTATTTTGTGTAATTCATAATTTACGACAAGAGAGTTCTGATGACTTTAATTTTAATTCAAGCCAGTATTTTTTGTGCGTAAAAGCCAACCATTATGGCTCTCTAAAAACTTACATATTCCCAAATTGAAATTAACACTTTCAACTTTTTGGTATTTATGTATTTATATATTTTGTATTATATATTATATTACTAACATGGAAAATAAAAACAAGGATAAGTTTACTGTCGGAGATCAGGACATGAAGTGAAGAATTTGGCAGAAAAAAGACAAAATCGAAACGTAAGAAATCTAAATTTGAAAATGAATTTAAAATGAAAGATAAAACTGCCAGCTAGAGAGGTTGCCAGTCATAAAACAGTAAAGAGGACGAATGCCTCGTTACACCACTAGAATTACGGAAAGTAAAAATAACTGTTAGTCTAGTAGTGAGCTTAGAGGTTGGTAAAATTAGTTACCGTCAGTGCACGTGTGGCGTGTGCGAGTTTCAGGGACTGACGACCCGGCTTTATTAATTAGAGTTAGACATTCTTTATTGTGTCGGTGGAGTGTATGTGCATTTGAAATAAAAAAAATATTTATGAAAAAAATAATATGAGGGATGCTTATTTCCTTCACAATACGTGCGTGACGTAGCAAGCGTATATCAGAAAATGTATGAAACTGACATTGACTGCAAAGCTGTCTGTGCGCGCGGTAGGCAACAAAATCAACAAAAAATAAATCTAAAATATCGATAAATAGCATGTTTAAAAAAAATATATGCAAACAAAATCTCAGACCAAATGGATTTTAATTTTAAAAGTAATAGTCTACGCTGCCAGTGCCAACATTTAGACATTTTAGACTAACATGGAGCGACATTAGTAGGTCAACCGGCAGCTAGATTTCCAGTTTTAATTCCCTCTTAGACAAGTATGTTAAGTAATCATGCAGATTTCGGTAGTGGTTTTAATTAAGACCAACTAGAATTCCAAAACGGCATTTATTTTGCACACTGTTTACCAGTTAATACGCATAGCTTGATACTAGACTTTTTTGTTCTTTTTATGGCTAAGACTTTTTAATTAATTTGGTTTTGTTAGTATTTTATTTTTATAAATTGATTTGTATTTATTTTTACCGCGGTAAAATGACAGATTTTTATGGAATCCTCAAAATAATACATAGAACTCTTTGTATTTACATTTTTCGTGTGTAATTTTTATTCGTACAATCAATAAAACCTAGCTTGGTTTTTATTTGTTTGACACTTTAACACTATTTTTATGGAGATGAAAATCCCCACTGAGCCTACCCTGAATTATAGCGATTAGGCCTTAGGCCCTACGCTCGCCCAGTGCGGGTTGGTCGACTTCACACACAACCTTTGAATTTCTTCGCAGGAGTGTGCAGGTTTCATCACGATGTTTTCCTTCACCGTAAGAGTATATACGTACATATGAACTTGAAATTCGAAAATACATTGGTACGTGGTAGTGGGGATCAAACCCGCGTCTCCCAGACGGAAGGCAGCGGCCCTAGCCAATATGACGTTGAATTTATGCACTAGTTGATTTTGATTTATTTTTAACAAATGCATGGTTGAAACGTAAATGAAGAACGTAACTAACACACAAAACAAAAAATCTGTCTTCAACTAAAATATTTATAAAGCTTGTAAGTATAAATGGAGAGTAATAATTTATTAGAGACTTGTTTGTAATATATAGAGACTTGTTTGTAATATTTTGTGAACCTCATTGAGATTGGATTTTCAAGTTTATTGTTTTTAACATAAACCGTTAAGTGCCTAGTCGTTATTATTCAAGCGTAAGTCAATTTTAAATAAATAATCGGATTTTAATGTATTTGTATTGTAGACATTTGAATGTTAAACGAAATATTAGGTCCTTACATATGAAATTGGCGTTTTGTCGTACTGGCCACTTTGATCACAAATTTCTCCTATTTGGTTAGGAATTCGAAATTCAAATTTATACAGCTATTTCCACATGTAGTTGTGTTTCGTAAACCGTCATTCATTTGTTTTTTTACTTATCTTTTTTCTGTTTGCATCGCTCGATTTACAAAATGGAAAATTTGAAATATCGCGTTATTTACGAGTACGAGTTCCACCGTGGCACCAGTGCTGCGGAAACGGCTCGAAGGGTTAATGATGTGTATGGCGGTTGTGTCGCAAAAGAAAACACAGTGCGTTTTTGGTTCCAACGTTTTCGTTCTGAAAATTTCGACCTGCAAAACAAGCCCCGTGGACGGCCGGAGACCCAAGTTGATAATGAAGCATTGAAGGCTATTGTGGAAGCGGATCCATCGCAAACCACGTCCGAGTTAGCTGCAGGCTTCGGTGTTAGTGATAAAACTGTTTTAATCCACTTGAAGCAAATTGGGAAGATTAAAAAACTTGAAAGGTGGGTTCCTCACGAATTGAGTGAAGCAAACCGGCAAACGCGCGTCAACTGCTGCGTTACATTACTTGACCGGCACAATAACGAAGGGATTTTAAATCGAATCATTACCTGTGATGAAAAGTGGATTCTCTACGACAATCGGAAGCCAGCCAAAGCCTGCTCCAAGCGAAAATTGACCAATAAAAAGTTACTTGTAAGCGTTTGGTGGACTAGCGCCGGTGTCGTTCATTACAGTTTTCTCAAATCTGGCCAGACGATTACGGCAGATGACTATTGTCAGCAATTGCAAACCATGATGGAAAAGCTAGCTGGTAAACAACCGAGGCTGGTCAATCGCTCTACGCCACTGCTGCTTCACGACAACGCTAGACCACACACTGCACAACAGACGGCTAGCAAATTAGAAGAGCTTCAATTGGAATGTCTAAGGCATCCACCGTACTCCCCGGACCTTGCTCCAACAGATTACCATTTTTTTCGAAATTTGGATAACTTCTTGCAAGGGAAAAAATTCAACTCAGATGGGGCAGTCCAAATCGCCTTCAAAGATTTTATTGATTCCCGTCCGAATGGTTTTTTTAGTAAAGGGATCAATGAACTACCTATGAGATGGCAAAAGTGCATAGATTACAATGGCTCATACTTTGATTAAATAAATATACTATATAAAAATTTTTCGACTTTTTGTTCCTCCCATACAAAACGCCAATTTCATATGTAAGGACCTAATATTAATAATTTAAGGTTATTTTGTATTTCAATAGATTATCTGTGGAATTTGATCACTTAACCATCCATCATCATGGAAAAAGAAAAACAATAACTTATTCTCCATAATCAGAAAAGCATCGTTTGTTATTTATTTAATTACTAGCATTCCGCCCGCGGCTACGCTCGCGTTGTTTAAGATTATTCCCGTAAAAAATATTCTATGGTGATAATCTGGGTTACAAACTATCTCCATTTCCAATTTTATCCAAACCGTTGTGAAGACGGAAAAAACCTCTACACATCCAAATATAGTTTATAGATATTCACAGTGATGTGATATGATTTATTTCATATACATAACCAATTTGTGTTTCGAAAATATGGGATGCAGTCGGTGCCATATCGACTTTTTAGTATGAACGAACTGTTCTATATTTTTAGGATAAGTGTCATAAAAATCATAAGTTAAAAAAGCAGATTGGTCATGCAATGTTTGTTATACAAACATCGAGTCGTGAAGCGTTGAATCTAATCGAAAGTCAGACCTTTCATATTTTAAAGGTATTTTTCACGAAAAGTTACATACCTAACCTTGTCTGTATTTATTGCTTCTACTGAACAAGCGAGAAACGCAAAGGGCCTCATTTGCCCTACCTTAATCTGGCACGCCATCAAACCTACCCACAATTAGGAACATCAAAATACGGAAGATATTTCGTTACATTCCTGTTTTCACATTCATAATATTATATTTTGGTGTAGACGTCATATATAGGTAATATGGACTATGTTAAACTTTTGTCTGTTGTTGCCAAGTTTCAGTTTTTTAGTTACAATATCGACGCCTCTGGAAGTTGATGCAAATAATTAATGAAAAATACAGACTAGGTACTTAAACCCTCTATTAAAGAAAATAAAGTCTAAATCTCTACTTACTTGCGTATTTTTCAGAAATACTTTGGCAATCGACCATTTACCTTCCATGGTTCAATTTAAGCTGGTAATGGTCACAGGTTGGTTTCAGTTGTCCACAACTCGACGACTGTCGCGCCTATCTTGGGTGCGATCTTTTGATTTTCTACTTCATTCACGTGCGTTGTTATTTTATATTTATATTTTTTTATTTATATATATATATTTATATATATATTATATATATTTATATATATTTTATATTTATATATTTTATATTTATATATTTGTTATTATATTTGACCGAGCGTAGCGAAGCGTGTCTGTTTCAGCTTGGCCAAATTTGCTTTTGTATGTCCATCTGAGACCATCTGTCCATCTGTTTGTTTGTTGTTTCACTCTACAGGTCGCGTTTCTTAACCGATTCTAGTGAAATTTTGTAAGCAGGTTCGAAAAATAATCGATTTTTTTTGTCGAGTCAGTTTTTGGAAATTTTAAAAAATGATGGAGTTATGGGGGTTGCCAGCTTACAAGGTCTACCGCTGAGACTGTTTTCATCTTCAGGTCACATTTTGTTAGGTATACCTACCTATGGTAGTATGGTTCATGGCTTCAGCATGTCGGGTACTTTTTGGGCCTGTGTTTTTTGCCCGTCAAAATTGAAATAACTTGTGCCACATTTATGACG